>JAHQIW010007136.1:0-275142 GCA_019055375.1 Parelaphostrongylus tenuis
CGGTCAAGAACAAAGATCATTTGATTGCCTCACCAAATTCTATTCATAGTTTTCTTGACTCCCTTTTAATGACTTTTAAAGTGCTGTACAGCCAAAAGAAGTCTGAATTTTGCTCAGGCTCCAGCTGAAGTATCCGAATTCACAGATGTGTGTGGCGAATTTCGCTTTCTTGAATTCTTGTCAGCGTTTTTTTTTTTATTCAGTTTTCGAAACTCTAGATCAATAAATGCTTTACTACTCTAAGCGCTCCTTTATGCGTTTTTATTATGCCTTTTCCTAGAAACTTGCTTAGACTTAAACTTAGGCCGCAGCTTATGTTTCGAGTTGTCCTGTATAGTGCTTGATCTTAAGGCGGCTTGGGTTCAGCTCTTCATAACAGATTTGTATGGCAATATACAAAGGAAAGTGAAGAGCCCAAATACCACACAGCGATAGAGCAAAAGTTTTCACTACAGTATTTCGCTTTAAGCATCATCACTGCAATCTATGGTTCAACTTGTGATCGCATTTTGAAGAGCGCTATTACCTCATTCATGACTATATTGTGTAAAATTCCTGAAGCCCGTCAATTACCTGATCAAAAGAACATGGGCATGGCGCCCGCCCGAGTGTGGAGAACCCAATATGCCTTGACTACACACAGAGCACTATCTCAAAGCGCCCACTGAAAAAACGAGTCCCAAAGCCATTGATTGGATCGAAATTTATGTGCTGTTCGAATGATTACTTGAATTCTGGGAAACGCGTCCGGCCCAGGAACAAATTGCTTGATTTGAAATATGACCTCTTATTACTCCTCAGATGTTCGTCTTTTAGTTACGATATAGACTTGGCATCACTAATGAGAACATTTTTAGAAAAAAGTCGATCATGATAACTTCTAGTTTATGCTATCAAACGGTTCTTGCAAATCCTTCCCCCCCCCCCCAATAAAGAATAAATAGCAAATAACGAACAACCGTGGTCCTTACTATAGTACCTTATCTTCGAATAGCCCCTTGAGCTGATAGCGGTAGTACTGAAGAGCGTTACAATAACGGGGAAAGTTCTACAATTCCGTGCACTGTAAGAGCCATTCCAAACGTTAACAATAGTCACATACGGGGGTGAAGAAGACAAACATCTCTCACAAGACTTGGCGATAGACAAGCCAAGTGTGGACGTGAAGGGGCGTCTTGGATGGGAAGCACTTTTTGAAGACGGTTATAAAACATAATTTCTAACGGTCTTTGGGTGCTTGAGCGCACAGTTCCTAGGTAGCTGATTACTTTCAGTATAAGTCTTTCTTCGGTTTTTTCGATTTCTATTTTAGCGTTCTTGCCCGGTGCAGTGACAGATTTCCCTTCATTGAGAATGCTTACACGAGTGCCCAAAATTATCTACGATTTTCATCATTGTTACTCGCTGTTGTGTCGTCACGTTGTTGGTCTGATTTGGTCTCTGCGAACGTAATTGTGATAACCCTTAGATTGAGACAACGTTGAGCGATTATTGATGTCCTAATCCACAAATTGATCCCTCACTCCGTTTGGTGATTTACGTTGTTTCCGTCGTAATGGTTACTAGGCACCCCAAACGTCATATTTAACAAATATTAGGATAAAGGTTGTGGTACTGAGGTTTTAACAATATGTTTGCAGAAACGCAGTGTTTGCGTAGGAGGCCTAGATTTCAAATAAGTGCGACGTTTTATGAGATAACAAATGGTTTTCTTTCATACAATATATCTTCTATGTGGAAATACAATATGCTTTTCGAGTGGCTTAGCTTCGTTTACCTTTCTCGTGCTATTTTTGGAAAAAATTACGATGAAACAACCATAAAGATAGGTGCGATTAGTCGATGTGAGCGTTATGAACATCAATGCCAGACACAATTTTATTGTCTAGAATTATCGGAGAGCACGAGTCCATCACGTTTCTTTCTCATACTCAGGCACTGTGTTACCGAAATGAGCCTGACACAGTAAGTTAAAAACCTGAACTGTCACTCAACGATGAATCTCTGCGTTATAATGGACGCGAAGCGAGATAAAGATTGTATGCTAAGAGTTTACCCGCATCTGTCGAAAGCTAGGATGCCCAATGAATCTGAAGTCTTTACCGTTATTTTAATAACCGGAAATTGTTCTATGGGCACACCCTGACGTCGAGACATCCAGTTCCAAAACACCTGTTGCGCTTAGCAATATGAGTCGTCAGTCCATGGTTGGGGAATTTCTTATCTGTACTTATGCATTTACGTGCAGAACATTACAACCATTCGGCTCAACTGTCGAAATCTTCTTCAGAAAACTAAAAACTTTCTGGAAAAATATGATGCACAACTGTTTCTGAAGTGAATGGATAGAGCTGCTCTCAGGCACGTTGATAGAAAAAGAATAGAAGGGCTTTCGTTCTAGACACTGTGATATTTTTTGATGTAGGGTCACCAGAGAATTCAGAGCGATCCACGAGGGGAGCGGGTGAATTAATTGGTGAATGATTTGCACTGCAGAGGAAGCAGTAATAAGTTGCTAATCAAGGCCCGGGTATGAGAACGCTTGTGTACGGGTCTCGTTTCTCATTTTAACAGCGAGGGGGATATTTTTTGAGGAGATTTCTAATTTAATGTGACGTGACGAGTAAGCCAGAGTAATCCCTGATAGTGGAGCGGAATTACATTTGAAATCGTGAATCAATGTATTAATGAACTTAACCCCTACTTGTACTTTTCCGATATGGGCCGTTCGCTTTTTGACAACATAACCATCGTGAACTGTTCATCATTACTATTTTCTGTATGCGGCAGATAAATTTCTTTCATAGCGTCCCGTGACAATCCGAAAAGAAGGCATGTTGGAGAAACAGTTGTCTAGTAGTCAACTTAATTTACCACTACCTATTGTTTTCTTTTCTCAGTACAGACTGATGTGGTGTCAGTCAAGTAGAAAAATTCTGATCAGTAATTCCCTGTTATGGATATGGTGTCTCTATAGAACGATTCCCTTGATGTAGCCGGCGTCCTATGGTAGTCGGTAGCGACTCGTGTCCAATGCGTCATTCCGTTCACTTGGTCATCATGTATGTTCGGAAACATGGAAAACCGCTCGTGTCTTGTGTTTTTATACATGATCGGCTGAAAGAAACATCTAATAACTTATTGCTTTAAAAACACACATTTATTCTGTACCGAGAAATTTGAACAATCCTGTCTACGTAGACTCAGTTTTATATGTGCGACATTATTTGCATCTCCGATTATGCTCTGTGGCTGAGTCTTTTTCACATAATCGCACGTCCCGAAAATGCTATTTGTAATATGCGTAAAATTTTTGTCCCCCCCATATGTGAAGAGTTTTATTTGCAACACGGACTCTATTATTTCGAAGTACGTATTTGTGGAAATACTCGGGAATCTTGATAAGATGTAGTACGAGCTATACTATAATTGCGGTATTGAGATATGGTATTGACATCGCTATCTGGCCTTTCAACAATGACTCCGCGGAGTTAGTGCTGTCTTTACAATCGACTCTGCATGCGGGTAGCCCGCAGCGAGTCGTGAGACCCCGATACGTTGATACAGAATTTGGTCTTGTGAAACCTGATGATGCCGCGTGACGCTGATCGCAAACCATTGACTTCGCATGCCCGGAGACCCGAGCACTCCTCTATGAATCCCTTGAATCCTGCTACAACACACTGAGGCCTTGGTTTATTTTTGAGATCGCACTATTTTGCTATGTGCACTATAATAGGCCGAGTTATAGTTTCCCGCTGGTGGCTGCTGAATAGATGAGCGCCTACGGGAACTGGTTGCGATTTTTGGGTTTAGTGATGTGCATTGGCAGTCATCCCTGGGCAAGACGCGTAAAAAAGCATTGATGCTGTTATCATTCTATCAAGTCCCCGTCTTCTCTGCGTAAATTAAAATATTGTAAGCAAGCATTAATTCACGGATAGTCAGTTTTTGGCGGGTAAAATGAATTTTCACACAGCTGATGATTGATGTATCTTTTGATCGTCTCCCCGACCCTATGCTGCGCTCGGTGCGCCTTCAAAATTTTGATTCCAAGTTGGAGTCGATTTTAGAAATTTTGCATCGCCTTCGAATATGAAACTGCATCAATAATTTCTTGTTATGAAAGAGAACTAAGTGGAGGACGAGTCTCTGAATAACGCTTGAACCAGTGCGGGTAGAGCTAAAGCGTGTAAGATCAGCGTGTATTTTCTTTCCATGCAGTAATAGTAACACAAATGTAATTAAGCTTTTTCATATTTCAATATATTGAAGGATATGCAAAACTCTCAACTCAGTCAGTAATCGAAGAGCTTTGTGTTCAGAGTTTTGCATATTGCTCCACCGCACTTGTAGCTATTATATTATAAAGCTGTTGAATTTGGTAAAATTAAAAATTCTTGTAGTTTCTTCCATACTGTTGACAAACCAAGGTTGACATAAATATAAGTGCTTGATCATCGTTTCGACGTTCCTGTTCTTCAAAACATAGTTCATGAGGCTATGTTCGACAGTAGTTGAAGTCCTGGGTCGGATTATGGAGCCATTGCACTCTGTATCAGATGTATCACCTGTAGTCCCCGTTGACTGTCGAGTGATTCGAGCGCGCAGCAGCAAACGGTTCCATTTTTTCCTATTACGTGCATGAGTAGCCCAGTTGATTCTCCCGCTTTAGGGATTCGTAGAGCATCATGTGCCTTTCTAGGCTAATCATGAAGAAATAGTACCATTGGGCCGGTGGTATTACTGTTAGAGCGCTTGATATCCCGAGGAATGTGACTGCTCTGGTCCATCGGTTGGCGTTGAAGCATATCACGTGTCCGACCCACCTCATTTTCGATAGCCTGGCGTGTAGTACGGTGTCTCTGATCATCGATCGTTGACTTACGTCGCAACCTCGGATCCTTTCTCTCATTTTCGAGATACGGGTTACTCCTAGCATTAACCTTTCCACTGTGCGCTCAATAACGCCAAGTGATCTTTCATTCTGCTTACGTAGCTACCAGATTTCCGCTCCACACGTTTGGGCAGGAAAAAGCGTTGTGTCAAAAAGTCGGGCTCAGAGTATAATGTTCTTCGTCCTCTTCACTACGTCCTTGATGCTCTCAAACGCTCTCCAAGGCGCTTATTTCCTCTTGCTCAATTTTGGAGCTGGATCGTTCATCAAGTTGAATTCACGGCATAGATAGACGTAATTGGAGCATTCGGAGATGTTTGTCTCATTAAGTGAGACTGAGCTGTCTCTTGTACCCTCGTGAAACTTCAATGAATGTTGTGATTGTGTGAATGCGGTCTATAATGCGAAATCCTTTACGAAATCGTGCTTGTTCGTCATGCAGTATTTCACTAGAAAAGCTTCTATTGATGCGACGAGCAACATGCACAATGTGAGGGAGACGACCTGTAGAAAATCGGCTAAAATCAGTTCACTTTTGATGAGCAGGAAGACTTTAAAACGTTGCTCAAGAAAAGCATTTTTATGCCAAACCTTGCGTCATCCCGTTATTATAAAATACACAATTGACTATTATACCGTTTGTATTGAGTTTTTTTAAGACCACTCTAAAAAATCAATATATCTCATAATTATTCTTTGAGCCGATATGTTATGTAATTTGTTATGGGCTCTTCAACAGCCCGATACACGTGTTTCGGCCTTACAGCCTCCTCAGTTGGGTAGGTTCTTCGTCTTTTGTCAGTAATCTCGGAGGTCTCTACAACTTCCCATAAAGAGTAGACGACGACGAACGATTCACACAACTGTTGTCTAGCAAAAGAAATCACTAGATCGGCAGTGTTATACACTTGGTCACTCTTGACACGTATTTTTGAAAATATTATTACCGTTTGTTTCGAGTATTCTTTGAGACCACGGTCAATATTAAATATATCTCATGATTAGTCTAACTTCTTTCTATTTTGACTGCCACTTGCAGTGGTATGATGTTATAGTATACCCAATATGTGGAGTACTGTGGCAAGCGTCGGTAGTGCAAAGGTTAGCATACGCTCGCTGAAAGAGTGAGATCTGGGTGGATTCCCAGCTGACGCGAATGTTTTTTGCACAGTACTCCACATATTGGGTATCTCATGATCATTATTTGAGAGCAACCAAGCGCGATACTGCCGTTCTGGTTGAAATATTTCACTTCACGGCAATTGGTGTGAATCGTTCCTCGTTGCCTACTTTCATAGGATGATGTGGGGGGCCCCGAGATGATTGGCTGAAGGCGAAGGGCCGGCCTGACTGACGAGGCTGCAAGGCCGAAACATGTGTATCGGACTGTTCAAGATTTCATAACGGACCACATGACACTGACTATTGTTCCTAAGCCTTGATGAAAATCGATTAATGAAAAAAAGGCAAAAAAAATCAAAACTCACTCCAAAGTTGTGGTACTGACTGGAAGAAACTGAGAACCCAGCAAATCAAAACGACGAAAGCCGTATTTTTGACACTCAGTAGAAATGAAGCTCGCAGAGGAAACGCTATGGCAATTACTCTGTTCAAAGCGATGGCAAGTTGAGAATAGACGTGAACATTCCTCAGCATGAAAACCATCAAACCGAACAGCTTACCTATCAACTTCGTGGATATCCCGCTCCCACTGCAAATGATGAGATTTGCCTTTTATATATGCATATGTAAGATCTCAGTGGAATTCCTTTTATGATCAAACATATAATCGTGTTTCTGATCATTGTAGTATACATAGCGTTATATGGTTCAAAAGTTTCTCAATGCTTAAAAAGGTGAGGAATCAGGAGCGTTGTTTGAGGGAAACCGGTACCAATTTTGTGGTTGTGATCTTCTCAGGCGATTGATTATGTAAAGAATTTCACTACCTGCCTGAGAAGAGATCGAGATAACTGCGGGCCCACGAAACTTGTGTGACTATTTTCAAAATTCTAAATAACACTAGTAAAAAGCGAGTTTTGTTTCTCTCACAAGTCGAGTTTTTGCAAACAGGATCTATAACTTGGATTAGTGACTAACACTACATTAGTGAAAGAAACTACAACAATGGCAATTCATAACTTCAAGTGAACGGGTCGAACTCCCTATTTAGATGAAATAGTTAGGCTTTTTGTGTCTTCAAAACTTTGTTCCCTTCACGCTTACTTAGGAACGGCATAAGGTTTCTTCAATGTTATCCAACCACATTTGTCAATGAATTCCCTGGCTCATTAGGCTTACATACTGTAGAACTTCATTTCTTAGTTCTGTCTTACTACGCAAAGAAGACTGAATTAATATTATTGCCTCTAGCTTTACACGTAAACACTAGCAAAGCGAGTAATTACAATTACTTATGAGAATTTAACAACAACTATAAGCTCTGAAATCTTACAGTAATGTAACAGGGGTACACCAGAAGACGAAGAGAAGTAGAATACTCATATTGGTGATGATTCGGGAGAAGCACAACAGGCCAAACGAATTTCGCAATGCTGGATTGTAACTCACTGCAAATATAGCAGCAACGTTTGAGAGCAAACCAAACACTCCTTCCTGAAAGATATGTCTGGTAGAACGTACCAACTATGCCACTGAATTTTTGACCGAAACAGTGAGTCACCACGTTCTTTACCTCTCACTGACCGTCAGAGTGCTAATGCTTCTACGCAAATTTTTTTTTGCTAAACCCATCTCTCCCCACTGAACATTACTTGATAAGGACATTAACAGAGTGACATTGAAGAATCGTATTTGTTACATTTCATCTCACTAGTCGTAATGAAAGTTTTGTAATAACGCTGGCTCTAGGTATTAAATGCTTTGAGTTTCTAAGCGATCTCATACTTTTTACACGTTATAAAGGGTAACTTAAGGCTCACCACGGCCATGATCACCGATACCGCAATGTTTTCCTCATGAACATACAAAGAAGTAGACGAGAGGTTTGCCATCTGAAGAACGTAGGGTCTTCGATTAATGAAAATTGTTAGACAATTGAAAAACGGTGTTGAATAAAAGAGTAGAGCGCAAATTCCGTTTTCATAATCATAGGCACTTGTTCGAAAACAAATATGAAAACGTCTCTCAAAGCGCTAAACTCCGCGGTGACATTGGTCGTAGGGTATATTTATTTTTAAGGAGTACACAGCTGAAGCACTAAATTCTTCTACGCAATAAGTTTAAATTCATCCAGCTCCCTGCAGTGGCTTCAACGACTTCATATGAGATGGCAAATGCGGGACCTTATTTTGAAATAATAAATTCATTTTACGAGCACTGCTCTATTACTCAGCTAAATTTTTTAATCGCACTGCATAGTGGGCTATTCATAGCTACCTTTCCGACAGGCAGTAAATGTAACGACATGAATGGATGATTGCGATAGGTTCAATGTCCTTCATGAGAACAAAATCTGCCGAGCTGCTTCATCATACGATTCCAGCAGTGGTGTTTTAGTTGATCGATTATTTATCCAAAGGAGCTAAACGCTTATTCGGCAATGTAACACTTCGCTGCCTTTCTCAAAACTCAGTCTTACATTGGAGAGAAAGTACGCTTGTCTTGACTAAAAAGATTGAAGACTTGTATTTGAAGCTTCACAACTGTTCATAAAACAGCACAGCCGAATGAGTTGTAATTATTTGAAGGACATGGGAAACATAACGTTGTCTGGCTGAGCAACAGAGATCTAATGACGTTGAGTGATGTGCAAAACCTTGACATCAAGCGAGACTCGAACCTGCATTTCATCTTTTCCGTAGACGTGTGCCAATTACATTGCCAACTCCTGCTATCACTCTATCTAAGCTATAAGGCATCAATATGTCAGCAACGGCGTCAAAGTTTTGCTCGTCACTCAGTATCATTGAGTATATATGTAACATCATATGACCGCTAAAAAGTGGTTAAATAGATTGGGCTAAATGCCGTTATCGGCCACCAGGCTAAACTGTTGACGGTTGGTTACTGACAGATTTATACGCTTGGAAAAAGTTGTGGCAAAACAGGCGTCGTTAGTGCAATTGGTTAAGCGAGCGTCCTCCGAAATGGTCAAATGCGAATTCAAGTCTCGCCCTACGTCAAAGTTTTGCCCGTCACTCAACATCATTGGGTATATATGTAAAATCACACCACCACTTAGACTCGGGTAAATAAAAAAAATTTGTTCACAGAGACACAGATCTTTTAAGTTGTTCCAGTTTTCTAATATTTTCCCAACACAAAAGATGCCTTTGGTGCAATCTTCTTTGATAAGCTATCATAATTTTAAGGAAGTAACAGAAATGATAACTCATGAGTTCAACAAAACATGCTTTTTGAAAGTAAGGAGTCCGACTATTGTACTGGGGAACACATGGTGCTCCGAAATGGATAAACGCAGGTTGACAGCTCCAGTAAGGCTCCGTGTTGTGGCTCGTATGTCAACATTCTTATAATTGTATTTCACACCGTATCCTACCGCAAGAATGAACAGACACTAAACAAAACTTGTATTATAAAATTGTGCTTCATGCTACGCAGTTAAATTACTTGTTCAACAATAGCGATACAAATATATTTTGTGCAGAATATGACTATATCTAATAGATTGATTGCTCATCATCGTTTACAAGACTGCAATTAATCACGAAAAACGTTGTTTACAGGAGTTTGTCAACTATATCCTTCTTTTTCTCCCCCTTTTTTTTTTTGTAGAGCAGATCTACCCAGGCATCATTGTTGAAAGCTAAAGTCAAACACATTCGCAAAACCGAAGTTCGTAAGGAAAATGGCTAGAATGAAGTCATAGGTTATTTAGTCGTGGTACTCCTTTCACTCAAGAAGTGGAGAGATCAGAAAATTTAAGTCACCTAAACTTAACCCCTAAGGGAAGGCTAATAGAAATTAATGGGTGCAGAGCGAATTGCTCGATTTTCGTTGCTTGATTAAGGTTTTTTCGCCGTATTCCGGAAGAAATCCGAAATTCTCGTCTTCGTTAATAGAACAAGATTTCTTCTACTCACAATTATGCTTCTGGTTTACTTATACGCGTCTTGTGTAGAGAAAAACGCTGGTTTACTGCGCAGTCATACTCGATTTGGCATTCAATCAATTGTATTGCACTGTGCAAAGAAAATCACAAGGAACGTCTTAAGTTTTGATCTTTCCTAGTTTGACACAGAAGCCAGGAATTATGACAGTAAATAAAGAATGGAGAACAAAGAATATTCCATCAAAAATGGCTATGCGTTCTGTATTAAAAACTGTTCACTGATAACTCCCACAAATCGAAGTTAATATCAATCATTGATTTATTCTCTATTATTCAAAGATGATGTATGTAAGAAAAGTTAAGCAGTTCTGGTTCGTGGAAGAATTCTGATGGAGAAGGGACAATAGTGCGCGAATGAAAGGCTTAGAACATTGGCATTATGAAACTACTGGTTAGAAATAACCGTCTCCAAGGAAGTATTCTCGGTAATTTTCCCCAGTCCGAATCCTTATCAAAGAAAGTATTTTTTTATTTCTTTTGACTTTTCAGTAATTACTTGATGGCTTAGGCATCCAGAATTTGAAGAGCGTGTTTTATTTTTCAAATGCTTCTTATTTTCTAGTTTTATACTGTAAAGATAAAGTGAAATTTTTTTGCACACTCAAGCATCTTTCGCTGAACCAAGGTTTTTATCAAGACTTTGTATACCCACTACATAGCACGCATCTCAACGATCTCAATGGTAAGCTTAGTTTTGGCGAGGGACGTTTCAGTGGGCTCTCACAGCTAAAGGCTTATTGGGTTCACACACTCGACGCCGTGTCAGTCGCGCAGCGCATTTTACACGAGGCGTGCGATGTGCGCCAACTGTAAAACCCAACATTCTTTTAGCTGTATTGGCGCACTAAGAAGTCATTTTTTAAAACCAAGCATGTCCTTGAGATTGTTGAGATTTGCGTTAACCAATGAATGCGAAATCTGGGAAAAGTCGTGTCCAACGAAAAATACTCAAATGTGCAATACAGTTTTAACCGTGTTGCTACAGCTCGCAAAGAAACTTTTTTTAAAGGACGAGAACACCACTAAAATTCTCGAAATATAAGCTATCGATCGGATATCAAACAACGACGGCTGATTTCAGTGTTGTAATATCTATACACACACCGGTGGAAGACATACGCGCCGCATGAAAAATGCAATTTTAATCTCAGTATTGAAGCGGAACATAAAAATTTTTTTGAAAACAAAAACAGCATTAAATTTGCCGAAATTCTGCTATCGAAGATTTGCTGAACTTTTGAGGAAAAACTTTGCTCATCGACAGATGTTTGAGTGTGGTAAGTTTTATTTTCACTAATACAGCGTAATATAGAAGCCTCTCACAAATAAACTACAGCTTTCAAATGTTCGAGATTCAAGCTATCGAATGACTATTAAAATGCCTAGGAAGAGCAAAAAATAACAATTTTTTGGTGTGGATGCTGATAGGAGAGGTATCGAATCCTACGCAGTGACAAACGCGCGCTCTACCTGCACTTGCTCTAGCTGGATACTACAATTACCTCCACATAGAGCTCTACCAGAGGTATCTAGTTGTAGAAGATGTGCTTTCATGCTACGTTCTAGCAAGACAAACAGTACAAATGCGCAATAAGGGTTTAACGTTTGCTTATTTCTTTAGACGTGGTATTACTGCTGAAAAATGAAGGACTTCAAGAGAAGAAGTTACTCTTTATATCAAAAAGCCTTTATAAAAGCTTCATTCGTGATAGTCTATTCTTTATCGATAAGGTACCCCTGACGCATAAGCTTTACCCATACTTACCAATAAACCACTTGAGACGTCCAAGCGGCAGGAAGACACTTTAAACGTAAAATGTAATTTTCTTTTCCATGTTACAGCATTTTCCATGCTGACCTCTTGAATAACAACCAATTGAATTGCAGAAATCTCGAAATTTGGGCTACTTAATGACTAGTGAAACTTCAGTGAAGAGCCATATAAAAGCCCCTTTGAGCAAATGAAGCAAATTGAGTGTGAGACATATTTTTATTTTCGCTGTTACAACGTAATAAAAAGTCCTTTCCAAAAATCAGACAAATCTTTGAAGCCGCAGAGGTTCAAGCTTTCGATTGACTGCCAAGTATTTGAGAGGGAACTTTTGTCCAGCGAGAAAGGCCTTCGAAGATTGGCGTACCTCAGCTGATACATGTCGCCCCTTAGGGGTTAATAAAACCAGTTTTGTGACTGTGTTTGTCACCTTGAGGAAGATCTCACCACTCAAATAAAAGTGGAATAATTAATTATACACTGGATCTCATCGCATATGTAGTAGTCGTGAAACTATTTTTCGCCTTTTTCATACTGCGCCACACAAGACCGGTGACTCTCTCATATAAGCGTATGCTTTAACCATCTATCACAGCGATCATCTTCTGCATTGATTAAAGCAGGGGAAAGGCTCTATTGTGATATTTTTTAACAGATATACGAGCTTAAATATCAACATTCCCATGTCGAGCTCTCGTCTGTGAAGATCACCCCTCTTTGTTTGCACTATGTTGGTGGACAAAGTCTTCCATTAAAGTGTTTACAATGAATTGGCAGTACAGACCCTACCATGGAATGTCGATTGTTTCTTACCTTTCTTCAATCAAATCCACTCAAATTTCGCGCATAAACTGTCGTACAGATTACTAATATCAGACCGAGCATTACCTTTTTCCAACTACTGATTGCTCAAACCTGATAACGAATTTAAAGTTCTGTATTCTGCGAGAGCTGCTCATAAATAATATTACTTCAATAACCACCAAAATACCATGATCATCTGAAGCATCGGCCTATTAAATCCAATCTAATACCTCAATCTGGTATATTACAATTTCTGGTGCACATGCCTATAGGATGGAATATGTTAAGGGAAGTCTCAACAAAAGAATCCAGATTAACTCAAATGCTCTTTGAAAAAAAATCAATTTGTTAAAATGGCACAACCCCGACTCGTCGAGCAACCGTAGGCCCCAAACGACTATTTTTGATACATACTTACTGATTGAAAGCAATACTAAGAAAGCTCATGGAGTGCAGTTAGATTACATTAGAATAGCATCCACACATGAGACACTGCATTAACTTTCAAGTCGAAAAGTTCACAGCAGCCAGAAGCTAGAAGGAGGTTAAGATGCCTTTCGAAAATTTGCCTCTAACCATGAACGTGAACTACATGACCCTGTAGCGATTTTGAGGAAACTTGCTCATCGCTCATGTGATGAAAAGGAGTTCCAACAATATTCGACTGCCACTGAAGGAACTCTCACTAGTATTCAGTCATCAAGAGCCCGTCACCGTGGTCATTAATCCTCCTTCACCTACAGTGGAGGCAACCTCAAGTCCCATAATCGTAATAAATGCTAAATACAGCATGAAAATGTGGTATACCGTTTTACAGCAACGTGAATTATACCGTGATACGCCAAATATTCACAGAACAGTTCAGTGAGTCTTTAGAATGATAAATTATCAAACTAGGAATATCAGAAAAAATGGCGACTTTGTGAGAGAGCAGAAATCGTTTTTTATTCAAAGCTTAAGCCCAATCAAGCAACTTCACCACTAAAGCAAAGTGCCTTGTTCACTTTGCTTTCGGAGATTTTACAGTGGCTTTGGAGCAAAATAATTCTTTCTTTGCGGAGTCAAATCTGTGAGGGTGACAGGTTTGCAATTTAAAATATCTGTTAGAATTCTAGAAGTAAGGTACGAATAAGTTTTGACATGTTCGAGAAGATGATCCTCACTAAAGCCATGTGGTCACTCAGTTAACATAGGAGTTCTGATAAGCCCTCATCGATAGAATTAGTAGGCATCGGCCCATCACTTGTTCAGCGCCCGTTATTTTCGAAAACGAGTGGCTTGAGGAAAGCGCATGATAATGAAATGTAACTTCTACCTGGACATAAGTCGGCTGTAATGTTTCCTGATCAAGCAGTTAATATTTAGATGGAAATTTGGAGTAGTGAAATTTTCATCACTGGCTCAGTGCAAGAACTTATCGTCCTTGGGTCGGTTTGGTTACGGAATGTCTCAATTGACACACATTCTGCCGGCGTTTCTATAGTCTGACTATTATTACCAAGTTCAAGTAAATGTTCGACTTTTTTCGAAATTTTTTTCCTGTAAGTTGTTAGTTTTCCTGAAAGGGCTTCTGTCGTCCGCATAGTAAACAGTAACTTTATGCTCGCCTGTTTATATGAATCTCGATCGAAAACAGTGATAATCAGATAGTCTGATAACATGGTTTGAGCCTTTTTTTTTCTTAGGCTCATAGTTTTAAAAAATGTTGTCAGATTATCAGATCATCATAAACAGTCTCATAATACACGTTTTCACTAAAGTATCTAGACGTTTGGTACAACTGCAAGTTTGTAACGGAATGATCACTATATTCGGCCGAACGGTCCACGGCAGTAATAGGCTCACAGAGAAGTGTTTCTCTTCAGTGTTTTTGTTGTGCACGACACCTTTTCTTACTCAGAACGAATACTAAATCTCTCTTTCAGTTAGTTGATGAAATACTTTTTGAACGAAGGTGGGATGTAGCAATTGTGCTGTTATGAAAAGTAATGGGTGGAACTTCACTTGAGCTAAGTAACCTTATTCGGTAGTGTATTTTCAATAAAAGAGACAGTTTTAGACTGATTGTGCATAGAGGGTTATGTTCTGATAATGACAATCTATCATGTAACATTGATAACTATATCAGAAGGCATGTAGCAATGAAATATTTCAAATCTCAGAAAAACTCTTCGAGCATTGCTGAGAACCTATTTTGATTTATGAAAAGACTGTTCTTGTGTAGATTCTGAGTAGTCACCCAGATTATCACATGATCCATCAAGTACACCGGGTACTAGCTTCCTATCGCTTCCCAAGATCAATCAGTGCTATTATTTATTAAGACTCCTCCCACAGTTTCTAGGACTTTTTTTAACCTACTCTCACATGTTGCTATGGATAAATAAAATGCTACTAGGAATGAAATACGGAGTTACCCGATCTTATGAGAGATAAGCTAATGTAAAAACAAGCGCGGTAGTCAACTTTCCTATACATCATAGCAAAATTTGTTTTAACATGATGGTATTTGATTGGACTATTCTTCTTCAATCAGTGATAAGACGAATCACAATGAACTAAATTGAATTGAAAAGCGACTATCCTTCAAATTTCACCTTACGAATCAGCTGACGTTTCGACTCGTATCGTCTTCTTCAAAGCAGATCAATCCGATTTGTTGCGATGCTGCGACGATTTTTAAAAGTTTTACCGAGATTGCTCTTGTCATAGATACATTTTATACATGTTTAGCTGGTCCCAGCTGATCCAGTTGGTAGGCATTTGAAGTGCTTCAGCAACTCTTGCGATTTCATGGAAAGTGAATGGATCCTGAACGTTGAACCTTATTGGGAAATTGAATGGAAAAGCTGCTAGAGTCCGCAACGATGTGAAGACCGATCAGAAAAAAAAACGAATGAAAATGTCAAAATATTCACATTCATGAATTCTTGCGCGATTTCTTAAAAGAAGTGAGTTTATTGCTGATTATAGGACCTATCCCACTCATCCTCCACTCAAATATAGTGGCATACTATCACGAGTATGCGAAGTGAAACCGAGAGTGCAGAAAGGCGACTTAGATCAACACGTTCGCTTGAATAAACATGAGTAGAGATCGGCATCACCGTGTTCTTATAGAAGAAGTGAAATAGTCATAACATTGATTAACTTGTTTATATTTTAAAAACCTTTTTTTAAAACTCAAAAATATTTTTAGAAAAAACTAAAAAAGACTACTTCAGAGTTTTAAAACTTTACCATAATAGAGATTGTTAGACCTCCGCACTTTTAGACCAAGCCCAACAAACATTCTTAATCCAGTCAACGGTTGATATTTTTAGTCTTTTTCGATACTATAGAGCATCTTTGGTGCACTGAATGAAAGATTAATTTAAGACTGAACGTTATAGTGCCGTTGAAGAGGGTCATCAAAGTTTGGTATGGAACCTTTTGATATTAGTATTTGGAGAAATGGTGGTTACTACGACTAAGTCAGTCGCTAGGATTGACTGAATGCATTTATGTAATATGCAATGAATGCATATCTGGCTCATACTTGAAGTTGTCTAACGATGTATTAGGTCAGCATCCTCTATGAGTCTGAAATCAATTAGCCGACAATTAAGGCATAGAAAGCTCGGTGAGCTCGGGTAGCGCGAATGAAGCAGCGAGTGATTCATTTTATATTGCAAGGCATTAGAAAGAAAAAGGTAAGAAGAATGGTTTCGAGTTTTGAACACTGAACAGAAAACTAGAGTTAGATTTGAAACGTAACTTCTTGTACTTCAAATACTGTTCTCTAGTGTCTATTTCTTTCCATCCTTTCAAATGTTTTAGGATTGAAAAGAAGTGTATGAGTTCATTCTCGGTCTCATGAAAGCGATGACGAATCATGGTGATCTTTCCTTTCTCACTACTCCACTACTCAAAGTTTTTCGTAGACTCGATAATATTGACTTTTCGATGAGGTATTCGCCCTCATTTCAACACTATTTAATCTCTCAAGTTATTTGCTCAACAACTCATTCTTGCGATTTCAATTTCAATCTGTTGATTTTATTACGTCTTTTTGTTTTAGCAGAAACTTCTATTTAGATATCAATATGCGCTATACAACTAAGTGATATAAAGCGGGGTAAAGCTGAGAAATTATCTAGTTTTTTAACATCATGATTTTCAGTGGGTTATTCTAATGAATAAATTTTGGCTGTTTTCAAGTTTGAGCCAAATTTCTCGTCGCATTTTCGAGGATCAGTGAGAATATCTTAAAGCTACTGGAATTCACAAAGATCTTTATCAATGCGATACAAGTCATCATGTTTTACTCTTGCAAAATTGTGATTTTTTTGACTTTTGTGACAACTTTTTACGGTATCCAATTATCTCTAATTTTTAATCTCGATTTCTTATTAAACTTTAAGCCATCAAATTATTCCTAATGAACTCCATCCAAGTAGAATTTATTTACATCCTTGAAAAGACAGCTCGTCTATATTATCTACCAATTACCAAATTTCTTGCTCAGTAGACTTTGAAAATCCCTTCAATTACTCGATTTCGGTCAATATATGAATGATGAATCATAACCTATCGTAATCATCGGACCACAGTACAAGATACTGTATCAGTTGACTACTTCCTACAAGCAATTATATTCCGCATTTGGTGAAGATTATCCGGATTTATATGAATTCCGATGACGTAGAACAATTTCAACGTGCCAATTCACGACACCGTAAACAATAAGGTTAACATCACCTGCATCATTACCGCTCTCACACCAGCTCATCTGCACGACTTTATCTTTATTAGATCGACTTATAGATTTTCGATTAACGACTTATAAGTTTATCGGTTGTTCTGCCACTTTTTCGCACAGTTGGTAGAAAGAAACTACTCAAGATGTTCTCTAGGTTATTCATAGAAATATAGAAAGAAGAAGTTATATAAAGAAACCACGAAAGCTATGCACAAAAAGTGCCACCGATTTTAGTCAACCTAAAGAGGATGAATTGCAAAACTAGCCATCTTAGTAAGAACTGTTTATCACACACTAGAATTCAGTAATTACAGTGCTATTGTTGGTAACTCTAGCAGGGTAAAAAAGCATATAATGATCTATTCTCAAAAAACGATTGACAGAGGAACTCCCATCTCTTTTCTCTTGCTCTTTCTGATCGTTAAATTGAATAATACAGTTCATCTAACCTTCTCGGGACGAATGGCCAAAAATGGAACACTGATCTCTCCCTCAATTATTCCTCAGATACGGATCTCTCGCTTAACTTTTGATAGTCATTCGATAGCTGAAAATTTCCCATTTCAACACTGGGCCCTGATTTCATATATAGCCTCCTTCGTGCGCTCAACAATGATGAGAAAGCTACGTTTTTTATTCGGAGTGTTAAAAGTGTTTTACACTCATATTTGCTTGGTTTTCTCCACAATAATTTTTTATTAGAGTTTTAACAGTCGTTCGAGACCTTGAGAAACGTCGACTGTGAAAGTGGGCTTGATTTTGGAAAAAAAAAACGTTCTCATTGCGCTATGTAACGGTAAAAAAAGTGACGATTCAACTGTGGTGTTTATTATGTGCAAAGCTAGGGCAGTAGAAAAGATATTGGTGGTTTTAAATCCTGGTCTTTTAGATATACTGAAAAAATTTCTTAGAGCGCTGTAAGAACAGAATAAAATTACATTTTGCACTCGAAATAGCTAGCCCGTTGCTTGGAATTTGTGAAATCTTTGTGCATCAATGAAAATTTTGAAAAGCATCATGTTTAGGATGACAGAGAATGATCTTTTCAAAATTTTCACTTATCCAAATGATCCTTCCGTAATGGAGAAAAATTTCTGGATAATGAAAATAACGTCCTTTCGGGAGGCAGTTGAAATGTTGTTTCAACCCAATTCAGGAGAGATATTTTCGTACACTTGGAGTACTTTCCTCTATTTCGGAAAAAAAACTTTCGCATTTCTTATTTCTATACAGTGCAATTGTTCATACGCTTTGAAGCATTTATATGTTTATGTGCGGAGAAAACCAAGGATGAAACGCAATTTTCGCTGAACTTCACACCACCATGTAAATACTCTTCGAAAATATGATCACAATTCCAGATTTATCAAGATTTATGCCGTGAAATAATTGCATTCTTTCGAAGTAAAGCTATCTGCATACCCTAGCCAAGCGAGCAAAACAAAGCGAGTGTGAAACATGATTTTATTCTCGCTGCTAAAGCGCAATAAGAAGTATTTCATGTAAGTCGAGTAAATTTGTCAAAATTCAAACCATCAAGATTAGAAAAGTCTAAGATAAGGTACTTTCAGATAAACATATGGGTTTTGTATGGGCCAAAAATTTTTATGATTGCTGAATCTCTCTTTCAAATTTTCCATATTTTTCAGTTATCTTCACTTTGTCTTAATCCCTTTGGTAAAAACGAGTTTTTTGCTTCTGTAGAACGTTGTGGTAGTCATTTGATAGCTAAAATCAAGCGAATTTGAAGAGTGAATTTTATTTCTCAAACGGCTAGTTTTCTACGCTGTACAGTCGAAATAAAATGTTGTTTCACATTCAAGAATCTCTCGCAGGATAGAGTTTTTTTTCATGAGCAGTCAGTAATCATTAGATAGGACATATCTTAACGAATTCAACAGTGTTCTAAGTTTTTCAAAGACTCTTTAGTGCAGTGTAGTACTCAAAAAAGATTAGGCTTTGAAAATTGGACCACTTTCGATGCCCCGTCCTCTTTTAACCTCTTTGAAGAGAGTGTTTTTTCATCTTTTCGGAGTTTCAATAGCCATTTGATAGCTAAAATCTCGAAAATTTTGGAGGTATACTTTATTATCTAAATGACATCCTTATTGCGCTCTTGCACTAAAAATAAAACTATCCACAGCCATGTATTTCTCGCTAAACAAAGACTATCAATAATCATTCGATAGCACAAATCTGCAAAAACCTAAATGATTTTTGGAGCAGATTTTTTGAAGCGCTGTATCAGTAAAAAAGATTACGTTACGCACGTAATCGATATGTTGGAAAAGCGCGAGGGCTTGGGGTCAGTGTTGCAAAATTTCATCCTCTGGAGTGCGAGATCCAATATTTTATGACTCTTACAATGCTCTAAGTAATGTGTCCAAAAAACCAGCTACATGTTTGAATTTGCTGTAATTAGCACTACTGAATGGTTATCGATTGTATCTAGAAAAACTTTACCTGGAGAAAGATTCTTAAGAGTGAAACGAAATTTTGTTCTGACTATTACAGCCTGAATAACAAGTCATTTGAGGAAGAAAATATACCCTTCAATTCACTTGATTTCAGCTATTGACTGGCTACTCATACATCGAATAAGAACAGAGAATGTGTTTTTCACCAAAGGAGTCAAGCAGGGCTTAGATAACGGAAAAGTACCGAATTTCCTCATAAGTGGCATCGTGTTGCATTGTGTGTATCCCATATTCAACTTGCATTCGATTCCCGTCCTCAAATTCAACCTTCACAAAATTTTCAAACTTCTCGACAGATTTTACTAAAACTTCTCTGACAGCAGCTCGCGGTTTTCGTATCTTCACATGAATGTCGGCGAATGCTTCTCGAGCGATAGTTTTTGCAGTCATTGGACAGTTACCCAGCTAAGCGACAATGCTACTCCATGAAACAGAGATGACGATGAAAAGTGTTAATATGGTAAAAAGTGTTAATGGTAATGCGTAGCACGATTGATTTGATTCCTGGAGTATATTCTGTACAATCGACCTATATGTAGCAATGCGGCGATCAGTAAAAGCTTTTTCTTGAATAATTTTTAGTCAGCCGAGGATGTGCCTGCGCATATTTTTTTTACTTATCTGGAGGTTCCGTTGATAGCTTTCTGACCCTCAAGGGATGTAAGGCTGATTTGTTTGGACTTGAAATTGAATGAATGATCATATGTTTATTGTCAGTACTTCTCATCACCGTGTTATTCATGTTTCTGAAACCTTATTTGGAAATAAACTCGTGTCTTTATAGTTATGGTGATCTCAAGACATATTTTGATGGCCGTCTCCATAGCCACACTAATTATTGGCATAACGAGTGTCGTATCCAACGGCAATCAGCTGCAGATGAGGTCACGTCGACAGTCGTATGTATACTACCTGTGTGGAACTTATCCTAACCAGTATATATCTTTCTTTCGTAAGTGCTACTTAGTAATTACGAAGACATATCCAGGCATTTTTGTGTAGCAAAGTGATGGAATTGAGTTAACAATCCTTTACTCATTACTATAATGAAGAAGAGCAACGTTTTTCTTGCTGCCGTTTCGCTTTTCTTCGTGAGCAAACCGGAAAAATTAACTTCAGTAATGGAAAACAAGTGAGAGTTTCCCATAATCAATGCAGCCATCGCATGTTAAGACAAATGCGGACGAAATTTAAGACCAATCTCAGTCGGCCAGAGAAATCTTAAATCTGGCATTTTTCTTCTTATTCATTAATCACTTTCCAGTCTCGAAAATTGCAATTTTGCGAATTTTGAACTTTGAGACCAAAGGATTCTAGTTTCTACTACGAGTATATATGGCTTCTTTCAACGAGGAAGTTGAGATAGAGAGAATGGTTTGAAATAAATAAGCATAATAGTCCATTTTGAACCGACTTTACCTCAACTTCGGCACAGCCAGTCGATCTTTTTTTTTTCTATGTTGATTAGGTTTGTAGCCTGAAGTTTCGATATTACGTTGAGCGAAAAGTTCTGTAAAATTTCAAGGTTTCATTTTTTGACATATTTTTACTTTTCTTTTTGTTTTCTAATTGGTTGAATATTGTATTGGGATTGATTATATTAAATATTGATTCTGGTAAAATACGACTAAGAATATCCACGACAAGTCTGAAGAGCTGGACAGCGTCAAAGTTCTTCCTCACCCCGCTTATACTCCAGACGTTGTTCCATTCGATTATGGTGCTTTCATTCAATAAAACCTTTTGAATCATCGTCAATTCGAATTATTGCTGAAGTTTAAAAGCAAGTCAAGAGTTTTTCTATTCAGAATTAGCGGAATGGTATCGTCCGGATCCTAGCTGAAGTATGAACAATAGTGTGCATACTTTGAGAATTGTTATTGCTGTCTTTTTTGGCGATTTGAGCATAAAACCGAGCCTAAAAATTCCCAAAACTTTTTGCTCAACCCAATAAAATGTTTATTTGACTATGCGTTCCGACTCGTTTCGTCTTCTTCAAGGCTGATGGGTCAGCGATAGTCCACTGTCGCCCCTCCTCGATGCAGCACTTCGTCTCGTCTCGCTTGAAATGAATTGTCTTTAGTGGAGCATCGCTCGAATGAAGACCTCACTTCATTATATGCAACATGATTCGTACACTAATCGTATATGTTTTGAAAAAAGCTAATCACTTGTCACAAGTGATAACTCATAAGCCCAATGATCGTTGAGTGATGTACAAAATTTTGACGCTATTCGGGACTCAACCTCGCATATCACCCTTTCGGGGGACGCGTGCTACCAATTACACTACTGGCGCGTCTTGTGCCACTACTCTACGCTACAATGCATCAATTTGTCAGCAACCAACCGTCAACGGTTTGCATTGGCAAGTCATACTATCGTTGATACCATTCACTTACGCTGACAGATATTAGATATAAGTGTTCGAGAATTTTTTTATTTGACCGTTTCAAGCGATTAAGCACGCGCCGCCGGAAAGAGTAAAATGCGGGTTCGAGTCTCACGTGACGGTACATGCAACATCATACCATTATTGAAAAGCCGTCAAGTAAAAAAAATTTCCGTGATGATACACTTGTTGTTTCCGAACGATTTCTCTTGTAGAAGTCAATATTCTCAACGGCTTTCATCGAGTGTTAAGATATATTGTAAACCGACATTTCTCCAATCTCGGCATAACCAGTCAATCGTATTTTCTATGCTGATTGAACCTGTGGCACGAGGATCAGGAAGGTTAATGAGGACGTTTGGTTAGTGGTGTTAGATAGTGCACACGGGGAAGTGTCAGTGCAAATGGCAGGATTGATTGTTGAGGACGAAAGTACCATAAGTTGTAGGGAGCTACTATAATTGCTCCATTTTACTTTGTTTGATTCAAAGGGAACACAAAGATTGCTTTCTTCTGCTCTCACACTTTGAACCTATGAGCAGAACCGAGATAAACTGATCGGTTATCGCTTAATCAATCGGAATTTATTTATTTGACTGCATCTTGCGGTAGTATGATCTTGCAATATACCCAATAATGTGGAGTTCTGTGCCAGAAACATTTGCGTCAGCCAGGATTCGAACCCAGATCTCACACTTTCCAGAAGCGTTCAAAGGGACGCGTCGGTGGTGCAACGGTTAGCATACGCTCCTGGAAAGAGTGAGATCTGGGTTCGAGTACCGGCTGACGCAAATGATTCATTCAGCTTCCTTTACATAGAATGCAAAAACAAGGATTCGCCATCAGTTCTCGGAAATCGCTACGTGTGAACTCACTCTTGTTCGTTTGAGCCAGAAAAGCATATTGATTTATTTTTGACCAAATATTCTTTATAACGACTGTCTCCGAAGTTTTCAATCTACATTAAGCTTGTCCGTGTGTAGGATGTGTGGCGAACTGTCAGTTTCCATGTTCCACGACGACGTATTGTCAAGCGATCGATGTTAACTTTATTTGTCAGAACGGATGCTGTGTGGTAATAAATCTGCACTACCAAATACCATTTTGCTAACTCTCTCGCTTTTATTTCCTCATTTCTGTTCAGAATAATGGATATCGTCCTTATCCTCCAGTCACTAATCCTCCAGTCACTACAACAACCCGTGCTCCACCAATACGTGAGATTTTCTGATCAATTCAGCTACACTTAAAAGTATTAAGTGAATCGCCGAGAAGTCGATCAGTGCTGAATTTTTAAAATGTTCAGCGCCAGTGCCGTATCCACTGTGTGATGGACGAGAAGCATCAGGTGGCTTTTGTCATGTGGGTGGAGTCTGTCCTGCAGGCTTCACATGTAGATCAACAAGTAACGTATGCTGCCGATGTGCTTACGGAACCAGTATCGGTTAGTTATAATTTACCTATTTACAGTTACTAATTGTTTTAGAGATTCACTTAATCCATAAGTTACTGAAATGAACAGAGAAATGAAAAAAGGATTTGCTTTGAGATCACTGGGCCTAAGGCCGACCCTCGGCACCAGTCCCAAAATTAAGACTCATTGTGCTACAAGCTTATTCAAATTTCAGGTCCATGTGTAAATTCGAATTGTCCGGACAATTTCCAATGTAATGCCAACAACGAATGCTGCCCATACGAAATCGTCGTCGGAAAGTAATTCAGTGTTATTCATCTACAATAAATAACTGCTATCAACTTCATTTATCACTAACACTCTACTTTGTAAAAAAGAAAAAAAGTAACCAAATGCAATGATGACTATACCACTCGAATGGTAATTAATGAGAATACTGTAGAGTCTACGAAACACCTAAGAAATGACGACTATAGAGACAACGGGGAAAAACATATTAGAAACAAGTATGGAATGAACAAGAAGTGGGAACATGAAAAAGAAAGGCGTACTGAATAGTAGAACAGATCAGAGGAACACAAATACAGAAGTCCAATATAAATCGTTTTTGATTTTTGATGCTATGAAATAGCAGATGATAGGCGGTGACGATAAGACGTGAAATTACTCACTAGTCGACTGCTCCTCATGGGCACTTATCTAAGAAAACACTAATTTGATGAATATTGATTGATAGCGCCCAATCAATATGCATAGTATCAATAGTGACAGTAGCATGCAGAGGTCGGGTGGATAACGATATGCTAACGACGTTCTGTGCTCTTTTGTCATCCCGGAAGACCAGGAAATACGAGTTCATTACTATATCAAGCGTTACCAATTCGACTTCTGAACTTTGAACTCTAAGAAACAAATAAGAAACAAAAACCCACAAACAGTCATAGAAAGTGGTGACAGATATACGACCTCATGTACTCTATCTAGAGTAGTCTACATGCATCACGGTGCACAACAAATGATATAAGGAGAGAAAGAAAGAAAGAAACCGTACCATACACGAACTTTAGCAATAGAGTGAACAATACACAAGGAATGCAACGCTGATAATTCACGCTGAAGACTATAGCTTGGACGAGAACCTATTTGAAAAACAGAACTTTTATACTAACGAAAGCAAAAATTATTCAGTCTTATGAATAACTCAAAAACATTCGAAGAATTCGTCCGTCAGTGGTGACCCATAAATTGCGTACCTGCCATCACCGTGTCACTCAAGCAATAGAACTACACCATCAAAGACCATTACTGTTCACGAATTTACTAAGTCACCATCTCATCGCCCATCAAAGCCATTCAATTTTCGTTTGGTCTGGTCAATATGCAGGAAGGTTACAAGACAGGCAGTCTGCCCCCACTACTGGGTGAATGTGCGCGCAGTCACACCATAGACAAGGTCAACTCTGAGTTATTTTGATGGATGATGGATGGTGAGCTTGAGGTTTCACGAAGCTAAAGGAAGAAGTGGTACAAAAGACATGCGATAAGTAATTACACCAACGCACAACTCGTCCGCGATTCTGTGAAGTGTAGATAAAATGTTCACATCTCTTGAAAATGTGACACGACCTGCAGGAGACCAAGTTCGACTTTTGATTGCTCCCTAATTTCGAACTTCTTCACTTTTCCCGTAACCGTCAGTGGAAATTCGTGCTCCTTTTTGAAAAGGATGTAGCGTGGAATTTTGAAATGGGCGATCTGGAAGGATATAATGTATTTTTCACAAGAATTTAGGTGACATGCAACGACACAAAAGCACATGGAGGGAAAAAATGAAGATTAATGTAAATTTGGATTTAGTTGAAGCAATATATGCAAAACCATGTGTTTTTCAGTTGATTAAGGCAATGAACTTGGTATGACAATGCCCTAGTAACATTCGAATGAGCAACCAATGCCCCTCTTTTATATGATCAATGGTTACAAACCTTTCCTTTACACCAGTCTTTGATGTCATCCTCTGTTATCTCCCCGACAGCGGACTCGTGCAGCCGAATCCATGCACACACCGCTTCACCATATCTTTCGTCTGGGACGCCAACGATCTGAAACATCTCTTTCCACGGTCAAAATCACTATCCTTTCGAGCGCTAAATTGGAAATACTCTGCCAATCCTTTACTATTACGTAATTCACATTCATCAAAACTGTCGATGTTAAAATCTTGGATTAGCTTTGAGGGGCCGTTTCCACGTCGTCATGAAACCTCTTAGTCAAAAGTTTTCGGTCTTTGTAGCTATAAGATCAATAAATTTCTTCACATGCAATCTTATTCATTAACTACTAATCAGAATAAACGAATGACCACGGTTATGACTTTATAACTCAGCTACACTTCACTGTAAAATCACGACGAGCACATTCTTCACTAGCGGTATATGACCATGAGGCGCCACAGACTCAACTTGGACAGGCAATTTCGCCTAATTTGGACATCTCTCTCTTACAGACACATAACACAATCACTCAACAAAATTTACTGTTCTCCGTAATTTTCAAAAAATGAAGAGACAAAAATCACTGTTTATTCAATAGAATTTTTTTTATTTCATATCCACTTATTCATTCTTACAATGCCGACCTTACTTCATTTTACGATCACCTCAAGTAATTTCTAAACCTAACTATAACATCCATTTGAAGAAGATTTCGGCTTGCTACCAGTAAAAATGTCAATAAACATCGATTTTACCGTTTGTACTGTAGTACTTACATGCACGTCTTCGATTTTTGGATGTTTGAAGAGGAACTGTTCGACTTCGGTTGGGTAGATGTTCTCACCGCCGCGAACTATCATGTCCTTCGAACGACCCACAATCGAAATTGTACCGTTGTCATGCATAACAGCAATGTCACTGAAAATGAACATGCGTTGTATGTCTTTTGCAAGCAATTACGCTGTTATTACGGCGTTAAATCGAATGTGATAGAAGCGTTTTCAAAGAATTGTTTCTCTCACAACTACAAAACGCAGCACGAAATTACAGAACTAAATGGTGTGTGCCATTAACGTATAGAAATGATTGAAACGACAAGATGAGTGCGGACGAACTTATGTGTTTTCACACTCATTCTTTGAAGAGCATTGTATTACGGGAATATCAGATTCAACACAAGCTTTCTGTTAAATGAGCAAGGTGATAAGAAAGACCTGTCAACAATGTTGGATAATGCTTGCATACTCATGAATTCGAGCTATACATTCTTTTTTTTTATTTTCGGTTAGGATTCAAACCAAAAAAGTTTGATTCCTTCGATTTGACTGATGTCTCGGTATATTTCTGCACAACTCATCAGTATGCACATTTCTATCGGTTCAGCTCCTACAACTTTAAGTAGCGCCGCCGAACACGTAGCACTGCACGTCAAGTGAAAAAATCACTTGACATTGCGGTGTTTTCAGTCGATTGCTCATGGCTGGTAAAAACGCATATAGCAATATCTCCTTAATCGACTGTTTTGGATAGATCGCTCAGAATAATATGATCTGATACAATAGTTTAAGCCTTTTAGAGGTCTGACATGGCATCTGTAGTGCTAGGCATAGTGTTGGTGTATTATCACACCACATCAGTACACATGCCTTTTCAGCTAACGTGCAGTGGTACATGTTCGGCGTCGTCACCCTTAGGAGCTGAGCCGAATATCATTTGCTACTGATGTGGTAGTGAGAGGATACACCGAAACGTAGGTCTAGCGCCAAAGATGCCACATCAGACCTTTGAAAGGCTTCAAATATTCTATCGGCTTACACTGTTTGAGTGAGGTCTCAAAAACAGTTGATTAGAAAGACCTGATCAACCTAGCACAGGATGTACGTCTCTATGCTTACTCTTGCTTTCTTTTTCAGTTTGACGCTTACTAAAGCTGTGAACTAGACCGCAAAATCTAAGTCCTTCATAGAACCACACTTTCAGAAACATGGGTGATCTTGAAGCTAAACTTTCTACTTTGTGTCATCTAAGCATCCGCTACTTCACGGCTGACACTCGAAATTTCGAGACAGGTCGTTCGTAGTGAATTGTACTACTTTTCAAACTCAAAAGATCCTACCTAAGGTGACTGGTAGCAGAAAAAACACCCATTAGTAATCGATATTAAAAATTAAGCTGACCCCGTATGGTACCATCGATCTGCGGTAATTTCCTTCTTTGTCTGCTCTTCATTATTCCAGTAGCATCGCATCACCGAATATCCGCGTACAATCACTTCGCCCTTCTCCCCACGAGGTACAGTCTTACCGTGTTTATCAACAATGGCCGCCTGAAAATAAGGAGAAGATTAGTACTCAACGAATTCCACTACTACATATAAATGTTGCGT
Source organism: Parelaphostrongylus tenuis (assembly GCA_019055375.1). Classification (NCBI taxonomy): domain Eukaryota; kingdom Metazoa; phylum Nematoda; class Chromadorea; order Rhabditida; family Metastrongylidae; genus Parelaphostrongylus; species Parelaphostrongylus tenuis. Next base: position 27,972 of record JAHQIW010007136.1, read on the forward strand.
TGTCCCATTGTCAGAGAAAACATCTGATGTTGTTTTGAGAGTGATACTTATGGATACAGGAGATAACACCTTATAACACAACAACTTGATCCTAATTTTCTAAGATTTGCACCCACAACCTGAGGTTAGGTTTAGCCTATGTTATCGCACACCTCGACTAGCCATGCTGGCGTTCTTATTGCCTGTCTCTTATGTTCATTCAGGTAGGAGGAGCTCATCGAACGGTTCTAAGGCGAGATGGAGTAATCATATAGTCTACTGACATCCTCAAGTGTTATACGATGGCCAGGGTAAGCGAAATCGCGGAAACGCCAACCATTGCATCACTATTGTGCTGTACTGCTATATTTTTAAAAGCTATTGCCAACAACCTCGGAACTGCTTATTAAAAAAAACACTAATTTATCAAGTCAATCCGGGATTAACAGATAGACGGTCCTGATTTACATTGGGTTACTTACAAAATAAAAACGCCCATTAAGTGCTAATGTAATGTTCCAAAATTACAGAACGATGACAAATAAAAATTGGAGGTACATCATTCCATTCGGTTTAGGTAGATTTTTCGTAACACGTGAAAGTTTTCCGTTAAAATGATAGAGGTACTTTGCCAGCTCAAAAAGGTGGAGAAAACGGAAAAGACAGCGCTCAACTTCCACATCAAACACTCTCAGCTATTCGCAACGATCTTCCGCTTATAAAGAAGGTTTGGAGAATTTTTAGTTTAACATTGGACTAGTGTTACTTCTTACCTCCACATGATCCATGATGTGTCCAACACTTTTGATACGCTGTTCAGGTGGGTCGTCACGAATCGACATAAAGGACACCGGTGATGTTTCTGTTGTACCGTAGCAAACCTAAACGCGCAGCGGTTGTCGGTGTTGATGTATAATTTTGAAAAATAAATGAACTGCTAAGTTTATTGACATGATCAACCACAACATGGAATAGCCAATTAGCCAATCTTGAATACTGTAGCAGTCTAAGAGGATTTATTTTCAGAGTTTAAGAATGATGCACCCAGCTCTGACATATTCCTGTTAGATGTATCATGCATTGGACTATTTATAGCATTATAAAGGCACTGAATGTACATTTGGACTATACAGTGACTTGTACATCAATGTGTCATGAACTGCTACCATCCTGCCACATAATTCTGTCATTAGTTTTCCGATCCACCAAGAATAAAAGGATTGTTAGGCTTGGGTGCGGAGAAGAACCAATGGCAGATCCACTGTGTATTGCACAATACTCTAGTGACCTAGTGAAGACACCCATATTTTATCTAAACCCTCTCCTCTATCCGTATATCATCCATGTGTTGCTTCAGAATATTAGCATTATTATTTTAATTCATAAAGAGTAAGTATCGACGAGTTAAATTTTGAGAGGTTCTTACTCAATTTGATAAACTGAATCACAAAGATGGTGCATACGTTCTGCCATCAGGAAAATTAGAGCAGTTTAGTGCACATCCTGGAATATTGATGAAGTTTGGGTCTATGAGTTTCCATCACTGTCCAGCGTGGATATGCCATAGAATTTATGCTTTCTTCTAGGCGATCATCACCGCAATTCACAGAATTCAAGATGTTTTACCATTTAGGTTCCTCTTTACACTACTGCATTTTTATATACCTTGCGTCCCACTTTTCTCCGCTCTTCCATTATTTCATAAAATATTCAAGCTCAATATGACATACCTGCATATCTTTCATGTGCATTTCATTTACGAGACGTCGGCAAAGAGTAATCGGACACGGAGCGCCAGCGATAAAGCCTGAAAAAGAAGAACACTAAAGAAACGTGCATTTCTTTCTGTGAAGTACTATCATTCTGACTACGCCTACATAAAGGATTTTGTTGAATGTTAGTTTTGAAGCCATTGAAATATTCCTCTAAAGATTGCTGTTACATTCTCATTAGAGGATCAATGATATCAGGTCACCCTCATGATGATAACCGAAAAATTAATTGCATTTTGTCAATTCACTGAGCGTTTATCCTAAGAGCCATGGCAAATGGGTAACATTGCAAGTCCAATATATTCACTCATGTTCGAATATCCTCATTTCAATGCACAACAACAAACATTCAAAAAATGAGTACCCAAACGACAGCTTTTGATGCTCAGAAATTATAAATACCTAAGAGAACTGAGTAGTGCGCAAAGATGCGACCTCAGAGCGAGAGTCGAATCCTCCTTTCGTCCAAACCGGGGACGCGTGCTACCACTACACCATAGGGTACATTCGCACCACCACTCATTCTTCAATATCGCTATGATAGCTGTCAGCCGCCAACCTTCGACAGGTTTGGTCGGGTATACGATTTCGCTTTATAAAAATAGTTGAGTATTACTATCATAACGGCTGTCAGCGCAACTGGGTTTATTGAGCGAAATCGCATACCCGACCAAACTTGTTAAGGTTGGTGGCTAACAGCTATCATACAGATATTGAAGAATGAGTGGTGACGCCAATGTACCTCTGTGGTGTTGTGGTAACACGTGTCTCCAGTATGGTTAAGACGCGAGTCCGACTCCCGCCTTGAAGTCGTATTTTTGATCGTCACTCACTTCTTTTAGATATTTATGAACCATCATAAAACTGCGAAAAGGCAGTAAAAACGCTAAAGATCTCGAATGTTGCTCAGAATTCAAAGAATCAAATCTTCCTGTCTACCGTAGTGAAGTCACTTTGTGTTATGCAAAATGCAAATAGTAATCAAATTCATGGACTATAGACAATGCCTTACTCGCGCCTGAAAGATGTTTCTAACATTTACAAGTCTTATAGTATGCACTTGTGCCCCTTCATTGCCTTCCGACAAGTTTCCCTCACCGAAAAACCTAAACTTCACTTATAACTTAATGAAAGTAGAGCATACCTGAACGGATACTGGCGTAGTTATACTTATGATAATCGGGATGATTAAGCATATCGATGAACATCGTCGGTGTGCCATACAGAGCAGTGCATCTAAATGAGTACATTGGACACTTTTAAGCAGATTCTGCGCGCAATTAAATAACAAACAAATGATTACATCTTTTGTGATGAAGTGAATGAGCAGAGTGAACACTATGCTTTGAAAGCAACGCATGTAGTCCACTCTGCACTTATATTCTAACGTTTCATTGGTTGATTTAGTTCACTTGCCACACTCTTCTTGAATAGTCGTTACTCTTTCACAAAACAAAAGTTATATCAGCCATGATTCTATACATTCCATATAATTATTCACATGAATAGTTTCCGCGACACATTCCTCAATGAGAAACGGCAGGCGACGAAAAATTAGGCCTACTGCTATACGGCCGTCACAAAAAAGAGGCCCAGTTGCGTAAATGTCATAAGGGTACATTTATGTTACTCGTGAACAAATAAAGTAGCGATCTCTCCTTGCTGGACAAGAACTTTTCATAAGAGTTTTAGTAATCATTCCAAAGCCTAAATCTTTGGCTAGCGCGCTATGTACTCCAATTTTGAGACCATTTTATGAAGGTGCAGCATTCAAGATAATTTTATATTTCACACCCGCCGCGCACTTCAACTTTTACTTCGCTGGATGCACAAAAAGCACGTAAACGTGTAGCGGAAATCTTGTAGTACCAGAGTCATGCGTTTTATCTAGAGTTTTTTTCGAAGTGGATTTCGAATCAAATAAGAGAATTTGCACTACACATGTGTAATGCGTTAACTCGATCAGTCGATTGCCGCATGGAATTCACGGCCAGCATGCCCTTACCCTCCCCTTCTTCCTTACCTACTTTCAGCCCACATACTAGCTGAAAAACAAGCACATCGCTGAAATTGGGCGAGTTTACGCTAACGATTAGTTACTCATAAATCCAGGGAGTGGTTCTGTCCTGCAAGAAATTTGCGTGTGTAGCACACAAATATTTTCACTGCTACAGCGTTATAGAAAAAAAGGTCTTTCAATTGGAGCACGTAGCGCATTAACCAGTTTGATTTATTACTAGCACTCTTGTGAATTTTGTTCAAATCCACTGCTTTGTTGCTCTAAGTCAGCTCATTGAAGTGACGAATGGGATCCCGAATGACAATGTGCGACGCATGTGTTCCTAATTGTAGGCCTATCGAGACAAACAACAGAGGATTTGGCTAAATGAGCGTAGCATAGAGGTAGACATTTTCATCTTCTGCTGTTCTGTTTACCCAAAACACACTATTGGTCAAATGATGAGCAAGCGCCCAAAATTTCAGTATGGAAATTTTTTCGCTTTTGATATCTTGGCCTAATTCGCTCCTAACGCACTACTTCATGAGAAAATATGCAGTCATCTAAATCCGGGTAGAACGTTGATTTTTAGGAAAAGAGGATTTTCCGAGGATTTCAACCATATTCGTGGTATTTATCATATGGATGAACCTCATTAATGAACAATGCTAAGCGTCGTTTCCGATTTCTCAAATGGATTCCAGAGGTTGTTCTCCAAAGCTATCATAGATTCGCACCACGGCAATCCCCAAACACTTTTGAAGCTGAGCAAAATTTCCTAAATTTCTTCTGGATTTCTGATTTAATGAGGTTCCCGAAAGGCAGAGCACATGTGGGCGCAGTGGTCAGAGGCACTCTGCGTCGCACATGAGATCAGTGGTTCAATCTCGCGCTCATGGCTGACCAAGCCATCATCCCATGGCTCATGGCTCCTCGGTCGGTAAATTGGTACCAAACTGGTTTCAGACTTGCATGGGAGGATAAGCAGCTCTGACTCGGTTCAGCGGGAGGCCACCGCGAATCATTGTAAAGGCCAGATATGCATTCAATCACCTCAAACGAACTTAAAAATTGAAGACGAAGCATGGCGCATCCCTCAAGGATTGATCAACGCCGAGAGCTTTATCCTTTATTCTTTATCCCGAAAGGCGCCGTTTCTCGACAAAGGTCTGCACTATGAAGAAGGAAAGTAGCGAGCTACCTCATGTCATGTACACGCTTCACGGAGAGTTAGATACTTTGCTGCATTTCGAGTTTCTACATCCTGGAAGATGGTTTGGCTACGCTTATGCAGCAGACCAATCAATGAGGACAATACTATGTGCAGTACATAATTCATTCACTGAAACACGAGGAGTGGCTCACATTTGAGTAGAAAAACATTGAGTCAAAATGAAGGTTTCTCATAGTTCATTCCGAAAAAAAAAATTAAAGTGTCCCTACACAAAAGCTATGGTAAAGCAAAAAGTGTACATTCAAGGAGCACTGAACTTGTAACAGCTAGAGGTCATCAATAAAATCATGTCTCACGTACTTTTCTTCATCGACGGCCTGGAGAGCTGCCAACGCCTCAAACGACGGCGCTGGAAAGACGCAAGTCTGAAGATGTGTCAAAGCTGCCAAAACGCCGAGAACACATCCAAAACAGTGATAGAGTGGATTCGGAATGCAGATGATCGTCTTCTGTAAAGCTCACAGAATAAAACGAGCATTAGGGACAACTACTAGAGTTTCTTATTCTTCTCACTCTTTTCAAGGTTATACGCAGGCAACACCGAATATGAGCCAATTCTGTCAAAAAAGAGTGATTATTCAAGGAATGGTCCTTCTTTCTCTTTACAATCTTAATACTAACTTAGTTCTTCTCGGTTTTTCCTTTACTGTTAACTTACTTCTCCTTTTCTGTATAAAAACTACACACAAAACATTACTTCATAAAGGGAGAGCTCTTAAAACATGATAGCTTTTTTAAGACAATCTCTAATGTGGGGAGGAAGCGGAGTGGATAAAGTCGTCCTGCTATACACACGTAATATCGGTTCGATCTCGCATCCTGTTCCCATCAGACCTTTCATCTTTTCGGAGTTGGTAGATCAGTCCGAACATCTTTGAGGGGATCGCGAGAGTGACTGCATTGATCGGTAGCCTGTGGCAAGTTACTATATATGTATTCAGCTTTCTTTACGATACTTGATAAATTGATTACATCGCTCATTCCCTGAAATTTGATCAATTCTGGGAGCTTTATTCTCAACCTTTCAATCCTTTACCAAATCTCTGAAGATTACTTAGATAATAGCGAATGTTCAAAGCTATTATTCTTCAAAACGAATGTTACTGATTGAGCTCGCCAACTAAATAATCAAAGAAATTTCCGTACAGTGCTTTTCGAAATGACAATCAAGTAATTAACAGATAACATATCTTTCGTTTCGAGTGTATTAATACCACAGCTCAAAGTTCAATATGTCTGGTAATTTTTTTTTTGAGCCACGCATGTCAGTGGTCTATCAAAGAGGGCTGACTTATAGAGCCCGATACAAGTGTTTCGATCCTGCGGTCTCGTCCGTCTGGCAGTTACCCTTTCCCGTTTTTTGCCAGTCCTGTGTGGATGCTCCAGTCCCCTACTAAGAGTTAGCGACGACGAACGTTTTACGTTCTATGTCCAGTGAAATTATCACCGAACACAGAGCGTTGTACACTCGTGTGTATCGGGCTCTATAAGTCAGCCCTCTTTGATAGACCATTGACATGCATAGCTCAAAAAATAATACCAGGCATACCAAATTTTGAGCCCTGGTCTTAAGAAAACTCTCCAAACGGAAGATATGATATATTGAATGATTGGCCAAGAACAATCGAGTGTACAACGCTCTGTGCTCAGTGATGATTTCACTGGATATAGAGTGTAAAACGTTCGTCGTCGCTAACTCTTAGTGTGGGGACTGGAGCACCCCCACAGGATTGGCAAAAGACGAGAAAGGGTAACTGCCCGACTGACAAGATTGCAAAATCAAAACACGTGTATCGGGCTCTATAAGTCTCAGCCCTCTTTGATAGACCACTGACATGCGTGGCTCAAAAAATAGTTACCAGGCGTAACAGATGACAATTTTCTGTTATAATCAAGACTTTGGCATTCATACCTGTTCATGATAACCGGCACGTATTCCGATAAAGTAGGCATTGTTTAGGACGTTGTGATGAGTTAGCGTCGCACCTTTTGGTTGACCAGTTGTGCCCTTGAAATAAAACTATGTGAGTTGATCACGATGACGTTTACCGATATGACAAAAATGGGGCCACTGATAAGACCTACGCTTGTATATTGTATATTAATTGGATCATCAGGCTGTGCTTCGCGTTCAATTTTTGCCAACTTCAACCGATCCTCCTCAGTTCCCATTCGCATTACATCACTGTACCTCCAGGCTCCACTGAAATTAGCATTGCATATAGGAAAATGTAAACTATGATGAACTAGTTGGCGCACATCAACAATACGTTACAAGAAAAGCGCTCAATCAGAACATCAGTTATTAAAAGTCAAAATGTTTAGAAAAATTCTATAATACAGTAGGTAGAAAAAGCGTCAGATAAACATAAAAAATTTCTTGAATATGCTGTAGGAAGTAAAAGGGTCAAACTTCAAAAAGTACAAAGGTTATCCGACAATATGTCATTGCTGCTGCTACTGTGGTTCGATTACCCACATCGCCAGACTTCAGTAGTACCTAATACACTCATTTTTCCGTTTTTTCACTCCTCTGCAATAGTTTCAATCATAGGATTTTGTGTACGTTGAATAAAAGACTTCTGAGAGTACTACTAGGTCATATGTTGTGTCCTCTAAAAGGGTGGGATCACTTCTAAGTCAAACACGTGGACAACAGCGATGTTTGGAACAGCCACAACCATGAGTTGCACGAAATCGCTGCTTAATCTGTTCTTTCTCCAGTGCGGTTTTTCTTTCACGTCATGTCCGACAAAAATCTGAGAACACTTAGGTGCAGGTGCAATAATCAAAGGACCCTAACTCGATTTCTTATAGCTCTATGGCTATTTTATGAAATAGATTTTTATTTTATTCCCAGTACAATTTTTCCCCCCTTAATAAATTCCAATATTATAGTTGCTGAAGTCACTAACGATTCGCGAAAAGATGACGATCCGTCCAGGGATCGATAAGTGATGTATGCCCATTTTGTCTTCTTTTGTGCTACTGCATTAGTGATGTTGCCCTTTTGAAGCGTGAAAGGCGTGGTGGTGTTGCCCTTCTGAATCTAACTTATAGTGCAGTCCTGGCAGTAAGCCTTCAAAAGTGGAACATTTCCTTTTCATGGTCGCCTAGCGCTGATAGAATGCCTCACATTTCAATACTGTAGAATGCTTCACTGATGCTTATGAAAATTAGGAGACGAAAAATTCTCCTGTTTCGGCTCTGTATACGTTCTTTTTATGGAATTCTCGACAGATATCCTATGAACCTAGCTAGCCACAAGGTCGTGCCACGACCGCCTGATTGACCATCCGTATCGATAAACCAGATGTTCACGGCTTCATAACTAGATTGCGATCCAGACGTTCGCAGTAACGAACCTTGGTTTTGCATCTGTCCAACTTCTGAATGGAAATGTTGGGTTCACCAAGCTGAATGATCTCGTTGGAAGAACTAATCAATTCATATTGCAGCTCTAAACTCCTACTAGAGGTCAAATAGGTATTCACTCAATCAATGATCGTCCATGGAGTTTGATTAGGTGGGCCATATTTAGAAGAGTGGGATTGGTTACGACGGACTTCATCACCTTATTAACATCGCTATTACATTACGGCTGGAGCGCCGTGGCCGAATGGTTGTGATAATGGTCACGGCGCGCGTGTAGCTGAGCTCCATCCCCAACACTCCCCGCCCTATGGAACGTCACAGCCAGGCTATCCTCGAGATTACAAAAAGACATGTTCGACCAGTATTCTACGTCATTCAAGATGAAGGCAAACAACGAATCGAATGCTAAAAGTACTGGGATCCGCACATCCGCACCATAAAAATTGCGATGATGGGTTGTGTAAATAAATACAGATAAACTAATTATAGCTATGAGGGACGGGAGAGGCATCAGTGGCTATAGACGCCATAAAAAATCTCCGTGATGACAAGTTCGATCACGACCGTGCATAGAAATCTCCCAACCGTGAGGTATTGACAAATTTGTACCACACTTGTTTGTGAAAAACTCCCTTGTAACAACAAGCGCGAGTAACTCACTCCATGGTGTAGAGACGCTACAAATGATCGCTAAAAATTCAATGGCATTCGTACAGAAAACAAAGCCTTAAAAGGACACCCATATTCAATGTCCTCTGTGATGACGAATGGGAGAAAAACCGAATCTAACATAATGAGATGGAATTCGTGCAGTAACATTCTTATGCCTAATTCAGATTTCGTTCTCGTCCATACGAATATTATTGAAATTGTTATTGACTATAGAAAATGGCATTACAAATCCAATAAATGGCTACAGTAACCCACTGGTAGGCTTTGTCTTCTGGATCAAAGATGATTAGGTGCCTAAATGCAGGAAAGCACGGCGATGACACATCACTCCTTCCGGGCCGGTTTCAATCCAATCTCACTTATCACATCCTAAACGTTCCATCTGCTCAATTCTAATTAGTTCATCATTCAGAAACTAATGAAGAGCTTCCAAACAGAACTTTTTTATAATATACATGTTCGTTTACCGCTGGTAAGACAGCCTTCTTTGCCGGTTTTTCAGGAATTTATTCAAATACTTACCTTGACGCTCTGATAATAGTTTGACTTCTTGAAGCCAGGTGGAGTGATCAATACTTTGATGTCAACCTTAGCCAATGCAAATCGTAACTCTTCTGACTGGTAGGAGGGATTGACGTTAACCTAGAAAAATTCTACTATCAAAGATATTGATGCAGACAGGAGCAGAATTATAGAAATACAAGAAAATCAGAACAGTAGAAAGGAGTATTTTGAAGAATTTCCATGACGAAATCGAAATTTTCAATAGTAAAACACTGGAAATAATCATTGGAGAAACATTAATGAGCTCCACAAATCAATATTTTACGCAAAAGTTCAGCTACATGTGATAGTAAAATTTTGTGGGAACATTGCAGCAGTTTATGCAGTTGGTCAAAATTACAAAAACCTTTGAATTCCATTCATGAAAACCCAAATCATGCTAATGTGGATTCAAATTGTAATTAGGGTCACTTAAGATTACTGTCTCAACAACCAGTAACTGAATACCCAAGGAGTCAGGATTTGCAGATTTAAAGGTGATGATCGAGCCTATATTACAAGCACATTCCTCTTCCATTAGTTTTTCTCCAATTTTGGTCTAACCAACCCATATATCACAAAAATCGATGGTATTTCATTTTCAACAGAGAATTAATCATTCAAAATATTCTAGAATGGTCATGTATCAGATATTACTAACAGAAGGATCGTTTTCTACAGATAGCCAAGCTTTAGTTCTCCGGCAATATTTATATCGATTTGACCATCTCACATACCAGGACCATATCGCCGAGTGCAGTGGCAAATTGAGCCGTTATCCACTCGTAGGTGTTTGGACCCCAGATACCAAACTCGATCGCCCTTCTCCACTCCCAGATGAATTAGACCACATACGAGGCGTTCAGCCTGTAAATACTCTGGAATTCTTGACTATTGATTACCAATTGTTTCAGCTTTGTAATTCCACCAAAACAATAACGCTATAACATTTTTTTTCTAAAATATCTAATAAGGAATATTCATGAATAAAGCCAAAGACGCGCTTTCGGTGTCCACTTTCCGATTTAACAGCCTCTTCTCTATCTTCAATCGGAACAAGTTTATTGACGTAGGGTTTCATTCCCCTTACACAAGAAAAAGTATATATATAAATCTGCCTTTGTGTTCGAGGAATTCGTAATAACAAATGAGGATTCGGAACTTCACTGACCAATGGTGGTCACTGAGAACCTAGTGAAATTAGAAAATAACACATTTTGCTCACATCTTTTAGAAGTTGATAATATGTTCGCCCGAATGTTGTCTCTTTTGAAAATGACAAACTCCTTGTTTGGAACCTGAAATCATCAATTGATTAATCAATTCAGTTTATATTATGACACTCATTGGCACTGCTGTTAAGACCACCTTCTCAGTTACACTACAGATTTTGGTTATATAAGAAAGAAAAATATTCGGTAAACACTTGGCTCGCTATTATTTCTAGGTAGCGTGTTTCTTGTCTCCAATTTTATGAATGTCTCTTTAGTTCGCTTTATCTTCTATTGAAATCTTAACCCACGCTCGAACCACAGTGATGTGAGATGAAAGGGAGAATTTCAAGAGGCGTTAGAAACCTCTCGACCAACTTATTGTAAATTTAGAACGATAAGTGTCATGAAAACGACTATTTTCCTCATACTTTTGGATTCTAAAACAAAAAAGAACGTGACGAAGAAAAAAAAAACATTTACACACATTCATAAGAAGAGTAAAGGCTTTGACGAGGTAACACGTGCACTTCTCGAAAGGATAATCGCGGGATTCGAAGCCATCCCGTGTTTTGAGTTTTGCTCGCATCTCACAACTTTGTGATTGTATTTCACAGCGTGCTCTACGTGAAAAATTAAGCGTAAACAAATGTTGAACAGTAGTGATAGGCCAAATAATTTGCCTAAAACTTCGAGCCTCAAAATCTGCTTCATTCTAACCCAAATATGTTCTCCGCTATCGATCGCTCCTTTACAGACCCGCTCAAAACGAAATAATATGACAAGGATATGACTTGCTCTGAGCAGATAGGCCTAGTGCTATATGGGCGCCTATTTCGTACTTGGGACTCATCAGTAGCACCCTCTCTCGGTTGCGTCGATCACTTGAAGCTAAACAACCCTCTAATGGAATCGATGCTGTGTAAAAAAATAATCACCCCAAGTCGGATGGTGGTATTACCTGACGTTGTGGTGACCAGCAGTCGAGCTTGCGGCTTCTATAATGAATCATATCTTTGCTATGGAACGCTCTTTTACAGACCTATACCAGGCGCCTATATCGCACTAGACCTATAGGCTCAAAACAAGCCATATTCTTATTACATTATTTCGTTTTGAGCGGGTCTGTAAAAGAGTGGTCGATAGCAGAGGCATGATCCATTATAAAAGCCGCAAGCTCGACTGTCGGTCACCACAACGTCAGGTAATACAATCATCCGACTTGGGGTGATTACTTACTCGGAGTCCATTCCTTTAGAGGATTATTTAGCCTCAAGGGATTGGCGGAACCGAGGTAGGGTGGTACTGATGAGCCCCAATAGGACAAATTAAGCGCCTATATAGCACTAAACCTATCGACTCAAAACAAGTCATATCCTTCCAAATATGTCTCCAATAAGAAAACCTAGAAATATAGAACGATAATCTAGGAAGCCACATTTAATTATTGATTATGAGATTAAAGACTGATTTCCTCCACATTTGGGCGGGGCGAAATAGGTTAGAGGTTTAATAGATATAACTGGAATTGGAAGGTTGTGTGTACGTATGCTGTGTGCTGTGTGTATGTGTGGGTATGTATGTATGCGTGTGTGTGTGTGTGTGTGTGCGTGCGTGTGGTGTGTGTGTGTGTGTGTGTGTGTGTGTGTATGTGTGTGTAGTGTGTATGTGTGTGTTTCGATGTACGAGGTTTGCATGTATTTCTATGCGCATGTTCATAAATATACGCATCTGCGCTTTTACATGTACAAGGCTCGCCTTGCACAGTAAACGACTCTAGTTGAAATTTTAATCTTTTCTGAACAATAGGCTCTCTGGTAGTGACTCATCCTATCTGTTTTGCTTTTTATCCCATCAATTTAGTGATTGCTAAGAGTTAGAAGAAATGGATAATAGACATGAACAAGAGGCGAGAACTACCGGTGGTTAGTTAGGTCTTTCAAGGGATTACCTGATCGACGGCACTTCGCAGTCGTTCGCCGACTGTCTCGAAAAGTAACGGAATTTGCGAACAGCCATGAACATAGCTTTTCTTGCTCGGCTGCGCCATTGCATGCGCGGACAGCGCTGCCTCTTCTAGCGATATAGGCTCCTCTGTAAGCAATGTTGTAAAAAAAACAATAATTTCTTAATTCAAAAGAGTCCAAAATTTACAAAAATGTTCAGAAGAAATGTTTGACGATCTTGATATTTGTAACATAGTAGTAGATAACAGAATTTTGATTGTAATAAAAGTTTACGAATCAGAAATACTAATAATTTACCACATCTCCCGCTCGCCATAGTGATGAGGATATCTCAACAAGCGATTGCCTGACACTTTCCAACTGTTCAATTATGCGATGGTCGGTAAGCACTAGAGTAATCAATGCATTTCAGTGCCATTTGCTTGCAATGGTGTTACCATATTGTGTCATCGTGTTGACACTATCAATTTCAATTGAACTTGTGCCAATTTTTTTTTCTATAAGCTATCGGAAATAAGGTAGACCGGACATGTAATGCGCTTCAACGACAACCGATGGAGGAGAGCCGTTACCGACTAAATTCCTCGAGATATCAAGCGCTTCACGGAAAGACCACCTCTTCGATGGTCCGATATCTTTGCGAAAAGCTTAGATGAAAGGTATGATGCTCAACAAATTCCTACAGCGAGGGGGACCCACTGGAGCATTCTTGAGCGCGATAGAGAAAAATGGAAGCGTTGCTGATACCCGCTCGAGTCACTTGGAGACCAACGAGACGACAGGTGATACAGGCGATAGGCAGAAAATAAAGAAAGTGGAGAGAAATGGTATAATGGTTCAGAGAAGATTGAACGAACTTTGGAATCAGTAGGACACTTGAATGTTGCTATGATGTAACCCACGTTCCATGACTCACAATAGCGAAGGTGAATTACTATCATCGATTCAGAATTTCTTGTTGTTTACCTTTTCAGTCGCGAAAGCAAACCCCTAAGCATCCTGATCGAAGATTTTCCTCAAGTATCATGTTAGGCACGTGGGAAGCGCGCTAGTAGAGTCGTTCATCCAGGCTTGGAAAATTGTCATCAGACTTGTCCGAAAAAACTGCTTCTGGTTCATAAAACATGACATCTGCTCATCGAGAGGATCTGAGAAAATCCAACGGCCTTCATGTAACGGAAACAAATCGAGTAGATGTCGTCCTTATATTAACAATATATCTGATATTAGAGGACTTAAAGAACAGGATCTTCTAATTTGTCTTCGGTATTGGATCATTAATATAATCATATTTTTAGGAAACTATGCGTTTATTGTTAGACAATTCCAAAGATTCTAATCCAAACTGTTCACAAACGACGCATTGATGGGCTTTATAAAGTAGATTCTTTTAGCATATTCATCTTGATGCTGCTCATACAATGTGCTTTGCGGATAAAATCGAAAAACAAAAAGTAAAATAACGTTTCGTTTCCAACTAATGAGCTAACCATTTGCCATCGTGATGACAGACAGAGAGTAAGAGACAGCCGTTGAAATGTGAAGGCCATGTTCAATATCACTTAGTTTTATAGTACATGAGTTTTTTTAGCTCTCCGACAGCTGAGTGCGATAACTGTATGAAAAGACACTTCAGATAAGATGGAACAGCGAGCACTCGAACGCCACGAGACAAATTGTGCAAGTCTTACCGGGAAAATCAGTGAAGAAAGTTTGGATACGTTTGCAGAAACGGCATCTCTTGGCATATTTACGTCAGTGAGAGACAAGTGATGAAATGTTCAACAATGATGAATTCTTGAGGAACGCTCTATGTTTTTGTCTCTATTAAGCATATTACAGAACAACCTGCGGGGACCTAACATTCTGGGAAGTCAGTGTTTCTATCGTCAAGAGTGGCTCCATTTGTTGACCCAGGAAGACTGATAAAAGAATTTATCCGGGCTCGGGAACGGTCCGAAGACAGCTAGACATGTAACGAACCTCTAAACCACTGCGCTACACTTGCCCTCATTCGCGACAGAACTTCGTAGGTTCTCGAAGGTTGGTGTATTTAAAAACCTTATAATCTAGTAGACGAATAAAAGTCCATCGTCGCTTTGCCAGTATACATCTAATATTCAGTTCTGCAAAGTGATCAGTGCACATGCCACAGTTGTGAAGATCAGAGGCGATATATACTCAAAATAAGCTCAAGGCAAAGAAGAAGTTCCATAGGCTTCAACAGAATAGAAAAATTTTCATCATGTTGTCAAAAGTATTTGGACTATTTCGCCCTTTTCTGACCTGAGAATTCTTTTTTTTTTCGAACAAAACCAAAACGATGTAATTTAATGATGCGGAATAGGTTAACCCAAGGCTTTACTGAATATAGATTTCGGTACGCACGAGCCTTTAGTTTTGCCCATTTGAAACCATTCTTTACATCCTTAGGTCTTTATAAGGTTTTTTCCAATCTGTGAAGCGAAGAGTAGAACGATGGTCCCTGTAGAACATTGCCTCTCGTTTTTACTACCTAATTATTTGCTGACAATCACTGATTCAAAGTGATGACCGACCGCGCTATGATTGACTGGCCGCCAAAGGATCAAAACAGCAGCAGGAGTAATGGCACGGTGTAGTTTGAGGCCTAACTTAATGTAATATCAGAGTAAATTTTGAAAATTGCTCAGTGTATCACTGTTCTCAAAGATCCACAAAGTGATCTTCATTGTCGAACAACCGGAATGCTGGGATACCCCCTTGGTCGCATGATTCCTGTCATGCCTATTTTTATTACAAGCGAGAGATGCGATGACACTCCGATAGTACCATTTGCTTTCCGCTAGTCAAATACAAAGGACACAAATGATAAGGTTATAAGCAGCAAACTACTCATAAATAATGATAAGATTAGGTACGCGTTAGCAAAAACATTCAAAAGAGCGGTCCACCACTGCTTGCGTTCCGGTTGAGAGGAAGAACGACGACGTTTAACAGTTTGGTTTGAAGTCCAATCCAATGAAGCAATAGAATAAGTTTCAAAAATGGTCTACATATCATTTAGAAGAAACACACAAACTGATCTTTTTGCTGAACAATCGGGCTGTAGGGAACCTCCTTCGATCACATGATTCTATCATATCTATTACTATATGCGGTAAATTCGATGGCACTTCTGTAGTGGTATGTGCTTCTCTTTTCGTTAAATACAGAGAACACAGGTAATAAGGAAGTAAACGAACGATTTTCTACTTTCTCAGGACCACACTGTGGAAGCGCCGCTTTGTAGTGAGCATGAAATGTCTCGCTCTCATCGATAATGAACCACTTATGAAAACTGGTGAGATTCGGTAGTATATTGGCAAAAACATCCGAAGGAGATAGCCATCGCTGCTTGTGTTTCGGTCAAGAAAAACAACGAAAGAAGCGAGGGATCACTGACCAGTGTGTGCTCTACGGAAACTGGTCAGGATTTCGAATAATAGAAGTGCGTATAAAGAAGGTCACTAACCAGTATACTCCACAAATCGAGAGGCTTGAAGTGTCACCAAAAAGAACAGTTTAGTGTTAACTGTTATTGAGCTTTTGCAATGAAGCTAACATTTGTTTAAAACAACTATTGGAAGCATTAGATTTTACCAGTGTTACAAGCACTTTTCCTTTTTGTTTCGCCCCAAGTTTTCAGAAAGAAAATACATTTGAAGAACGACACTTATACCGCAAGTTAAATGGAATAGTTGTTGTTGGCGGTGTTATTAGTTATTGGTAGTGAGCAAAAGGGTAGCAAACATACGTTTGGTGAGAAGATTTCTTACGATTTCTACATCAACAACGAGGAAACTTGCCAACATGAAGGAGTTCAACGCGGTGCTGGACCGAAGGTGTAGCCGATAGGTTATATTGGCTTAAGTGAATAAATGGTCGGTAAGTGTGTCTATCATCAGTGAGTTAAATTTTATTCAATAATATTTAAGCATTGGCTAGTCTTTTTGTGGGTGGCAATAAATTATTTAAACCGTTCAGGGTTGATAAATTTCTGGGGGATCCGCTCTGAGCTCTACTATCAGAATCGGATAGTGGAATGAACACATGCTTGATCTATCCAACCGCTATCTAGTCCAGTTGTAACGTAAACTGTGTGTATTCTCCGGACAAATCTCACAACAATTTCTCACTATCAAAGTTCTGGAGATAGATTTTCTGGGACCCGAAATAGGACTACGTATAATGTGCGCATAAAAGAGCACTTCCAATCATTGGACTACTCGCGTTACATCTTGGATGCTGGAGAAAGACCACAATATGTCACGATTCATAGAAAAAGTAGTGTTCATAGATGATTTAGGATCAAATAATTTTCCGAGAATTCAAATTTTAGCATATTTGAGACAATAGTTGATTTAGTTTCTCGGTCATGTGATTATCGAGAACATCAATTTTATTGAAATGAATTTGCACTATCCAGCAGTGAGGAAAGACGAATTTGTGAGCTTCAGAAAACCAAAAATTTTTGGTGATGAATACGAAAACTCTCAAGTTGATAGCAAAGATATTTAGATCCCAATCGTGAACTTTTCCGTGCCCGCTCAAGATTGGTGGATTAAATCACCGCCGTCAATGTACGCATCGAAATCAATGCACATGGCCGTGAATGGTTACTAACGACTTCAACTCCATTAGTTCCTCCTTGTTTAACTTTTAATCGGGTACTTTGATTTGTATCTGCATGGAAAGATGCGACATTTCCATCTTTTTCGCAAACAGTAAATAAGATCAAAATGATTGATGATATGTAGAACATCAAGGACATCGTCGGTGAAAAAAAAAACATCTCTACACTCTAATGTTCTTTGACCGTCTGAGTGTTGTTAGCGTTGCTTAAAAAAGCATGTAGAACGAAATCAGAACATCAATGTAATCGAGTAATGGCCAATATGAGTCATACATCGAAATAGCTAAAAACTATGGCTGTAGTTTGTCTTATCACTGGCAATAGGAAAAGTAGGTAAAACTGATCCTGGCCTTTGGACTAATGAAAGCACTCACAAGAAAAGCGCCGATAAACTACCATAATTAAACTTTAAATGTGGTTATCTTTAGACAATAGGAGTCACATATCACTTGCACGTAATAAGAAATTTATACTCATTTCTTTTGAGTAAAAAAAGATATTTGAGCAGTTGTAAACTCTATTAATTGATTCAAAATCTTCTACTACTCAGTGGTTTTTACCAATAAAATACAATTTTTTTATAAGGCCCATGAAGAGAATGCAACATTCTGAACCTCATAAGTTGTGTTCTCTTTCGTTAAGGTTCTAGTTTCGAACAAATGAAGAAACGGGATTTTCTAAGGAATAACATGCTAGCGCCACACAATTGAGTCGCTGAGTTGCGACGGCGCTGTACCTCTTTGCTTGTGTTAGAAATTCCAGGACTATGCTCTTTTTATGGAAAAAAAAGTTTTCCGAGGCTTTATTTTGAATGACAGGTAGAGATTTGTTCTCTCTTTGTGTGAACACTTAAATTCTCAAGTGTCCCAGCTACCAAGGATTGTTGAAAAACCAACATCAACAGAAATTTGTGGATAAATCAAATTTCTCAAAAGTACCGCGTAGCACAATGGTTGGCGGTGGCACTTTATACACTGGAATGATCGCTAGTTCAATCTGACGCCTCATACTCACCAACCCTTCCAACCCTCCGCGATTGCTATCAGACTTGTTTGGGAGGATAAAAACACAAATTAGATGGACTGATTGGCCATTGTAAGTTATTGTATCGGCCATATGCGCATTCAATCACCTCTAAGATGCTCGTTGAACTTGAGACGCATCCTGTAGGAATTAGTCAGAGATGAACACTTCACTTTTTATCCTCTGAATAAAATATCGTGATTCTGGTGGCGAAAACGCGCTTATTTTTTCCATCTTCTTGGCGTAGTTGCCTGACGATTTGTTCGAACGGGGGTCCGTAAGGTCGTCTCATAGTAACCCGTTTTCATTGCGTTATCGCTTCAGCGGATAACATACAAGGGAACTTAACGCCCATTTCTATCAACCTTGATCAAATCATCAATTCTCAAGAATTCATTACGACTGAAGATCAACGAATGAAGAGATGTATGAAGCAGATTAGCGTACGAGAGGGACAAGAAAACGGGGAAAAAAGAAGAAGAAACAAAGTTTTGCTTCGTGCTAAATCACTTATAGGAACTCTTGTTAGTCCTAATTAGATGGAAACGATGTGGTAGAATTGAAATCTTTCTCCTATCTACTGACTGGCTCAATATGATTAGGAAGTTGAAATACATAACTGGATCATATGTGAAAAATAAAATGCTTTTACCTTACCATGATATAAGCATGGACTGAAGTCATAGAATAAAAAAGGCACATTGACCTATGGTAAGAATTAATTTTCTCTCAGAAAAAATGAAACGTTAGATTTTATCTGCGTGGGTGTAGGGCTAGAATAAGAACGGCTAAATTGAAGTTTTTCCCATCACTCTTTGCTCTTCCGGGAGCAAAGTCTATCTTACCGCATACGTCAGAAAGCTGCTAATCAACGGTTATCAGCTAACGAACTTGATAAAATCCATAACATAACTTATTATTTCAACATATTATTGTGTCCTTAAATGTACTGCTCATAAAGTCTGATGTTTGGGAAGTGAAATATTTGTCGATCACTATGGAAAATCATAAAAAGTTTGGTTAGTCAAATTTTCGTCTTTTTTACCAAGTTTGCAATATATTTTAGCGTTTTCTCAAGCTTCCAATCCGTTTTTTTTTTCTTGAAAAAAAATCTTGCATGGACGTTTACCTTTCCTAACAAATGAGAGTGTAAGAGCAATAACCGTTTCGCCACTGAATAAGAAAAAATGAATGGGTTTCCATGTTTTTTTCTAGTGAGCTTAACACGAGATTCCTATGACTCATCTTTTATTCATCATAAAATGTCTTTTCGAATGAATTAATGGAGGTTTTTGGATGACTGGGTTGTGGACAACGTGATCTTTTCAGACTCTAGTGAAAGCGGAAGCGCCGAAACGTCAGGTGTTTGACTAAATAGTACTTTAGAAACCACGTGTTAGGCTCGGTAAGAAAAACAAGGAATTACTGAAGAATACCGAGGTTAAGAGATAGTTGGTTCGGGCCTTAATTGGGATATTTTTCAATATCTGAGCGTAAGACATTTACTTCTCTATCACTACAGCACTGAAATATGAATAAACGAAAAGCACTGAACTCAATGAAGATCAAGATTGGATGTTGTCTAACAATCATGTATGCTCATCGTTACTATCCGATGTGAGGCACCGATATTTTCAATCATTTTCAGTCAGTACAGAGCTTGTATTGGAACTCCTAAGATCGGAACAAACGAATTGCAAAATCAGAAGAAATTGACAAATTGGATAAATGCGGTGTTAATGCCTAAAAAAGCTGAAAAAACTACTAGAAGAAAGAGTTTCTACTGAAGCTATTTCAACCTAGTTCATAAAACCAAAATGAACAGAACTTTTAGTCAAAAAGGTAGATGTCATTAGCGATTCCAAGTTTGCGCAATGTATAATCAGAAAGGAGTTACTAAGTGACCCTTGATAGTTGCACATAGTGACTTATCAAAAATATCTACACTTACTCGAAGCCGGGGCAATAGCATTCTCATTCATAATCTATACAATAGAAGGATTTAGAACCGCTATAACAAATAAACAAAAGTACGAAGATGAAATTTAAAACTATGGAAATCTCTATTGTGAACGATATCTTTATTTGGATCCACGAACACTTAGACTTAACAAAATATGCTGATGTTACAATTTTATTTCTGTTTGAATGTAATGGTTTCGACTGGCTAGGACTTCCATTCTAAAATTCCAGGATAGGCTTGACAATTCATCCTTGAACTTTCACTACACGTAGATGCCCAACTACCTGGAGCAGATGCTAGTTTGCCACCTCTAGGCTGCTATTATTTTGGA
This sequence comes from Parelaphostrongylus tenuis, assembly GCA_019055375.1. NCBI lineage: Eukaryota > Metazoa > Nematoda > Chromadorea > Rhabditida > Metastrongylidae > Parelaphostrongylus > Parelaphostrongylus tenuis. The sequence continues at coordinate 48,695 of JAHQIW010007136.1, forward strand.
TAGAAATAATTTTCAAATGTGGCCAATATAGTCTTAGTCTGAGCCGGGATCTAGCGTAAAGTAATCGAGCACATTTTCAACTTGAGTGGACTAGCCGAAGAAAAAACAGTGCTGTGCACTAAAGTTGATGGTTCATTAACTTATCAGGGTGGTGTCTAAGTTCGTTAGAACATTTAGATATTACAAGATGATAATTCCGAAGTTTACTGCTTATAACACTCGGAAAGGTTTTGAATAAGCCACAAAAAGATTTCAATCGAATGGACTTAAAATAACGAATACGTCCTAAGACAAGCACTCAACACCAGACTTAATTTGCTCTGCCAGATGCGATTGTCTTTCTTCCGTAGGTGGACTGGTAATGAAATTGTCACTCGCTTCAAGTGCTCCACGCCTACCCAAAAAGCCAAACTTCTACTAATTTACCTCGATATTCAAACAGGATTACGGTGAAAGACTTCATTTGTTCTAGTCGTTCTCTGCGAACTCTTCGTAAAGTCAGCACGGTGAGCATTGCGATCGAGGATATCTGTGACATTATAACACCGCACCGTTTCATTTATAGGTGAGCTACAATCTTAGCATTTCCCTCAATAACTAGGACCGTTGCGATGGATATTTGCTTATCGAGTGTCATTTACTTTTCCAAACAACTTTTTCTTGCTATAAGAAGACAACTGCGAAATATTTCAAGTAAGCTTGTTGATTGATAAATCATATTACGATGTGTTTCAAGAAAAAGAACAAGAGGCAACACTAGATTTTATTCCATACCAAGCTCTTTAGGTCATTTCTAAGTAATTTGTTGATACTCTAAGAATTGCATCACATTTCTTCCCCCTACAGTTTCTTCCATCTACTATGACCACTGCTAAGACCAGGTCACTCATGCGCCAATCTCTAATGTGATCGACCTTGAAATGAAAGAATGAAGAGACCGTGGTTTTGATAAGTCTCGAGACAATATGACACTATTGTGTAATTAGCTGATTAAGCACTTACACTATACTTGCTCCCCCTCGGAAGAAATCACAGTAATGACCTCCTCCTGCTGTAGCTTATGTGGGAAGTCCTTTTAGAAAAAAGCTGGTAATTTTTGATGAGCTCATCAAAGAGAAGTTTTTCAAAGATTCATCGGAATCTGTGCCACTAGGTAAATATAGATGTTAACTTCGCAGGAATATTTAACGTTTGAAATATCAAACACATAATTTTCGGTTTGATTTGTGCAAGTTTCAAGCTCAAACACATTTTTCGGAATCTTTGCTCAAAAGATCCAAATCATTCAAAAGGTTGGAAAGTGGGAAGCTCGTAGAGTAACTAAAAAGTAGACATGTTGCAAATAGCTGTTTCTACAATGATCAGAGAAGGAAGAAAATATAAATCCCAAATGTTTCATACAAAGAGTAGCAGAGAAGGTGAAAATTCTAATCAAAATACTTCGTACGAAGCACAAAGTGGAAATATGAAACTTTGCTGCATTCTTCTTTTGATGATTCAAAACAAAAGCTCCAAAGTATAATTGCATCTATTTTTTCAGCAATCTGGATAATATATTTTACAGCTGGGAACATTTTACACCTAAATTTCTGTAACTGGAACAAGTAATCATAAGACACCTCAGCCTAAAAAATCTTCTAAATCTACATTTGTGACTGAAGACGGAACAAGTTCATCCACTCAACAGAGATTGCGTTATTTTTTGAAGATATCTCCGTGTGCATTGAAGATATGGAAGTGTAAAAGTAATCAAGTGAAAAGCTTCTTTCAAAACTTTTTTCCTTGGCGAAGACAGGCGCTGATTCGAAATTCGCCTACACAATGGTAGAAGAAAATTCCCCTTTGAGTGTTTGAGAACTAAGAAGTGCTGAAGTACTTAAGGTCTAAAACTTCGAAAACACAACAACTAACTTCATCGACATGTAGGAACGTTACAAACTACAAACAGTCAGCATTTAAAAATATTTCTAGTCAGATCACTCTGTGAAGGTATAGTAATCCAGTAAAAAATGGGAGTCAAAGGAAGAAAGTCAAGTTTGAGAAGCCAGAATCGGTGTGGTATGAAGCTTTCATAGATCAGGACGTTCATGCAAATCATAAGGGTACGCTAGCAGGCACATCCTCCATTGATGGCATCTCCTTCGGTACCAATCAGAACTCCAAGACAAATATTAAAAAAAAACATAGCTCTCGCTCAAAATACTATATCGAAAAAAAGCCCATTGAAAGTGCATAAATCTACCGTAAAGTAATCTGGAGTAGGATTTTCAAGTAGCTGCTTCAGCCTACTTGTTTTCTTTCATAAAAATGAACGTCGAAATGAGAAAGTCATATGATCAACGTCCTATTATATTATAATGATATCACTTCATTATTTGTTACAACAAAGCATTAATGTCTTTGATCAGTAAAGTGTTAATAGTGTTTGCACAAATAATGATCATCTACTAGGCATGAAATAAAGAATGAAAAACAGTAAATTAGATAAAAATCGGAGAAGAAACCTCACCAAAAAGCATTGTTTGAGATATTACGTTGGCGGACTACAACTGAACACAACTGTTAATGCCTGAAATTACGAGGATATAAAGGTTACAGTTGAACGAATTCTAAAGAGGTGAATAATTTTGAAAGTTCTCGAAAATAACAACCAAGGTCGCAAAAAGCAAGAAAAAAACAATCGCACGGTGATATTTACGACTTTATAACATTGAAATAGCCTACTTTTACGGCGGATAATAAGATGATCTTTACAAGCCAAACAAAAGTAAACAGAGTAATCATTTGCACCAACCGGATGACACTTTCGAATTTTTGAACTACTAGAATTTTATAACAAAAATAGCAACTCGCACGTTGATTTGATAATGATAGCGATATAATCGCTAACGATGATGAAACGGATTAGTGGCAAAGAGGGAGACACTGCTTCTTTTGCTCAAAAAAAAATCGCAGTTGCAATAGTTCTGCGATTTTGTCGCTCTGTGAATTGACACAACCTGATTACTATCGCTGAAAGTGATGATACTTTTCTCAAGATATATACAATGACGAAATGTCGAAAACTCGAATAGCAAATCGGAGAGACATTGGTAGTTTTTTTTCAGTCGCTATATGACCACTTGTACTCAGAACTTTGCCATTTACTATGGCGATATGAAGAAAAAAAAACACTATACAGAGTGAGACTTTTTTTTCTTCGAATTTATTTCCAACGGCGCGTGCTTCGTAATACAACAAGTGCGTTGAGATATGAGGAAGCTTGGAGTCTAAGATGGCTTCAAACATACGAGTGCCCTTTCCGGGAACCCATTGAGCTTTCCACTACAATATCGAAGCCATTGTCCTGGCTTTCGCTTAGTATTATCTTCTAATTGTCGAAAAAAAATGCGCAGTATTTCGAGGATGCTCAAAATTCTCGCAAGTGGTGCGAGTTCCTCGAGAAACTGAAGCGCTTTAGCACAAGAATACACTTTGTCCTGTTATCCTAAGGGTTTACAAGAAATATATGTAACAAACTCGGCTAAAATACAGGAAATGTATGAAAATATTCCAACGCAAGTGTGGAAGTTTTAAAGGTTATCATCATCGTAGACCTTAGGATAAAACCACTTTGCTCAACAAATCTGGTGATACATGAATGGCGATAACAAAAAAAAAAAAAAACAAGGATATCCATAAACACAGAAATTTTCTCGAAAAGATTCTAGAGGTTTTCCGTTGAATTCTCACTATAATATTCAGCGCCAAGATTGCTTTGAGAGCTAATATTTCTTTGTTTCCGTAATAGAAAATATCATTCACAGTGTTGAGAAAATGAAAATGTAATTGTGATCATTTGAGGAGAGAATAGGTTTCAGCAGTGTAAAGAAGAGATCAGTTTAGCAGACTACTGCCTACCAAATTTATTTACAACTCAATGGGTATGAACGCAGTTGAAGGAAAAACAGCTGCCTTCATTCGGAACCAACGGCAAAGAACAAATTCCTTAGAGTCGGTTGTGGAACAACAGAAAGACGACGACAAAAAACCACTAACTCGTTCTTCAATGTTTGCCTAGTCAGCAAAATAGTGACTAATTCAAATCGACAAACAAGTAAAACCTGTTAAAAACTCAGTTAACTCCTATAGAACTTTATGATAACAACTATATCAATAGACAACGACTTGGACAGCACGTGAGCCACTACGTCGCCAGACGAAAACTACTGGTTAAAAACGGACACATAGGAGAACCCCGCATGTCTAATCTAGTTTGGGAGCACTGTAAAGACACAGAGCGTTTGAATATCCTTATATACCTCCGTCCTCTTAACCTCTTTATTCCACATAACAACGGAAGGACGTGACTATCCCGTTCATTGAGTTCAAGTGGAAGGTTGCGTGTTCTCGGAAGGGTCACACCCAATCAAGGCCACCTAGGACCAGCCGGCCCACAGATTATTTTGAGACGTATTAACTGTTGACTGCGGGAAGTGCAAGGTATATACGGAAGAGTAATTTGTTGAGTGGTGATCTTCGCACAAGGGTAACCAAAAAATCCGCGGTGAAGTCGGAACGTTGGATAAAATACTCTTAAGTCCAAGCACGATTTTCTCTCCATTGCTTTAGCGCACTTAGAAGGTTTTGTATTGATCAAGCAAAGTATCAAAATCTGTTTTAGAAGCATTGAATGACATGAAAATGTCCAATAGAAAGTTGTATTTGGCGAGAAAATCATCGCGTAGCAAATGCATCAAAAATCACGCATCCCGTTCATAAAGGCTTACAAGAAATGTTATTTTTTCGTTAATACGGTTAACCGAAAAAAGATCCGAGAAAAAAATGCAAAAAAAGAAGTGAGGGAAAATGTGAGAACTCGTATTTAGGAGGAAAAATCTATTAAAGAGAGGATGTCAAAATTCTGCTATAAGTTGTAACTAAACCACCGGAGCGCAAAAATAAGATTCTTCATGCCTCAGAGGAATCGCCATACTCAGAAAAAAGAAGAAATGAATGGATTTCAAAAGTGCCAATTTTCAAAAATCTTCTCTTATTATCTTGCTTCAAAAAAGTGCAACCCAAAGACTGTGAGGTTCAAAATTTTGTTTTTTTTTTTGTTACATACATCACTTTTATCACATTGCGCATGTACCAACGCTTCTTAGGTTTAGTTCGTTTTCTCATATCCACTAATCACGAAGTTCTCTGGGCCTTTTTGGTATGGGTTCGACTTCTACTTGAAGAGCTTCGTCATCGCTATGAATGTTGTGAATGCTGATCGAGCAGATTCTTGATGGAGCTCAAAATACACAACCTTGAGCGCCTTTATTTAAATTGGAAATGTGAACGTTTTTCCGGCATGTGTTCCTATATGTATAATTAAAAGAGTTGAGAGGTGAGCAAAAACACGAAAACACTGCGAAAAAAAGCAGTAAAAGTATCAAAAATTTTGAGTGTCAGTCACTATAATGGCTGTCAGGTCAACTATGCTCATAAAGAAAATCGCATACCCGACCAAGCCTGTTAAAGGTTGGTTTCTGATAGCTAACATAGAGATGTTGAGGAATGAGTGGTTGGGCAAATGTGCCTCAGTGGTGCAGTGGTAGAGCACGCGTCCCCGGTTTGGATGAGCGAGTCCTAGGCCATGTTTTTGCTAACCGCCAGTTGAAATATCAGAGATTTCTATTCTTAGAGTTTTGAAAAAGCAAATCAAAATATGTAGGAAAATCATTGAAAATAAAGCCCAGATTTCAAAAAGGGAAGGAGTGCTGGACCGACCCAACTTTCACCGAAACAGAAAGGTGTAAAACTACAATATTCACATAATTCTGAGTGTTAGATTTACTACTTAAATATAGCCGAAAGTTTCAACACGATTTAATCTCACAGCCATGTGTTCCGATGTCGGTAGAACACAATGACAGCATCGCTGAGTGTCCGCGGACACTATCAACGCCACCCTCCCAAATCACGGCGGGAAACAGCTGGAGCGCAAATGACTTGTTTACTAATGAAATCGAGATAAACACGAGATAGTAGATGTATAAAAAAACGAGGTGAGCATACAAATCTTATGAAAGAGCAAATTTGTAGAAAAGAAGGAAAGACATAATAAAAGATGATAATTGCCAAAAATGCATAATTTTGGATACATCACTCCAAACATTGTCTAGGCTAAGTGTCTATTAGCCTCGGCATTCTTCACTACTTCCTTAATTTCTTCTTAAGCCAAATACGAGGTTTTATAACTCGATTTAGTCTGGGAGGTAACGTTTCGGCGATTTCGCCTTTTTCAGAGCCTGGAAGAATCAGGTCGCCTACAACCCAGTCGTCCAAACACCTACAGTACTCAAAAAGAAAAAAGAACGAAACTTTGATTTAATCGCATCCAGCACAAAACAACTTTAATCATAATCATTAATCATCCTGGCTTCTTATAAGTTGTCTAGCGAGTCATTAAGGTAGAAACGTTACGCGTCGAGATCACATGGACTGCGTACACACCTCCCACACCTACACAGCTTTTTGTCCTTGGCAAATGGCAGAGTTGCTCATTCGGCTCTCGTAAACGCAGGAGTCAAGCAACATCACCTTCATCGCTAGCGACTCTCGTGAAGAGTTCAGGTATCAAATTGGTGGGCACTCCGGCTGTTCATTTCACATCCGTGGAACGAGTATTTTGCATCATTGTTGTTGAGACGTATCACGTGTTCAACCCACCTGATTATCGGCATCTTGACGTATGTCTTAGCGTCCCTGATCGTTGATCGTCGAAGTGATCAGATTCTCGAATTCCCTTGCTCACTTACGTCTCACGAGACCGTTCTGGCATTACTATCTTGGCACTGTGTTAGAACGCCCTAAGTGCACCTCGTCCCAGTTCTAATATTGATAGAAGAGTGATAAAAGTTTATGCATTGCTGAACTTACCGATTCTGTTTGTAATAAATTCTTAACTAATTGTGGCTAAGAATATATCATTTTAATGAGCATTTCTCGCTTCATGCTTTGCTGCTAACAAAGTTTTACTTTTTGCTTATTTTTCAACTGTTGTAGACTACGAAGATGTTTCTTGGTGCAAAAGTAACTGCGGACGCGTACAGTCGGTTCAAATGGGTCGTAAAGTGCAGGGACAGCCTGCAACGTCAACAGCGCATTTGGCCCACGAGCATTGAATGTTTAGCGGAGCGGTGAAACAAGAAGTTTCAGAATGTGGACTCATCTCAACAATGACAAACCGCAAATATTTTTGTTTCAGCCTCATTAGAAGTTTTGGAAAAGCAATCGCCGATGCTGACCCTCTTAGATTATACGAAATATTGCAGGAATCGACCGTCGACCATTCTGCGGTTGTTCGTCATCTGAAGAAATCGGAAAGGTGAAAACGGTTGGTGCAAAGGTGACTGCGGTTGATAACATCCAGCGAACAGGCACATGTCGCGCAATGAACTCCTCAAAACTTAAGCGAACTGGGCTGCAAAGTTTTGCCTTATCCTCCACACTTGCTTCATATTGCGCTCACCTGCTACCGTTTCTTCAAGCATCTCAATAACTTCTCGCAGGGACAACGCTCCCACAATAAACGGATGGAAGATGTCTTCCAGGAGTTCGTGCTCAGAGCACTTTCTTTTGAGTTACAGGAATAAATGAACTTATATCTGGCTGGCAAACATGCGTTGATTATAATGGTTCCAATATTTGAGAATTTAAGCACTTAAACCGTCATTACTTTTACATAAACCTGACAAAAAACTCAAATATCCGAACTGCGCGTTAAAGGACTAAGAAATGTGGGGTATATGAGGTAGCCGTGGACTGCAGGTTTTTTCTTGTCTCCATTGAATTACTGGTACACTCGTAGGCGTTGCATCACTAGCTTCCTCGTTCTCTGCTCTGAAGTAATAGTCATCATTGTTTTTTTCCTGGGGCTTCATACCTATAGAGGTTCTTCCAGAGATTGAGTGATAATCGTATACTTTTTACAGAGCAGAGAACTCTGTTCAATTTGACTAAAACTAAATTTATAAGCACCGAGTACTTCCACGATGCTTGAGTGAAATCCGTTATGGTGGTTACAATCCATCGCGGTGCACCATTCAAAATCTGAATTGCCTGTACTGCTGTTTTTCTCGAAATAATTCGTCAGCGTTTTCAAAACTACTCGGCTGAAGTGTAGACGACATACACGACATACAATAGATATATGGGTGAATGCTTTCAATGCCGTATAAGCTTCCTCTTTTATGCAAGAACAGAATCTTGTTTATCTTCTGGCTATTAATTGGCACCTCAAATTTGGGCACATAACGAGTAAGAAGCCAAAGAAAAGTGATCCTGAAACATTGCTGAATTCTTGTTCGACTTTTCGTTTGACTACAAGTCTGTTAGAATCGAATGTCGCGTTGTTCTCCATGGACAACCTAATATCCCTTTTTCACATTGAAGAGCCACAGGAAGACATTTCATCAAATGTGATTAACGAAGAAATCGAGACATAAATTGCTGTGAAGTTTCCCACTGCTTCTCAAAGAGTATATACTTTGAAACGTGAGAGCAAAACGATGATTATCTCACAACTGATAAATCGCGCAGATAATGCAGATATTTTTCCAACCTCTGTATTTTCAGTCGAAATTGCTGCTCCCGATTTGCAACTACATTAGCTTTTGTCTCCTCAACACTTCCTTCAACTGCTTGATGTTGGTGTAGCTTCATTTGTCAAGATTTTTTTTGATGCTGGAGATTTCAGCTTTTCTTGAAGCAGCGTTAAAATCTTGGATGAAATAGTTCCATTCTTCATAAATGTTATCAAGAAAGCAGTTGTCACAATAGTAGCTAAGGTAGTAAAATGGCTTCGTCTCATTTTTCCTTTCCGTTCACGAACAAATGCTTTACACAAAAGCCATTCGTCACAAAAGGTGACCATTCGTCCTCTGTGGAGCTTTTAAAAGCACGATACGGCTATGAATTAAGTAAGTATTGAAGCGATAATAGAGCAATGCTATTTCTATTACTTGGAACTTATTTAATAAGACCTGAAACGCCTCGATCTTTCTTCGCACTCAGTTAACTTATTGTAGGACATTTGACGTATCAAGGTACAAGGGTACACCAATTCACTGATCGTTTACGCACAAGCGAAAAGTGCCAACCATTAGAGCACAGAGCTGAGACCCATACTCCTTCAATTCACCTTCACCCCAGCAAGAACGCATCATTGCTTCTGGTCTCCCTATATCCATCTAAATGGCCGCACGCCACCTGGGTACACAGCATGTAGTTAACACGACTAACTGCCTCGATACTCTTCAAATGAAGGAGATCCACGGCATAAATAAAATTCACTAACCAACACATAGAGCGCTTCAATGTTGATTGGGGAATTAGACATGGGCCATGCACTGGACTTCATTGTAAAGTCGTAGAAATGGTTGAAAACACATGCGATCTGCTATAATAACCTTAAGGCTTTAATTGGTGTTTCAAATCAGCGCTTGTATCTACTGTTTGTTTCTTTCAAGGCAATTCAAGTACTTTTTTGTCGAACGCCTGAACGATGTAGAGCAAGGCTAGCCGAGGGCGCACAATCGAACTATTGGGTTATCCCATAATTTCTTCTGTACTATTCTAAGACTATGACAAGCAGACTATTATCCGTACTATTGAAGTATTCATTTTTTCTTCCAAATCGGGTTTTTTTCCGAGGGCTATGATATGTTGGGAATGCTCTAGTGACACTTGGATATAGCCGTGGCGCCATCGCTCGCCATCTAAATGAAATGGGCTGTCGCAAAGTGATGTGATGACTGGCTAGCTCAACCAAGTCCAATTAATATGCTCAAAAGAGTATCTCTCGGTTTCCCGGGATTTGCAAAGCATGGTGTTTTGCAAAATGCTAAACAACAAGCAGACTATTAGTCCCGCCGTTAACGGGGAGCAAGATCGGAAGTTTGCAGCAGCAATGCTTGAGAAACGACTGAAACGACTCAAAGTCGTCCTTCTCTAGGATAACGCTTAACCTCACACACTGCAACGTCGACTAGCCCATATTTTAATAAAACTGATCTGGACCATGGCATCATATTCACTGTATAGCCTTGATATTACTCCATCGGGCTAACATCTCATCTGCTTTCTGGAGCAGCATCTGTTGGAAAAATAATTTTAAGACTACAACAGCGGAAGAGTGACTTCACCAAATTCTTTGTTCACCAGCTTGATTCTTCCTGAGAGAGACGCATCTAATCTTTGCCCAGCAAATGGTTGCACATAATCGATCACAATATTTCATATTGTTGACTGGGTTGATTTTGTGAATGAATAACAACTGAATTAACAAAAGTGTTCAGATGAGGGAAAAATTCTGGAACATCTCAATAAACAGCGAAGACTTGACTCAAGAGATCTCTAATCACTGTGCTATATGCACTCAATACCTAATTGTTGTATTTAATGCATAATTCTTGAAATGGACCACTAAACACTTAGGCAGTATCTTGATGAAATCAATTTGTGCGGCGTACTGATAACTGGGACATAAAATCTTCGACGAACAACAGCGAGTTCAAGTACCTAAGGAAACTTCGAGCAAGTCAAAAAATCAAGGCCAATGTATAATAAGTTCGTATAGGTGTAACCTAGGTGGAAAAGCTATCATGAAAATGAAGAGTGTGAGAACGAAGTGCTTAGCAATTTCTATTGAGCAATCAGGAATTGACTGACCCTGGATGAGCGGATAACTTAGGAAAGCGTTCTTCACTGAGCTTTTCAATTGTGATATGGAAATGAATGAATGAGAGGAAAGTATAGTGCCAAGAAGCGAAAATTGTAAATAAAAAGAATAAAACGTCGTTATGAACCAAATAGCAAAGTGGTCGTAAGGGTTTTCATGAAACGATCAATGCTGGCTGGAAATGGACACAAATTCAATCACATAGATAGTTATCGGAGGTCATAAACCTGCTGATCGTAGTGATAACAAACTCCTTTACTTTTTATTTGTTTGAGTTGTGAGACCGGATTCCCATACTGACAGACCAGCATGTGAAGGCGGAATTCTGTCTGATTTGGAGTAGTCGAGCAGTTATATTCCAGTCTACGATCACCAGCGATTGCTCGTGCACCGACCTGGCTACTTCCAAACAATATCATGAGGCTGAAGTAGATTTTGCTAAAAAGGACAAAAAAGAGTAGATTCTCAACTTCTATTCGAATTCATACAAGATCTTGAGCGTCTTCAAGAATGGGCTCATGTAGGCCAACGAAATAAGTGAAGGTGGAAGTACTAGCCCACGCAAGGCATGTGACGAGGAGTCACATAATTAAATAGTTGTAAAAATGCGCAGATATGAGGACCATAAATGGTTCCAATATCGTCTGATGCAGTTTTTCACTGATAATCGTTGTAAAATAATGAACGATATCTATCTACAATGTTCAAACCTTTTTATCTTATCAAGCTGGAATGACCCGGGTCGATGGTCGACAATCTTTCACCCTGTCGATATGGGGTTTTTGTAGTCGTATCAAGTTTAGTACTAAGTGTGTTATCTCTATATTGAGGTAACAAAAGCGTCTAACTACTTTTCAAAGATGTATAATGCAAGAGATCAAACTGGCTGATATATTTCCTTCATTTTCATGACCTCAAAGAATTCGCAGCTTCACTAATAGCGGTATTAATTGAGAAATTTGCTTTCTATTTGGTTATGTGCCCTATTTGAGACGAAAACTTCGGCAGGACATATAGATGAGATGCAAGACTTGATCATAAAGTGCAAGATTAGATAAATCTTAGCACTTCTTTCACTCCGGTTGTTTGTTTGCACCCGTAATCACAGAGGCCATCAAATTTCCACAAAAGAGCAGATTAGGCAATATTTTAGAAATATATTTTGTTCTAGATATTAATACAGCCAAATTCCTCTGGAATCCCGTTTAATTGATCTGTACTGATTGGAGAAATTTCGGCACTGTTCTATTATGGCGGCGCCATTAGAGGCCTTCGGTGGAAGCGTATTCTCTGCTGTTATCTGACGAATGTATGATTATGTGATAGCGTAAATCAAGTGAATTTTAAAGGTATATTTTTATTTCTTATATTGCTTGCTTCTAACACTGTACAACTCAAAATGAGACTTTGTTTCACATTTGAAGATTTGTCGTTTGATAGATGTTTTTTATAATAAAATTTTTATCATTAGATAGAGTGAATCTTTCTGATTACAAAATGTGTTTGCTCTTTGGAATTACACGTGTACACACACCCTAGCCGACTAGAAGTGCTCACCGAGTGTGAAGCCCAATATTCTTACTGTCATTACAAAGCTTAAAAAAGTCCTTTCAGGCAAGTCCTATTTACGGTTATAGTCGGGAAGACTTTCTCGATCTACTCCTCAAAAGTTCATTACAATAAAGCTTTTATCCAGCGAGAAATCTTCGACTGAGAAACAAAATCTTGTTTTGACTGGTACGGCACCAGAAATAAGCTACTTGAGATATTGAACATGCCGTTCGAATTGACTTGAATTGACATATCGATATTATAGAAACGTTTTGCAAAAGCAAAAAGTACGTTCTTACCGAAGGCCTCAAGTGGCGCCGCCATAATAGAACAGTGCCAAAATTTCTCACACATTAGACTGTAACCAGTTTCCACCTTTAGAGAGATGAAAATTGGAGGCAGTGGGGCAGCTGCTGTTATCTGCATTAAAATGTGTGCTACGGAGCATCTTTCAGACTTCACTAACCTAAGGTTGCCTGACTATGCTGTGGGTATACTGTAATATATCCCTGAACTATGATTGTAAGTGATCCAAAATCAAATGGTAATTGCAGTCACCATTCGTTTTTTTGAATTTTTCAGCCATTAGATCATCGCCGAGTACGCTCGAGTTTTCGACAGGAAAATAAATCAGTGCAGTAGCAGTCTACTCTCTTTTCTCTCTCTCTCCTCGCCATTTATTCCGCTATGAATTAATTTTACCAAATGGTCGGACTAATTCTAAACAGCATGTATTCTTTTTGAAAAACCAAGAGAACGTACAGTCGCATTACGGTGTTTGAACAGAGCTTACTTGCTTAAAAAATCCATCAAAGAAATTCTCTACAATTATCTAGGAACAGGAAAGAGGAAAGTTTAATATAAATTGTACGTGCAAAAATGCACCATAGTTTGGAAAAAAACAGTGAAGTAAAAGGTGGAAAAGTGAAAGAGAAACAATCGGACTTTGTTCCTGTGAAATTAAATTCCTCAATACATTCATTTTTTCCTGCAGAAGTTCTGCCCTTGTTCCTAGAAAATATCTAAAACCTTTTTATGTGAATGACGCTTAGGAGCATTCGCCGAATGGAATCGTCAAGGCATTCGCGATTGAAACTTTTTTTTTGTTTCTCGAACTGAACAAGTAAACATGTGAACGATGCCTAAAAATAACAATACATATTCTGCAAAAATCGGACTAAATAGAAGAAGAGAGAGAATGAAAAAAGAACTGCAGGAAACATTTTTTTTTGAATATGACATACGAAGTAAAAATTAGGTCGCTTCATGTGATTTTAAGCTCAAAAATGAACTGGAAGCCAAGACGACGTCGTCTTGGCCCAGCCAGTATATTTGGACCATCCCAACATTAATAAAAAGAAAAAAACAATCTTGCTGTTTTTGCAATAACTGCCCATGTCTACTCATGTGAATCCAATCCTTTTTTGCTCTGGTGATCTTGGTACTAAGTACATTTTCTTCGAATTTACTTGAACACCTACTGTTCTTTTCATTAGGAATGGTGTCTGTTTGACTTGCGGCAATTGGTAATTGCTTGTGTACTCCTAATTTTGCATACCTTCACGACTTTAATTTCCTCCCTCACCCATAAATATTGCTAAATATTGAGTAATCCATCATAACGAAGAAGATCAGACTTGAACGGCAAAGAAGACGAAGACTAACAATGAGAATGAAGGACACTGGACATTGACTCGAATCAGGAAAGAAGACGAATACGTCGAAACGTCACTCGAGTAAGGTTTTCATGGCAAACTCGCGATATTAGCTTAATCAACAAAGAACAAAACTGTTGAGTAAATTAACTAAGCGCAGTTGGAATTCTTACTCGACCTTGCTTGAGGTACACTAAAAGCGTCTTCTGGATAAAATAGCGATTTTTCCTTGACGTTTCTTGAAGAGAAAATAATTATCGCTAGGCACATAATAGGTTGTGGTAAGATTATCGTGCCGTTTTGTTTTTTCAATACGATTTTTACAATAAGATTGCATGATTTCTATGTCGTTCGTTTGTGTATTTTCTTATAAACATTCTGGTATACAGCTTACGTATACCTACTCTAAGATAAAGCTGTCTTGTGAACGAATTCGCTTGTTAATCATAAACGAATGGCGTGCAGTGAATGCTAGTGAAGCGGCGCGCAAGATTAATGGAGTTTGGGGCGATGATAAAAGGATAAAAGCTCTCGGCGTTGATCAATCCCTGAGGGATGCGCCATGCATTCGACTTCAATTTTTGACTTCGTTTGAGGTGATTGAATGCATATCTGGCCTTTACAATGACTCGCGGTGGCCTTCCGCTGAACCGAGTCAGTGCTGCTTGTCCTCCCAGACAAGTCTGAGACCTGTCTGGTACCAATTTACCGACCCCGGAGGGATGGATGGCTTGGTGAGCCATGAGCGCGAGATCGAACCAGTGACCTCGTGTGCGACGCAGGGCACCTCTCACCACTGCGCCACATGCGCTCGGTGCCACGGGCGTGATACGGTTGCAAAAAGGACACCTTCTGAACTTTGGCCAATTCATGTGGAACCCACTTTGACTTCTTCCAGACCTTACGCAGTTCATACAAAATGTTGGCGATGATCTTGGAGCAACAATTCAACTCTTCGGTAAACATTTATCATGCTATTGAGAGATTCACTCTGATTATATCATGGGTTGATTTCCAATCAATTTCCTGTAGACGGTCTGAGCGCCACTGTTCTTCCCTACTGTTCTCTTCAGCTATGAACTTTGCCAACCATTTGCTGGCGGTCCTTTCTCCAACAAAACATCGCACCAAGCTCCACTAATCTTGCGCACCTTCTCACTCGCAGTTTCTCCTACGCGCCATTCTGCTTGACTAGCAAGCGAATTTGATCTCAAACTAGCTCCACATTGAGCAAATATAGACAAATTTCAAATAGAAATCCCCACAAGAAATTCGCAATTGAATGAACTAAAATTATACAATTTTAATGGTTTGAAAAGCCAAAACGGCACAAACTTTATACACAACCTATTACTTGCTATTTTTTGGACATAATGAACTCATAGTATAGGTGTTCCTACTATTAATTGAAGAGCTGATGAGCGCAGTTCAACACCCAACTTTGTACTCCAGCAGTGAGCCAATGTTGGAAGAAGAGATTAGCTAAGACGAAAAAGTAAAGCCCTTGGGATTGATCAGTGCCTGATGGATGCTTCAATCAGACATCCACAGATGATCGAATACATATCAGACTTGTGCATGGTCCCTGTAACTGAGTTGGTCTATCTCTTGTGTTTGGCTTCTGACTGGGCATTGTTAAATAACGACAGCAACAAACTTGGATATTTTTAGGCTAAAAACATTCTTTTTTTTGGATCAAACTTGAATATATTTCCAGATTACTGGTCTTTTGCGAAGTTAGTATATAGGGCTCTCAAAAAACGATAGATCTTAAGGCAGTGATTTGTAAGCAAATAAAACGGTGCTATTAAAGTTTCGAGCAGTCGACCTCAACAATAAAATTGTATAATAAGATTCTAGAACAACAGATTTTTGATTCAATTGTTTGTATTGTGTTGACTATCAGTAGTGCTGAATGCATTATGGCACCCATTTGACTAGTACACTTCTGAATGGGAAAAATTTTCACTCTTTTCTTATCGTGAGAAGTTTTTAGACTACTGTATGTGTTTCCATCCATCATCCAAGCACTGAAGTAATAAAAAGCAAGTAGAAAATTTCCAAGAGTGTATGTTAATGCTCGATTCTTAGAACTATCCAATAAATAAAAAGATATTATCTAAGTTGTGCCAACAGGAGCAATTCGTCTCTCTCAAGACCTACTGTGATGCTATTTGTTTACTTCCGATGAGAAAAGTGTCGGTAGATTGACAGACTTGATGTCTCCGTATGCTTCACTTACTAACAAAAATTATGTAAAAAATAGAATAGTTGGCGACAAAAGAAGTAAGCGAAATTCTCTGACATGCCAAAATTTGTCAAAGCAAAGGGCGTATAGCGTCTTATCTTAGAATGTTAATTGTCCCTTCACCAAACTTCAAGGAAACATTGTTATCTGTAGATGGGCTCCGTACAATGCACCAAGCTTACTTAAAATAAATGTTCTCTTCTCTTTACATATAAGACTTAGTATTCTTCTGCTATCTCCATCCTATCTGAGTGATCTTCAAAGGTGTATTTTATCTCTCAAAGGGATTGTTTTTTGAGCTGTAACCGTCGAAAGAAGATTTTTCTTTACATTCAAACATTTCTCGGCGGATAAATAAACCGCATTTGAAGGCAATCACAGGAGCAGTTCTACACAAGCGAAGAGTTTGTGCAGAAGCTTGTTATATTCGATTGACCAGTGTAAAACACTTGACCACATTGAAAGTGAAAAAAACGTACTCGAAGAACGGTATGTAGAGCGGATCAAATGGAAAGCAAAGAAGTGATTGTGACAAAGCCAGTTTTGTACCCTTAGAAATCCCTTCAAGATTTAGAATAGTGCATTTTCCAAACTCCTCGTGAGAAATAAGAGAAAATTTTTTTTTCTAAATTTTTTTGAGAATTTTTTGAAGTAATCTACTGATCCATCAAGAAAATTTCAGAATGTCTCATGGGGTTAAGACATGTAAGGAGTGGAAAAGCCTAAGTGAAAGTGTTCACAAACACACGTTATGTAAACCAGTTTCAGAATATGAGTTGCATTAGAAGAGTGTTATGATAACTATCTCGTGGCACATAATTCATTGTTTTCTGGATGAGCGAACGCGAGATTGTTTACAGCAAGACCAACTCAGTACAGTAGTAAGTGGCGCCTTGGTGTGGTTTAGTCTTTTTGGAGAGTGGTGAAGATGAAGGTGATACATAATCTATTTAGTCAAACACTTCTGCAACTGCAGCAAAAAGTTTGATAGAAAGATTGCTTGCCTCGTGCCGGGCAAGCATACTCTAAGTAAACTGAAATACATCCAAACTACTGAACTGAGTAATTTGAGCCAAAAAGCAGTAAAAAATGTCCTATCCAAAACTTTGACAAGTTCATTTTGAAATTTTTTTTTACAACGAAGAATCTCATGATGTCTCTAAGATATTTGGTTCCATTTTCTGCGTAGATTCATCTTCAGCGGCAGGGCATGGAGTGAAATATAATCACAGGAGTGGTGAGATATGAGCAAGGTATGAACCCTGAAGTGGCTTTGAATGAGCGACCACACTTTTTTGAAGCTTTCCAAGTTCTTCCCTGCACCCTCGAGGCCCTCCCTCTACCTTATCTCCATCCCTGTTTCCGAGAATGTTATGCCATAATGGATTCAAACAAGCTTGCCTCATGTTGATACAAAGAGCATCTTCTTAAAATTCTCTATAAATTAAGATTTGTGAATTTCGAATTCAATGTTAAAAATTGACGCTGTTTCTAGAAGTCACATAAAAAGGCTTAATACCGCAGTGGTTGAGATCCAGCGCACTGGAACAACTTAATCAGAGTTCGATCCCTCTTCATACCAAGAAAGCCTTTCAATCCTCTCAGGTCGATAAAAGACGCAAAGCATGCTTATTAAGAATCAATGATCCAAGAAACCGGCTACTGACCGTTATAGACTTATGATTTCTCTAGTAAAGCTGTCGCACGATGAGAGGGAAACTTAAGCAACACTCATGAAGAAGACAATGTTTTCAATAGAACTAAAATGACAATCAATCGAGGCGTTTTGTTATGGTCTCAAGATTATGAAGCATCCACCGCATTTTGTATGAGTGATGTCGAACTACACAAATAAGTGAATAAAATGATACAGGGAAAAGGAAATCGAAGAAGAATATAATCACTTGCATCGATGCATTTGAACAGAGGCGCGTTGATGGCTTAGGGAGATCACAGTGCTGTTTGCAACGTACTGGATCGACCCGTATCTCATCTACATGACTATCTACGTATTAAGATCATGGTCATCACATACTTAGGAATGCTATTTTGAATGTGAGTGATTGATTCGAACACATTTATTGGGCTAGAAGAAATCAAATGAGTCGCGACTGAGCTGAAAATGAAAGGCGACTTAGATTTCAAGAAGTCAAAACTCAATAAATAACTTCGTCCCATATAATCTAGGGAAGCTCAACGATCTACTCATCGGAAAGTTAAGCCTTCACATCAAGCTTTGAGAGCTATCCAATAAAATCTACAATCTAATGGTCAAATACAGCTGAAATAAAGAACTTGCACTTGGAAATAAAGAACAAAAAAGAGCACCTAGCTGGGAAACGTAACTCCGCCCCAAAAACCCCACTAGGCACGCATAAGGAACAAAAGCATAAAGGAGCAGATTTTGACGTCAAATTCTGGTCCTTGCACAGGAATCAAACATCCACGCGCAAAACTTTGGAAGCCTTTTGGATACATAGCAAAGGCCCAAAAATGAACCGCAAAGAGGAATGCCTCATAATAACGCGTGACCTAGCACCATACCTCAGGCTGATATTCCCGACCTGACCCAGGCACAGTCTCACGTTATCACAGACTCCAAGTGGCAGGTCTTCAATGATTAATTGGAAGACCTAAAACATCTAAGAGGTGCGTGTTTTTGAAATGGTTTTTCCTATGCGACCCAAAAATTTATCTCTTACGTTTTCTGCTAGGGTTATGAAGGCCTTTGATTTAACAACTTGCGAATCAATTTGACCTTTCCAGCTCTGAAGATGGCGAATCTTGCCGAAACGTAAGCTACCACGACTGTTGTAATATTCGTGCTGCATTATTGACTGTATTGTTATATGCTTCGCTGGTATTCAATAAATAATACTACCAACACCTCGGAGCGGCTAAACAGAAGAAGATACTGGTAAAGAACTTGGAGGCTAGTCATTCCTCGAGGTAAGCAGAACACGCTGAAAAATCATGGCCGAAACCCAAAACGAGTGGAGACCTTATTGGCTCCAACTTGCTCTAATAAGGTACTACTTCAGCGATCGCACGTAAAATAGTGGCAGTGTTGAGTGTTAGGGAAAAAGTTGTATATTTTTTCACGCAAAAACCTTTTCACTATGACATTTTCTCCCGCTTTTTCTCAAAATATCTTTCGATAGCTTTTTACTAATGTTCTTTAGTAGTGATCATGTTTCCCTTGTTGATGAAATGAATAGAAACTATGCCGGAGCTGGCACTAGCACTGAGGGCGAGCCGTCCGAGTATTCACGTAAGAAGACATGCTTTTCATTTTACACACGAAAGCAGTTGCATCCTCTTGAGATTAAGAATGGACATTGGAAAACACAAATTCTGAATTTTACCGTAATCATGACCGCATATGTTTCAGCATGTGTTTGCTGGAAAAGAAAAGTTTCTTTGAAAAGCTTTAGGCATTTCTTACACAATCAAAATTTTTGGTTGTCACATGAGATTTTCAAAAGATCAGTTCGTCTGACAGTCGTCTCACAATTATTTCTCGTCTTCGACATTCAGATGAGTTATGATGGAAGAGTAGCGTAAATTGTCTGTCATACAACAGTAACTTAAGAAATTCAAAACTGGTTTCTGATGATTGTAATCTAGAAGTCGTTGAAAATCAATTTAGGTAACTCTGCTGCTGATGCGATGAAAAACTGCCAGATTTTAACGATCAAAGAAACATGTATTGCTCTTGATTAAGATGTGCGAAAACTTCTATACTATACTCAAGACAATGCCACTAAACCCTTGAAAATTTTGTTGGGTGATGATAAAGGACAATCGAGCGCCTTCAATAGCATCCGGCCAATATTTTCGATTTCGACTATGATTCTTTTCCTTAGAAGCCAAGATAGCATTGTTGAAGTACCCTCGAGTCCATAGTTTATTTATAACCCCTCTGTTATTGTAAATCAGAGGAGCAGTAGTCTCCTAGCAACTGTCATGGCTTTTTTTTTAGAATTTACAACGATTCTTAATGTAACTGTGAGCACAGCCCAAACCCCAGATAAAAAATGAGGCTCTTATCCAATTTTGTAGAAATGAAAAATTTGGTTATAGTGCCGAATGAGGACTAATGAAGTAAATAAAAGCCGGTAGCACAGTGGTATCGATGCTGTTCATCGCGAACACAATGGCATTTAATCCAAAACCATGTTCACAAGCATTTGCTTCTATCGTCTTCGAAATGTTGGTACCAGAAATGCCTGAGACCAACTCACTCACCTTAATTCATGAGAGAACGTTCTAGTACGGCTATCTCAGGACTCGAAGAAGAATCGACGGAACCAACACTCAACACACAGCGAAAATGAATATGGTCAATTAGCAGCCGATCTCACACATAAGAAGTGTGAAGATCTTCAAAGGCAATGAGCGAAGAAAAAGAATCGAATGCAAAAAGAATTGGAATCTAAAAAATCATGCATTAGATATGCGGGCGAGTCGCAAGAGATAATATAGAATTTAGAATTTCCCGAGGAATAAAACTAACCAAAGAAAGAGTCACGAACGCTGATGAACAGTGGTCGAAGAAATCCTATTGACTGTACCTTGAAAAGAAAGAGTGTGAAACACAAAAATGAAACGGTCTGATTATCCTTTCAATAAAGGAAAAACACGATGAAGAAATTCTTGGTAATGAATGATGTTGATAACAAGGAAGCTCATTCACACCAGTGAAAGCTTTATGAAGAGCTGCTCAATAATGAATGAGGCAAACATTGATTATTCTCATCCGTAGCATTTGTGGAAGAAGAGAAATTATTCCCAAGACCGACTGTCTTCTATTAACCTCGGCATGCTTCAATATAATTCTTGATTTTCTTCTTTAAGCCAAACACGAGGTGTTACATTAATCTTTCTTTGACAGCTGACGTTTCGGCAGTTCGCCTTCTTCAGAGCCTGGAAAGGTCAAATTGTTGGCAATCCAATCAGTCAAACACCACCATTACTCCTTTAGAAAAAAATCACCAGACCCAGATTTGAATCGCATTGAGCACAAAATCATCTCTCAACATACTCACCGCTTTTTTCATGTGTGTTCCACCGAATGATCCAAGTGGAGACCACCGGAAGGAGATCACATAGGCTCGCAGTGCACCTTACCCATCAGGACAACATTCTTATACTGACTCTTATCACGAGTGATAACGAGGCATTCCTCCCCACGGTTTATAGTTGGATTGGTCGTATTAATACAGAGTGCTTCCAGAATTTTTCGCGCAGATGTTTTTTTTCCTGCGCAAGGATGGTGACTTTGATCTCAAAAGCCGGACAACGCGTACGTAATGAAGTCGTTCGATCACTGCTCTATATACCAACGTGTCGAATGACTCCTGCAATGCATTGAAGCACGTATGCGCTTCTGATACAACAGCAGGGAGCTGTAAACATGTATGGCTAGTCGATCTGAGCTGTTCATGGTCCTATTAAAAGAGTGTCCTGAACTGCTCAATCTTCAGATGACCCGGGAAATTTATGCTCAAATGAGAGGGCTGGTAATGGGCAGCTACTGGCACCCAGTCTGGCGATCGCCTTTGATGTCGAAAGAGGGAAGCACCAGTGATGGATCTCCGGCCATTACTCTACTGTAGGTATACAGATGATTGTTTGGTTATCTGCTTCACTCAAGAGGAGCCTGGATGATTGCTTTAGATGTTGAATGAACAGTCAGAGCACATGAAATTCACCCGTGCGATACCAAAAGATGATTGGCTCTCCTTTCTTGAACGTTCAAATTAACTTAACCGAGAGCGGCTACTATAACAAAGTGGTACCGAAAGCCAAGTAATAAGAATATCCTGGTTCACTGTCTCTTTTTATCCCTTCTCATCACCCTACTAGAAAAGGCGCTAGTAAAAAACATGTTCCGAACAGCAGCCAATGTATGTACCGAGGAGGAGCAGAGAGTAGAATTCGTGAAACTGGCTCGGGAAATAGCCACTTCGTGGATATAAATTGTGATCCCTTCGGCTTAGGTTAAGAGGAAAGAGTACGCCTCCGAACGAAAACTCAAATGAAAGGAAAGCACCGTTCATCCTCCCGTTCTTTTCAAATCAGATTAGTACAGCTATAAAACGCTGTTTGAAAAGAGCTGGTTTAGAGCAATCGGTGGCTATTATTGAAATACCACCGAATACTCCATGGAGCCAATTAGTTCGCAACCGCTTATATGACCGTCTCTGTATAATAAAAGATTGTAAAATACGTCCTAACGGCAGAGATGGTGATTGCATGAGCGTAGGTACAGTTTACCTAATCTCTTGCAAAGCGTGTAGCGATAAATATATTGGCGAAACGGGTAGGCCGCTCTATGCCCGCATAGAGGGACACCTAGCTGACAAGCGTTTTAATAGGTGGAACACCCCGCTACGGACGCATAGAGAACAGAAACACGTCGGAGTTTATTTCGAAATCGAAGTCACCATCCTTGCGCAGGAGCAAAAAACATTAGCGCGAAAGATGTTGGAAGCGTTTTGGATTAACACGACCAATCCAACCATAAAACCGTACGGAGGAATGCCTCGTTATCACTAGTGATTGAGTCAGTATGTAAGACTGTTGTTTTGATGGGTAAGGTGCATTACGAGGTGCATTATGTGACCTCCTTCATGTGATCTCCATTTGAATCATTCAGTGGAACACATATAAAAAAGCGGTGAGTATCTTGAGAGTTGATTTTCTGCTCGATGCAATTAATATCTAGGCCTGGTAATTTTTTTTAAAGGAATAATGAAGGTGTTTGACTGACAGGATTGCGGACAATTTGACCTTTCCAGGCTCTGAAGAAGGCGAGCTGCCGAAACGTTAGCTGTCAAATAAGATATCAATGCAACATCTCGTTTTTTGCTTAAAGAAGAAAATCAGGAAGAAAAGAAACAGAAGAGTCTTTGAAATCGTGTTTTTATTCATGAGTGTTAGAAAGATGAGACAGGACATTATGGTTCATTCAATAGATCCATTGCTGGAAGACGAGGACAAAATTTCGAAGCACCATGTAGCTGAGGAAGCGATTGCAGTTGGAAAAAACCGAAGATCATATTGAAAAAAACGGAATCTCCTTGAGAATGAGTAGCTCCTGAAGGAAAGAAACAGTCGTGAATTTCTTGGCACGGTGACCTTTGACAGCTCTTTTGGCTTAGCTAAAAGAACTGTTACATGGCCACGGTTTTCCCTTAGGTACTGATTTGGTTTGTGTAACGTAGTATCATAAGCGTACTAAGGATCTCACACATTTTCACCACAGTGGAGGTGCTTTGGTTTCGTAATTTCTGGATTTCAAAATTTTCTCCATTTTCTGAAGCCATGCGGCATACATATTTATTTTTGCTTTTCGAAAGACTTTTTGAGCACCTAGCACTACATATACAACTCCAGCGCTTGGACAATGAACTTGATGAAACAGTGTGGGTCGAAACATTTATCGACGTGTTGTAATAAGTAAAATAAAACGGAAAACTCTTGAATAGTTTCAGCTGTTTCTTTATGAAAAGGCCACGTAAGAAAGGTAATGAAAAGGTTGACAAGTGTAAAAAATGCAGTAGTGGTTCTGAAAGATTAAAATTAAAGACGGCAGAGATTTTCGGCCAACGATATCAAAATGGTCTTTGAACTTTTTTGGCAAAATCAACGATAGAAAACCTCAGTAGAATCATGAAAACGAAGAGCATTGCTATAAAAAATTAAGATGCAGTGTGGAGAGTAGAAGTTTTCTACCCTCATAGTAAATTAGTATCAAAATTTCATTAACGACTACGTTCATGCCATGGAAAGCAATGGTTCAACACCTCTTAGTAGCTTGAAAAACGTTGCTGGAATTCGAAATTTTGCATCTTAGACTTTAGGTTCATTTCAACAACGCGATTTTTTCAAAATGCAGAGATCCAAACGCTCCGACTATCATTAGTGGAAATCTGGGAACGCCCCAAAGGCATCGGTATATGGGGAAAAGCGTCCGGCCTTGACCAGGTCTTCATGGTAGTGTCCTGCAAACGAACCCATAAAGCTTTACAGAGGTGACTAGCTGTATATTTGATATACACTCAATGTTTTTCCTCCTAGAGAAACTGCAATATTGATTGGAAGAATTTGAAAGGATGAAGGCTTTGCTAGTCCAAGGAGGTATTGAATGAACAGCCACATGTCTTGCAGCATGAATACAGATCAGTTAGATGTTACGTGAGATTTTCAGAGAAAACCCATAGTTTAGCAAGTCCATTTCGGAGAGGCGTCAGGTGACTACCTTTTTTCTATTTAATAGTCCAACTGCAGTGACCGAATCACTTCTATAAACGAACGACCGCGCGATTTGAAAACAAATCGGCTACTACGCAACAAAATAACAACAATCCAAAGATTTATTTATTACGCAAAAAAATCTCTAAAAACGAGATCAGCATCTCGTGAGGCACTTTTGCTTGGAATTCTGATGAGTTCACTATACTTGTTCTCGCACTTGAGGAGGAGGAAGTACTCGAAACGAAAAGTTTAGTATTTTGAGCTGAACAAGGTAGCAAATATTTCGCCAAACATTTCACGAAAATCTAATTATTGTCTTGGAAAGTTGGTCTGAAGCAACAGAATTTTCTGGCCTAATACATCAGCTGGGCTTTTTTGTTGCGATGACCTGTGAAGAGGCGTGATAACGATTAACCCTCTATCTATCCATTAGAAAGTGTACGATAAATACATATATGGAATGTTTCTTTGCAGCAAAAATGAAAGTATTGTTGTTGTTGGTACTGAAATACTCGAACTAATATAACTTTTGGAGGACGAGGTGGCGTAGTGGCTTTTGTTATGGTGCATCAGGAAAAAGGTGATAAGCAGGACGGTGATTTGATCCCAGGACCGACTATCTATTTTGCCCAAACGGCAAAGACGGCGACTGCATGAGGTCGGGTACAATTTACCTAATCTCTTGCGAAGCATGCGGGGATGAATATATTGGCAAAACGGGTAGACCACTCTGCATCCGCGTAAAGAGCACCTAGCTGGGAAACGTAACTCCGACCCAAAAACCCCATCAGGCCCGCATAAGGAACAGAAGCATAAAGGAGCAGATTTTGACGATAACTTCACGGTCCTTGCACAGGAATCAAAAACATCTACGCGCAAAATTTTGGAAGCCTTCTACGATACACAGCAAAGGCTCAAAAATGAACAGCAAAGAGGAATGCCTCGTAATAACGCGTGACCTCGCACCATACCTCAGGCTAATTTCCCGACCTGAGCCAGACACAGGCTCACTTAAGCACAGACTCTAAGGGACAGGTCTTCAATGATCAATTGAAAGACCTAAAACATCTAAGCGGTGAGTGTTTTGAAAATAAAGTTTTTCCTATGCGATCCAAAACTGAGTTCTTACGTTTTCTGCTGGGGTTATGAAGGCCTTTGATTTAATAATTTGCGAATCAATTTGACCCTTCCAGGCTCTGAAGATGGCGAACCTTGCCGAAACGTAAGCCTCCACGACTTTTGTAATATTCATGCTACATTATTAACTGTATTGTTATGTGCTTCGCTGATATTCAATAAATAATATCAACAACACCTCGGAGCGGCTAATCAGAAGGTGATTTGATCTTTTCCACCGACACTCTTTTGCAATCAATCAACGATCATCTTAGATAACGCTCAGCTCGGTTGCCTACACGACTGCAAGGGATTCGCCTCGAACAGCATTATGTGCTTTCATGAAGATGACGGAGCCCTCGAGCAGTATCTGAATCAAATGAGAAATAGTTTTAATGAAGCTAGTACTTTCACACTTCAAGCCTCGAAAGATTATCAATTAGTGGGTAATATCATACGAGAATGTTGAATAACTTATATTGAAGTCATAGAATACTATCATCCGTTTCGCTTTTGCGCTGTAGAAGCTGGAATCACACACTGCTGTTCTCAGCACTCCTCATTCGTTTCATTGTCTCTCATTTCTCACTCATGCTAATCTTTGAATTTTCATGTTGATTACACTTTCATTTGAGAATTTTGTCATTTCATGAATGTTATTCAACGGATGTATGGAGGAATTTTTTCCAGGTCTTTACATCGTGTATTCACGGACTTTGTAGATTAGAAGAAAGCATTTTCAAATTGATCTGGCACGAATCTTTGAGCCACGAGTGAATAAGTTGCTATTTCGTATTTCCAAATCGTGTTCGCGTCCCAGCAGAAGTCCATGTGTACATTTTATTGAGTAGTCCGCGCACTTTCTTTTGCATTATTGTTCCATTTTGTTTCTTTTTATGGCATTTCATATCGAGTTAATGCCAAAAGGTGTGCTATGCTGGAGGATGTCTTGGTAGCTTTAGTCAGAGGAATTTAGAAGGGCACACTCGCCGCGGGTTAATTAACTGGGAATCAAAATGGATCAGCGCCGGTAACGCTCAAAGCCGGAGTCCGAGTTCCATGCTCGGGAGATTATGCACTCGATTTTTTGGATATCGGTAGGGCATGCTGTTTTGAGATCTGTTCGACTACAAGCAGACTGTCAGTTCCGACGTTCGACAAAGAACAACTTCAGAATTAGCTCCAAGGTCGATATGGCTTTTCCAGGAGAACGTTGGACTTCCATTGCAAAGTCGGCTCTCAAAATTTTGAAGAAACTGGTATGAGACCAAGGTACGACATTCACTGAATAGCCCTCATATTGCCTCATCGAATTATCACCTTTCAAGCACCTCGAACTAGGATCTGCTCCAGAAAAAATTTGAAAACTGCAGCCAGCTCAAAGATGACTTCGCCGACTCTATAAATCGCCAAAATTATTCTTTCTGATAGGAACGTATCCAATCTTTGCCTAGCAAAAGGTTGCACATCAATGATCACATGGTGAAATTATTGTTGATTAATTGATGTGTAAATAAATAACAACTGAATCAACAGAAGTGTCGAAATGCGATAAAAATCAGGGAACAACCCAATATGTGTCGCCACTACACTATACGCACAGCTCAAGGCTCTATGCAAAACTTTTGACATGGTAGTTAAGAACGCTACGCACAGCGCGCTTTTTCAAAGAGAAAGGCGCGCGATTTCCGTTAATTGGAGCTTTTTTTTCTTTGTTTTGAAGAAATTTCAGATGTCCCGTATTACTTCAATGTTCTACGATTTCTTCTACACGCTTCATATGCCTTCGGTGCTAAATAAATAACTATATATGGCCCTTGATTTAAGGTTTTGTAAAAGAATATTGCAAACACCGTGTTTTTGAATTGCACTTTCACGGCAGTATCGAAAAATTTGCAATAAGAGATGAAGCTGCGTTGTATTCCCACTAATCTTGCTTTTGCATGGAAAATAAAGGATTTCACAGACATGTGGAAGTTCTCTACAATAAACACCTTTATACGAATTTTCCACACTAACGCTCTATCTCTTTATAGCATCAAAGCGCTTTGAAATACTTTTTTACCAGGTAGGTACTAAAAATCCGCTGTGCAGTTCGAAAACACGAGAGAGCTAATCCAAATCCAAGACAGTTTCCTCTTGGTCATCGAAGCACACCAGAAAGCGCTTTTTCTAGGAGCCAGCGGTAGTTAAATCTCTTTTACTAAGTATTCGAGTGACTGCGGGAACATAGAAGAGATTAAAGACCTCCAATAAGAGTTGGAAGAATATGATTTTTTTAACGAGAATGCAGTTCTCCCATTGAAATACTGATTCTTGGAGCACTTGGGCGTTATTTCTAAAAATTCTATGGATTCGTTTTTCGTGAATCCATTCTTTCCCGACGATCAAGTGCCTCTAACATTTGAACATTACTAATGTGTATCATACAACC
The DNA here is from genome assembly GCA_019055375.1 of Parelaphostrongylus tenuis. Classification (NCBI taxonomy): domain Eukaryota; kingdom Metazoa; phylum Nematoda; class Chromadorea; order Rhabditida; family Metastrongylidae; genus Parelaphostrongylus; species Parelaphostrongylus tenuis. The sequence continues at coordinate 76,675 of JAHQIW010007136.1, forward strand.
GCTATAAAGTCTAAGCAACGAGCTAATCATCCAAAGTGTGAAACGTAATCTTCTTTTTGCCCATACAGCGTTCTACGGAAGTCCTATGAAGGCACATTCATTTTCAGAACTACAGAAAAGTTGACCATCGGATGACAACGAGCACCCAGAAAGTAAAACGTGGTTAACTCCTAGTTGCTACAGCACATCAGAAAAGCTTTTTCAAAAATTAAAAGCGATTTTGAAATCGCTCCTTCTCAAATTAGCATATTTTCACTAAAAATCAGCGATAAAACCTTTATACAACGGAAAAATCTTTAGATACTCGCGCATTCAGAAAAATGAAAGCTTTCTACAATGGCTCAAACTATGACTAGATGACGAAAACTTTCAAAGTAGACTGCGCTTGTTTAGAAATTACAGCTACTACTCCTGGGATAAAATTGCCAAGGATTACGTGTAACAAAAGAATTGAGCAAATAATGATGTTTATTGTGATACATTGTTAAAGTATACTGGTCAAGAGCGAGATCTCAAAAAAGTCTATTGCGAAAGTCTATTACTTAAGCCCACATAACAGCCATACTCCATGCATTCGATAATCAAACACTCTGAAAGAACATTCCAGTGATTGATTAATCACGCGTTGAGTATACAAAGTTTGTCGTCGAATTCTCTGCGTAGGGTAGACTTCCGTGGAACTAACTGAATGAAAAGGCACCATGCAACTGGAGAGGCTGGAAAGCTGACACACTTGCTTTGCACTGTATAAGTGCCCACAACAAACTTTAGTAAGGGCTCAAAATATATTACTGATGAAAAGTATATTTGAGAGATGAAACAGAGGTGATAGGCAATTTGGTCAAAACATTCCGACTTTCCATCATCACCTTTATACGCCGCTTTCATTCTGTTCATATTGGAAAAAACCTCCTAATGCTTATATTTTCTTAAATAATCATATCCTATTTCAAAGATCATAGTTCAAACCATAAGAGGGAAGCGAGGGTGGCGTTGATAGTTCAACACATGTTAGAGAGACCTAATATATTGAAGAAGTCTAATAGCATCAAAAAGACTAGCTGACACCACACCGATCACTTTAATTTGACAGTTTTCCTCTCTTCGAATGGTTGAAGATATTTATACGCTGCATAAGTAGGAAAAAAATGTCAATGCGATTATAAGAATTGAGCCCTAGCTTTTCACCTTTCCAATGTATATTTGCGTAGGGTTGCATTAGTTTACATGGACTTTGAGATAAGCTTTCAAAGAGGCAAAAGCCGACGAAGTAATTAGTAATGAGCAGAAGGGAGTAGGGGCATTATTACTTAACGCCACATCATCAACCATTCTATAATATTACGAAAAAGAATTTGAATTAAACACTGTGGATAAAACTTCTGAAGCCCTCAGCGAATAAAAGCGTTTCATTTAAACCCACCAACTCACAAAAGTGTGAATTGTGAGGGATCGAGTTGCAGTGGTATGGTGTTATAGTATACCCAATAATGTCGAGTGCTGTGCAAGAGTGCTGTGCAAAAAACGAGCGTCGGTGATGCAAACGGTTAGCATTCGCTCCCGGAAAGAGTGAGATCTGGGTTCAAATCCCGGCTGGCGCAAACGTTTTTGCATAGCACTCCACATTATTAGATTATCCGTTTGTGATAAGGGTGGAGAGTTTGAAGGAGTTCCTCGCCAATTAGATGCTGAAAAGCATGTGTAGATGCTCCTCATTACTAACAACCTCTGAGAAGCAATAAGTAAATCAACTTCTCAAGTTAAACTATGAATGGGTTAGAGTGGCAAACGCGGCAAGTAATACCATCTGCTAAATCTCAGTTGAAAATTTAATTGCGAACATGTTCAGTCTTATAATGCTCATACAAACACATTTCTTGGTATCCACTGACGATGTTACACCTAGTGATCTATCATACAATCACACGAATGCTCTGGAATCATCACCACCGTAAAGCTCACCTTATGGCTAACACATCGGAATTTTCGGACGTAACTGTCTTTTACACAACGTGTCGAATGACTCTGTTTGCAAGCCATCCACGAATTTGTTCTATAGCACCAGGGAATTATAAACACCATAAGGTTGTGTGGTTTAACAATAGAGCAAGTCATGCTTCTTTCAAAAGAGTGCCCAAAGTGCTCAATATTTAGACAATCTGGAAAGTAGTTCGAGAAAATGCGAGACTTGGCAACCGGGCATCAACTGACACTCAGTCTAGTTATTGCATTCATGTATATAGTGGAAGCCTCAATGATTGAGCTCCGGTCATTAGTGTAGTTTACATATATATATATATATATACAATATATATATATATATATATATATATATAAAACTGTTTGGTTATCTGCTCTACTCAATAGGATTTGGAAGGATGTTTTAGATCGTTGAATAAACAGTTGGCGCACATGAAATTCAGCTGTGAATTAGAAAAACATTAGTGACTTTCTCTTCTGAACAAGAAAATTGATCTTTCCGAAAAGGCAAGTAAAAAAAAACTATCCTGGTTCATTACCTCTCCTCTCACCTCTCACATACGAAAAGGCGCTTGTGAAAATCATGTTCTTAACAGCCGACGTTATATGTACTGGAAGAGAAGAGGAGGGTAGAGTTTATGAATTTGGCTGGGGAATGAGCCATTTTAAATAGCTTCCATGTTGTAGCTTCTCCGTTTAGGTTTAGGGAAATGTCACGCCTCCAAACGATCATTCCAACGAAAGGAAGATATGCTCATTGTCCTTTTCTCTCAAACGAGTTAAGCATAGCATAAAAAACTGTTCGTATTCAAAGGATTGGAGGAGGTTATTGAAATACGATCGAATACTCTGAGTTGCCAATTAGTTCGCAAGAGCTTACTCGACCGTTTGTTTACAACGCACGTACATAATATGCCCTAAAAGTAGGGACGGTGATTGCATGAGCACAGGTGCAGTATACTCAATCTCTTTTAGAGAGTGAACTGAGAAATATATTTGCAAAACGCGTAGGCCACTTTGCGCCCTCATAAAAGGCACCTAGACTGCAAGCATAAAGACCGGCCAACTCTGCCACATCACATAAGATACAGACACGTAATGGAGATGATTTCGGTAGATATCACTTTCCTCGTACAAGAACATAAGCCATCAGCGTGTGAGATTTCAGAAAAGTTTTGGTGAATAGAATTCAAGTAATTACTTTAGAGAGAAATATCTCACTATCATGTTAAGATTTGGCACAGTATTTGAAATTGTTATCTTGACTTGAGAGGTGTATCTGGAGTATGTGCGAACTCTGCACAGTTTTTCTGCACCTGACAACTTAGTGAAGGACTTCTAAAAGCGGCATCTTAACGGCCGCCTTGTGCTTGATGTAACTGAAATCCAGGTTGATTGTTTGTTTTTAACGATCAACGAAGTAGTGGAGATGTTTGGCCGGCTGGGTTGTGGCAGCCTGACTCCCAGGCTCTGAAGAAAGTGATACCGCTAAAATGTTTGCTCTTCGAATAACATATATTATAAAACCTCGTTTCTGGCTCAAGAATCAGTAGACAAGAAAAATTACTGTAATTATACCGTCATGTAATTGTAATTCACTGGGTATATAGTAACATCATACCACCGCTAAAGGCGGTCAAATGAAAAAAATTCTGTTTGGTCATCAGTTAAAATTTTTATACGCGTAATAGAAATTGGACGATCAGGGAGGCAAACGTTATTCATCGGTCAGCTGTGAGACGTGTCTCTCTACATTCAGAGACTTCTGCAAACATCCATGTCCTCAAAGTTATCGACAATCAAATGGTTTGAATTTCAAAGATGACAGGAGAGGTATTATTTGCAAAGTTATGCTCACATTTGCCGTAGTGCGGCAAAAAAACTCGATTCCAACCAAATTGAAAGTTTGAATAGCTTGCTCAGTTTGACGTACTAATCAGTCATTTCTTAGGTTGGGTAAAGCTCGTTTTTATAATGTGTCACATCACAGCGATGACCTTCCCCATACAAATAGTATAACGGTGGATCTCACATGATAGTTGAAATTTTTGACTTATGTTCTTGTTTAGACTGTCGCCAGATATAGGAAATATTAACAAAGAAGTTAGATATAGTATGGTATAGTGCATTTAGGCTCTGAGGAAAACGAAGTCGCCGAATAGTAAGGCTTCGTTGAAGAATTTGCATTAATTCTCATGAATACTTTGAATCACCTAGTACTGGTTGATTTTCCAATAAATACACCCTGCAGTAGGTCTGATCCTACATAAGACATATTAAGCGTGAATTATATTCAATAGTCATCAGCAACAAGCAAAGGTAGTGTATTTCATAAACTCTTGGCAATCAAGGTTAGCTCAGCAGCTCTTACACAAGACAGGGTCGAATGGGTACATTACTGGCGCTGCTCTATGATCGCTTGATAATAAATGGTATCGATAGCGAAACAGACACAATTACTCGGTAATTAGTGACGAGTTGGACTTCTTAATGACAGCCTAGGAGGATTCAAGCACACATTCCATCTTACCGACATAATGTCAACAATTCCTTGGCCTAATATCAAAAAATCGTAGGTGATGGCGTTTTCAAGTTGTTATCACACCCAACCAGCGATATATTTGGATCGAAAACAGGTTTGTGTTTGCAAAAAGATTTTTTCAAGAGTACAGTAATTCTTCTCGTTGCCATTCACTTATTTTTGAATAAATTTGTTGCATATTCCGTGAACTTCAGCTGCAATTAGCTGGCATGCAGTTAGAGAAAAAACTGATAGACTCGGAGACAAAATGAATTTGCAACCTGACCTTACTAAAAAAATTCTTCAACGCTAAATGAAAAAAATTAAACACGCAAATTACATGTAATGAGTAGCTCTTTAGTTTAGTGCGAGGTAACGGAAAAGATGAAAGTATAGATAGCTCTATTGTCAAACAGAAAGCTATATTCTGCTCTAATATCGGAAAAGATCCTGATAACCGAGCGATGACTTGAATGATCTAGCAGCTAGGCAATACTTAAGATATCAGCGATTTTTCTTCTCTTCAACTTAATATCCCAGCTAATCAATCTGCCGAAAGCTGGATAAACTCCACTAAAAGCTTACGTGTTGAAGAAAGGATGTGATCATAAGGAATTACATAAAAGCGTTGAACCTTCAAAACCCTTAGACGATCCTCACATGAGTAGTCGGAAATCAATAATCGCATCTAAATAAAATTTTGATGAAGTTTAACAATTCAGACATATCTAACATCACATCGGCGAGCGACTTTTTGCACATATAAAAAAATTTTCTCAGTAAATATATTATTGAGATTATTAGCAATATACTCAGTGAATTGGTTAAAGAACATGTGTAATGGCTAATTGTTCCATCACTCGCATTTTACCATCCGCGCGAGGTTGGAAGTTATGTTTTAGAAATATCGAACTTGCTTCGGGACAAAGCACTGCTTCAATTTATCGCTATGCTCAGAAATTCATTGTGTTGGTTGGATACGTATAAAAATATCACCTTCGGTGCATCAGATTGAGTCGAAAGCATCGCACAACTTTTACGGATTGATCAATTTAGAAAGCCTATTCATTTTGTCCCTTATGCAAAAGTCTTGGTATAACGAAAATTAGAGGGTAAAAAGTCTGAATAACAATGAATTCAACATGAAACTAAAAGTAGATCTGTTTCGATGGCTTTGAAGATGACAAGATCTCTGCCCGCGAGCAGCTCTTCATATCGCCAATCGGGTTCTCTTTTTAGAAAGTAAAACGGTGAAACATCGCGATCAGCTGAGATTTGGTCTGGTTTTTGAAACGTTTGAAAAACATCTTGAAATCGTATTCTTCTGTTTTATAGCCACCGAGCCACACTGATGGTGATTTCGAATTTCGCGCTAACATAAATTGCATATAAATCTAAACCTGAAAAAAAAGAATAGCAAAAGTAAATCTTGAGACGCCTGTGCGACCTCTTGTTTCCGATGAAACACTTCCACGGTGTATTATTTTTTAACTCAAAAGGCTTGTCTGAAGCATTTGATCTAGTACCGACTTCCTTCTAACCTTAGTGATATTGGAACAATTCAGTTTCCCCAATCAGTACTCATGAGCTTGCGAGCGGTAAAATTTATTCAGCACAAAATTGGGCGATTCTTACTTTGCTCAAGTCAAAGAAAACAACTTAAGCTACAGCGCAAGGTGAAGTGTATCCAAAGAGCTCCCGGGTTCTCTCGCGTTCTTTTTCTTTTTTTTCGGTTTTATTTCAAAGTTCTTTCGGACATATGGTATTATTGTCAGACTATTAATTTCTACTGTAGAATCCTCATCGTTACGGGTTTGTGCTTTATGTGATCCTAGTGGAGTGTTTGATTTTCTTTAAGTTTCTCAAATACGTGCTCTTTGTGCGAACTCAAAGTGGTGTATCGGCTTCCTCAATATATTTGTATCGTATGCATTACATGGGGTTAGGTATTCCGTAAAATAATACATGCAATCGCCCTTTTTACCGCCTAGGTAAATTATTTTGCTTTACACTTAAACGGTCATATATTTGATTACAAACTAGTTGGCATCTTAGATTGTTCGACGGTATTTCAGCCACTGCTAGCGACATCTCTAAACCGGCCTTCTTTAGGCAGTGTTTCATAGCTGTGTTTATACCGTTGCAAACTAAGAACACGATGGATAGGATCTTATTTTTTTTAGGAAATGAAGAAAATCCAATTAAGAAAGAAATCTGGATAGAAAATCCGTCGCAAACCTTATAGCCTCTCATGCGAAAGGCAAAGTTACATCATTTGCTCCAACGACAGAGAAATTACTGCATGAGATCTGGTACAAGATACCGAATCTCCTGTAATTCATGCTGGAGCGAATACATTGGCGAGACGGGAGATCACTCTGCCCTCTTATATAGGAGAACTCATTTAGAAGACTTAGATCGAACAAAGCACTCTACCAGGCAAGCATGGAGTATAAAATCGTAACGTAAAAATTTTGGAACAGAACCTAGTGTCGTCAAAAGTAATATCTGAGCAAAAAACTTCAAGAACATTTTCGATGGATATATATATATATATATATATATATATATATGTTTCCAAGAGTGCATGTAGCGCAGTGGTTAGAGGTGCTCTGCGTCGCTCACTATACTGATGGTTCGATCTTGCGCTCATGGCTCACCAAGCCATCCGTCCCTTTGGGTTCGATAATTGATATCAGAGTGGTCTCAGACTTGTCTGAGAGGATAAGCGGCAATAACTCGGTGCAGCGGAAGGCCACCGCGAGTTATTGTAAAGTCCACATATGCATTCAATCACTTCAAAAGAAGTTAAAATTTGAAGACGAATGTATCCCTCAGAGACTGGTCAACGACGAGGGCTTTATCTTTTTTATCTTTATCAAAAAGCCAGAAAATTTCCGCAATGAGGAGTGTCTTGTATGCCAAAACGCCCTTTCGAAACCCCGAAAAAGACGAAACTTTCCGGAACACTGGCTAATTCTGTGTCGAATAAATCTTGATGTCAGTAGCGTCATGTATGTTCAACAAAGTCAGTAAGTAACAATTTGTAATTGTGAGCCTCCAGTTGATATTTGCATTTGCACTACGTCATCTTGAAATTAAGGAATACTGGAGTTCCAGAAGGATAGAGGATTTGACTGACTTCTGGTTAGTACAAAGGCTACACAAGCAGTCACACAAACGCAGACGGTACGTGCTCTACTGCGTTATCTACCCCTATGTGATTTTCATAATTTCTTTTAGAAGAGGGAAGTAGTGTCCAAAATGCCTACAACGACGATGTGGTTATGAGATAATTTATCATGTTACACTGGTTGGTTAACATTAAAAAACCTGGGCGACTGTTTAACATACTCATGTGAATTTACGAATGCCATAAAATGCTGATGAGTTATGGATTCCTCAATCACTCGGTTTAGCTCTGTCATTCTGCAGGAAGTTTTTCAAAGATGACAGACACTACCACGACCTTTGAAGATTCAAAAACTCCTCTTTCAAAGTCGGACCCAAATTTGTGTTAGCAGTCGCACTCGATTTGACTGTGTGTCGACCCTCGCAAGTTATTCTTTGGATGGGTCGCATTCACACTCCGAACTTTGCTGAACCTATAAATAGAACGCGAACTCGGTAATGCTGAAACCCATCGATTTTATGACATCTGTACTGTGATCGAATAGAAGAGTTTGAAGAATGTTTCAGATTCAAAGAAAACTTGTAAAAAAGGGAAAGAAGATAATCAAAGAAAAGGAAGCGAAGTGAAGAAGATGACGGCGAATAACCTTGCATGTTGAGGACAACTAAAGAAAAAACCACAGAAGAAGAGAAAATTGCAGTGACTGCTGTCTATTTAAATTGTAATCGATGCTGGTATTTACTATAATATACTACTCATAGGTGATTATTTAATTCGTATCCAATAGGCAACAGTATTCGTCATCAGAACTTATGCACCTTTTCGCTGGTACCGATTAAAAAAAACTCTTCTGTTTTCCCCTGTCAACCGAAAGTTCACATACGGAATGAATAAGTTTTCATGCTGAAGAATTATTAAAGAAAGCGCCACAGATTCGATGTCTACAAGTATTCCAGGGAATACTGGCTCCGATTCAGGCCAATGCTAAGAGTTTCAGTGGTTCGCCTACTCACAAACTCAATTATTAAATCTTTCCACATTGATTTCCTAAACGGTGAATAGCAAGATTGACATCCAAAGTAGAGAGCTAGATCATGATTTTACTATTCTACGCTACAACCGAAATTTTTTCAGAATTCAGCAATTATTGAATCGCATTTCTTGCTATCGCTTGGAAAATGGAGGAAAATATTGATTTAGAAAATGTCTACGTACGAATACAAGCGCTATATTGCCAATTTTAGCTATTAAACTTGGAATAGTTGCCATGATACAGTCTATAAATGCATATCAACTAATCTCAAAATTCCGCAGAAGAAACAAAAAAAATTTCATGTAGCAAGTTTTTCTACATAGGTAATGGGTGTGTGTAACTCAGTAGAGTGCATGTCAAGTTGACATTTTCAGGCTGTGATGGAGGCAAAATTGCAGATTCGTCAGTCACTACCGTACTGAATCAATCCTCTCTGTGAGGAACATCCTCGTATCTATTCAGGAATAAAGCATTCACTTGAAAAAAGCAAAATAGAATTCTTAGAGTCAAAGCTTGCAGAATATACGTTGAAGAGTGTAAGAGCCTCCAGCATTATAATTCGCAAATTAGATTCTCTAGAACATGATTCTCAATCGTTATGTGAAGTAAAAACAGAATCGTTGACGTTGTTGAGGAGGTTTAATAGCACGACAGCATACAACCATTTGATCCACATAGGGCGGAGACTGTCTGTAGTGAGGACTTGCGCTCTTCTACAGCTGTTTGAAGATTCCAAAGAAAAATTCACCTGGTTAGTACTCGATAATTCAATGTAAGAGAAGGTAACTGACACCAAAGTCGCATGCGAACTTACAAACGATCACAATTTTATGGTTCCAAGATAACAACGCGAATACAATTGCTGGAGAGCATGTGCAATTTGAAGACGAGGCACTTAAGAAAGTAAGATACTGAAATGGAATTATTTTTGGGAAAAAAGAAAGAGTAACGTGTTAAGCCCTTGAACTGCTCTTTCACGGCTCTCCTTACTCTAAGAGAATTACTTATTCGTATTTAGTATAGTCATTCGCAGAAAAATTCCAAGAAAAGGCTATAGTCAAGAGTTTTCTCAAGGCTCACAAATTTTAAATCGTTCATAAGCGAAATATTTCTTGAAATTCACTTTTTGCGGTCCATATAGCAACATTTATCTGGAATGAGAGCATCACAGAGTTGTTTGTAAGTGAGCGCAAAACGATTCTCATAACTTAGGACTGTGGAGCAGTCTCACTATAAGAACTTTGTCGTAGTCAAGTGCCGTCTGTCGTAATGTGAAAATATAGCTCATAAATAAATTTTTTTGCCATCTCTACAGAAAACAGGTTATGGTGAAATATTCCATTTCACGAAATATGTCCATCGTCCTACTTTAGTTTATAATGAAGTGGCTCGGGTTACTTAGCATGGGCAAGACATTGGTAGAAAAAATTGCTTGGAAATTCGTAGACCTTTATCTTGTTGAACGCGTCTCTATCTCTTGGAGGAATTCCACTAAAGCAAAAACGATGCTTAAAATCACAAAGTGAGGACAAGACAAGATCTCCAAGTAGGTAAATTATAGGAATATCCAGTTCGCAAAAAAAGTCATGAATTTAAATCGAGGTCGATGGTTTGTTATTTGCGCAAACCATAATTCAAAGTCCTACCTAAAGCGTTTAGTAAATATGGAGAATAACACAGACGTAAATTGTATTGTAGAAAGAGGACAACGTGAGTTTCATAAAGAACTCTCAAAGAAGCCACCGATCAATTGAGGGATATATGCTTCACGCAAACCTTTTGTTTAAGTGATGCTCTTAAAGTAACAGAATACAGCTGAATTCAAAAATGGATCGACATCGAAATAAATAACTATAAAAACTAATTCTAGTAGTTTTGTCTTGAAAAATAACGAAGACGAAAAGGCGTTAGTCCAATAAAAATTATCGTAACAACCCCGTTTTAGTTTATTAATAAATAAGAATACATTGACAAGTCCATGCTGCGCATTCCACGCATCAGCTGATGGGTGCTTTCACTTTGTACGGGAAAATTTTCCATTTGAGCTATAAGCGATTTTCATTAAAGTACAAGTCGCCAACTTCACCATCTCACCAAGGAATCGCCACATTAGACGACATTTCAAATAAAAAAACAAATTGAGTGAGCCATAAACGATTATCGGAGTTAGCGCAAAATGGTATCACTTCACGTTTAAATTAAGAAGAAAATAGGTATTAATGAAGAATGCTGAGGTTAAATTTTGGAGAAAATCGAATGTAGTAAGCCACGAGCAATTACTAAAGAGAGAAGGAAGTGGTGGATTTTGGCTTCTACACCATCCGTGACGGTCGGTTGACTTTCTTACATACCTCTCCTTATGAGAAATTCCCAACACCATTTCCGAATCAGCTAGTGAGAAGCCCGGCCGAGGATTCGTCGTCGAAACCCATTCTTTGGAATCGGCATCATGAAGGACCAGAAAAAGCCCTTGCAAGGTTACGTCAAGAAACATGGAATAATATATGCACGACCAGCAATATACCATTTGAAATATGTGATGCGTCCGCACAACTACTGAAGGCGAACCATCTAAGTACTAAGTATCTAAGTAAGTAGGCGAATAGTGGTATATCTAAGCAGGTAACTAGCATGCAAATGAGTGAAACCCTTTTCACTCGTTCCGGTTTTATGAACACTGAAGTGGAAAACTAATAGGCGATCTTTGTATGATGAATCGCTATGATAAACAATGCCTTATATCGAAGTCGACGAGTTTTCCTATCGTCGTTTCATCTCCTTCACTTGGATCTATGAAGTCTCTCCTACTTATGTATATGTATACATGTATGTGATAGAGAGTTCGGCTTAGGGAGGATAGTGCAGTGGATTGAAATGCGAGCTATCAGAAAGCAAGGTTCGTCCCTCCCACAACGCTCTTCCATAAGTCCACTTATAGACACGTTAGGTAGGTTATTCCTACAACTGCAGGGAGAATGGTTCTCATTCAACACTCCACGACATTCTGTGAAAATGTCGAAATCGTCGGAGCAGCAGCAGCAGAAGAACATAAAAATGTTCGAAGATTTTTTGAAAGTCGAGTGCTAGAAAATGAACCTATTGTTAGATATGATGGGATTCGCACAGTAAATATGACGACAGGTTATACAAAATGTATTCAGATTGCAAGCATTCAATTATGTTCCTCAAATAGAATTCCTGGATGATTACAAACAAAAAGAGCATGAAACACTGGATTCAATACCTGAGAAGTAAGAATCATTCGTACACTAATCAGTTCTAGTATTCCTCGTTGAGTGAATAATAACACTAATCAGGCTAATTTTTGCAATTAATCTATTCTAGATAGATGAAAGCCTTGGTAAAAAGTCAACCACATGTTTGAAAAAAGTGTAAGAAATTAAATATAGTCATGAGAAGCAAGGTGTTACCTCAGTGAAAATAAACACTCAAATGCAGCAGATCAACTTCAACAACGTCTAGTGACAAATGTGCTTAGTAATTCAGATTCTGACATATGAAATAGAAGAACATTTACTGATTCATCCAAAACTTGACAGACTGTGCAGATGAATCAATAGAATCTTCGATTTACTGAATGCAGTTCATTTGAGAGGATTGATTGAAAAACCGGAGGTCGGATTTTAGGCAGAATGATTTCAAAAAGTGTGATTGATAAATCCACTCGTGATATGGTCAAGGCCATTTATTTTTTTTTTCTTGAATACGCTTCAAATTTTCCTTATTCGACTGTCGTTTTCTTTTCTCGTATACGAATAGGCAGTCCATAGATTAGCAATGTTGTCAAAAAATAAATCCTTAAAAACAGCTTTTTCATGAGAGACAATGATTAGCGATTTTCTAAATTGTCCAGTTCTATATGTAGCTCATAAAAATTCGTTCAAATTACGCACGTGAAGGCTGATGGGACATTGCGGTGTTGAGAAGAAATCTCTCACTTCTGCTGTGTCACTGAAATAGAATCAAACTTGTTTTGGAGCATAAAAACACACACATTGTTACTCAGTGACTGTGAATAAGTTAATATGTAGGACAAATATGTATCTATTAGAGTGCTACGAGAGGAGTTAAATGCATGGCGCTTCTCCCAAGAATTTGTCAGCTAGGATTATATAATCTATAGGAAACAACTGTATTACCGCTTTCATTGCAGTGATATGATGTGTAATTATAAGTTGTAAAATGCTGGATGATGCGCATAGCTGCAGCGAGGAAGTCGTAGGTTCGACTTCCGTCTGAGGTTGCAAATAGCAGACAATATTGCTTACTTTTACTCATTTTCGTCATCACAACCACTATTAGCTCCTAAAACTATGCAGTCATCTATGGTGCTCCTTCTGCTCCATTTTACTGTCCATCTGCTTGCATTTCTTCACCTGATAAAGCTTAGATAATTTCCTGCATAGAGATAGGGAAACGCAATTCAGCCTTTACAACATCCGTGCGTGGTCGGTTGATTTTCTTTCCTACTTTTGCTTTTAATTTCGGCCCAACATCATCTTTCAATCAACAAGTATGAAGCCCGGCCAAGGCTACATCAACGAAATCTATTCTTTCACAGCGACTTCTGAAGACCTGAAAACGCGCTTGTAAGGTTACTTCAGGAAACCAAAGAATATCATAAGCACGGCCACCAATATATCATTTGGAATATGCGCTGGGGTCCACACAGCCAGTGAAGATGGACCATCTAAGTATCTAAGTAAGTAATATAGGAAAACAATGAAGACGGTCGTATGAATTTTCTCCGTCCATTTCTTGCTTGACGTAAGTGAACACATGAGAGTGGCATAAAATCTGATAATTTTACTTTGCCATAGACATATCGGAATCCATTATTCTATGTATGGATTCTTATGATGCTAATCAGCCAGAAATATTTTTTTTTTCGCAAGGATACGTGCGCATTAGATACCTGAGAAAGTTTTACAAATTTAGTAAAGTTGTAAACTCGCTCTCAGCTCTACTTACGCTACTGTTATTTATCAATAAAAATTAGTCGCAGTCGACAGCGGTAAGATTTTCCAGCGCTCAAGCACACTTATACTTGTACTTAGAGTGCTAAGACAGTGACAAAAAATTTTCTGAGCAAATTTCAGAATACATTTCTGGGCATTCGGATGTTCAACACTCATTTTAAGTCAAGTATTCTTGAAAGTCAGATCTCCATATTATAGGCGCATCTTTGAAATCATGTCCGGAACTCGAAAATCGATAAAAAGGTCAGCAATACGAAACCTGTCTAACACCATGAGAACACCGAGTTGATACACCAGCAAGTCTCGTGATTTATCTTGAGCACTACTCATATCTCTGATTATTAATCATATGGAGATCACGTGCTGCGAAACATAGCACGACGCGCGACATCGCATCGCACTCGGCTACTGTAATGGCAGCAACACGTCTTTGGGCAAGGTAGGGAGACAGCATCTGCAAGTGCTGTGAACCTGCAGATGCTGCCTCTTGCAACTGCCGCGCGTGTGACCATGCGACGCCGCCTTCCATCAACGACGGAGCCCCAAGGCTTAGAGAGCTTGAAATCTTGGTAAATCTCAAAGACTTATCTCCTTAATCATTGGTAATCGCATTTGTCGTATCAATAGTGATGGCAGTAGATACAGCATATGTCCAGGCTCTGAAGAAGGCGGTGTCGCCGAAACGTCATTGTACTACTACTTTACAATTAATATGATGTACTGCTATCACTACTAATACGACAAGTACAATTTTCAACGAAAATTGGTCTTGCAAATGCTTGACAAGTCTACAGGCGATTAATTTGAACTACATCTGTATCTTTTATAACAAATGCTGATATCATATTTTATTCTTGTACTGCGTAATATTTAAACACCTATTTCTCCTCTCGACACCAATTTACACGTAAATAAAGCCTCAACAGCCTTATTATTTTGCAAATAGATGATTTGAAGTGATTTGAAGTCCAACCTCCTATCAAGGCCGTCTTCATTCCGTAGATGAATACTGCTGATTTGTTTTCAGCCTGCGTGATCGTTGTCATATGAGAAATTGGCTGCGAATTATCCATTTCCTATCACAAACTATTCGATTTCAACGTTGCCGAAGACGTTAAAGAAGATTCTTAACCGCAATCAGTATAACTATTATGGATCACAATGCACTGATATATGAGCAAAACTCCGACCCTTGAGTGACCGTCGAATCGATCACCTCAAAGGGGCTTACGCGATTTTTACTATATTAATCGAGGTCCTTGCTTTTTAACAGTCATATTTTGACGTGAACGCCGCTAATAGCCATTAGCCGTTAATGAGAAGTGAGCAGTCAGTTGAGACCACAATATTTCAACTTCTATTTGTTGCCTACCCTTTCTACTTATCCTACCTCCCTATCTTGTCTATATGTATATTCTTTATGGCCCAAGCAAATTTAGGAGCGTTGATTGGTGTGGTGGATAGCAGGAGTGGCCGAGGGTTCCAAGCTCACCTGAGGTTCCGAACACTCTTGTACTTGAATTTCATATCATACTCTGTCATGAAAAAATCTGCAGTAAATAAAAATTGGATTCATGGAATAATATGCACGATATCATTTTAGTAATAGGATAAGTTCAAGGATCATACATTGGTAGCGGAAGTGATGGAGTGAAGACTGCTCGAGCCCTCAAACACCATTCGGAGCAGTGAAATCGTCGAACTTCAACCTCGCAGTTAAGAGAGGTAACGTTAGATTCGACAGGATAATACTAGGCAATTTCCAATTTTCATGTTGGATGTCGAAGTTGTAGTAAAATTTCTTTGAATTTTTTGAAAAATTGCGTTGACAACAGAACAATAAAAATGGCCGCTTGAAAATTTTCCACTGTTCAAGACAAGTACGATACTCCAATTATAAGACGATATAGGTGAACGTTGATCAGTAAGTGATTATGGGGTTCGGAGTGTAAAAACGACGATAAGGCGGTTAACGTCTATGCGGATTTCGATTCATATTTACGCATAAGACTTGCCGATATAATCGAATATATGATGAGAAGATAAGAGGACACTAGCGGCTGGTATTTGGTACCTTCTAAAGATCATGAAGGGATTTCCAAAGAGTACTTTGACGCCCTCAGAACTGAAGCGTTCAATGCAATGGAATTTTTTGATGAAAAAATCTTGGGGAGAAAGTAAATGCTGCTTTTCGATAGCCTTCAAGTTTTTATATTGAACGAGGTCTAGTCGTTCAAATATCCCTGTGATCCACAACGTCTCCTGTAGCTGCAGTCATTATCTTCAAAGTATTCAGCACAGGATTTCATGAGAGACTTGCTTAGTCAGCATTGTCAACACTAGCTGGCGGCTGGAGAAGAGTGCAGGGAGTCGAAGTTGTGGTTGAACCCATATCGAATCTGGCCGCCACCATCGATGATAGTGCGAATGTAAGAAGTAATGGAGCACTTAGGACGCTGGGGACTTCCAGAGGACGCACTATGGACACTACCTTTTATCAGGGCCAAAAAAGAGCTGTCAATGGTAGAAAAAAGAACAACTTTCTGACTTGCGCATTAAGTACATTGAGCTTTATCATTCTGCATTCACTCGTATAGCGCATTGGATATTGGTACTCCGCGCTATACACTAGATCGATCGCTGATCCGATTCCACACTTCACGTTCAGACAGGCTTCCATTAATCTGGAGTTTACAAATTGAAGACACACTTGCGTGGGAGGACAGCAACACGACCATACATCAGTATACGAGAGTATTTGCATGGACTAAATATGCATTCCTCTACCTCTACGACAGTTGATGAAGTCATATGGCACTTCCGCAAGAAATTGTTGAACGTTGAACGCTGCATGTATCTTACACTGCGAACTTGGTTATCTAACCATTAGTCAGCTTCTTCTCTCTGCTAGCAAAATGAAAGTTTGTCGGACGAAAAGGACACGCATTTCACATCATTACATCCCGCAAATGATTAATTTGTATAAACAAGTGTTTGAAATCACAAAAGTACATTTTTTGCACCAATGAAAAAAGCACGTTTGTAGTCTAAAATAACTTCATTAATGATACACGGCGAGAGAAAATAAGATGGATCTAACATTTCTGGAACGAAGCGCAAACTGGGTCACAATTTATCGGAAAAATTGCATCTAATCTGAAAAAAGATTTTTATGGCGATAACCTCCACATTCCCCAGGTATACGCAAATGCATAAGGTAAACTTAACACTGGTAAGCGATTTATCAAAACATGCTCATTGATTTCCGCTGAATCATGATCGTGGTAAGAAGAAAGGTTCTTCATAAGATCCATTTGCCGTTGCTTTCCGTTAGACGGGATGAGATGAAGAATATTGATTTTTCGCTGACTAAAAGATTTCCAAAAGAGTAATAGCAATCATTTGAAAGCTTAAATTTTGGAGCAGTGCTATGCTTGCTTGTCTTTTGTGAAGGCCTTCTTATTGGGCGACCGCGCGTTACTAAAACTGAGCTAAATATCCAGGCAATTATTAAAATCCAATGGTGAGACAGAAATTCAAATGCTATGGCAAAATTGCATTTATATATTTTAGCACAGCGTCACTGCAGCCCTTTGATGGTGACAGATCATTTAAAAAGACTGTGGCAACGACGCACAGCGAAACGTCGGTTTTGGTGTGAATTTGAATTAGATATAGAAACACTACTACAAAACAGAACATGGTCTTACATTTTGGAAAATAGCTGTATAGCAAAAGAAACCACCAAAACTCAGTCATTGTATCATAACGTCAACAATGAAAAGAACAACAACTGATACGAACTTCGCGTGAGCTTAACAAGGGCGCCCCTCAAGTTCTAAATAAACTGAAAATTGATGCCGATGTTTACGGAAAGTTGCTTCGTTGAATTTTTACGTTACATTTATAACCTACACGGAGCTGCTGCAAAAACTTTGTTTTTACGAACGTGTCGTCACGTCCTTTCAGAGTCGGAATAAAAGTTTATGATTAGTTTGAAAAATATTGGAATAAACATTTTATGAATTATTGAGCTGACGCAAAACTAATAAAAACTTCTTTACACGATTGACTTTTTAAAAAAAAATCTTTTTCCTCAGAGCACCTTTGACTTGATTCAACGGCCCATACTGCAAAACGGCGTTGCGACTTGGATGTTCGCTGCTGAGATGTTTCAAAAGCATTGTATTAGGTAGCCAATACTATGATTTACCTTTTCTGAAGTAGCATCCTAATCAAAATGTATCAAATCCCTCTCGCTCTTAGCCACGAGGGCTATCGAATGAATGTAGTGATGCTTCCGGAAAGCTATCAGAAACCACTTCAAGATTCCAAGATGAAAATATTGGCCTGCTACTAAACTCTAAAGTTCAATGGAAATTATTTCATGGGCGAAAACGCTTCTTTGTGAAGAAGGCCGTTCAAATATTCAACGGGCAATGTCATTTTGCTAATGAAAGGCAGTAGGAAACTGAATGCCACTAACGAAAAGAGGCTATTGAAACTTGTTTACCAATTCTATGAGTCGGAAAACAACAGAGAAGCGAGAGAACAAAAAAGGGCAAAATCACGAGTTCTAAGACGTAAAGTATAAGGTGAGATTGTAATACTGAATGATTTTGAGGTCATTTTTAGCTTACTTGGTTAGACCACCTTTTTGGAATTTACTGGAACTAGTATATTTATAGGGAGTAGACAGAGCAGTCGCTAGATCTGCTCTGCAATACACACTCGGTTTTTGGTCTGACCCAGCAATCCGGACAAACTAAGAGGCTCTATCTCTTTCTAAATTGGCAAACTGGTATTCATTTTGTCTGGAAAGATTGCAACAGTAATTTCCACTGTAAATCATTGTAAAAGTCAGTTATACAATCAGTCTCATCCACAATCGTACAAATTGAGGTCAGCGCGCAACGCATCGCCAAGAGTTTGATTATTGTCGATCGCTTAATATTATTCTTGTCCGTAAATCATACTAAGTTCATTGCAGCTCTTCACAAACAATAGCCTTTGCATTGAGTTTTCCAAAAATCTGAATATAGTCCATAGGTTTTCCGAGTAAATTCGGACCTTGAACAACTTTTATTGAAAAAGGGCTTCGAGCTTGATTGATAAAGCAGGGTCTATTAACATTTTAATTCAAGGGCATAAGGCACTGAAAAAACCGGCAGCTGTCGAAAAATTGGTATAATGGGAATATTACAAATCACGGCATACATATTGCAATAAGTTTGAGATAGTGTCTATCACTTTAAGTCAGTAGTAAGCAAACACGGTATATGACGGATAAACACAGTTTAATGCACAAGTAAGAGAATACAGCAGTGCGCGTAAGATCTTCATGCCTTGTGCTTCCATCGATATATTCAGAAAAAAAACGAAAAAAATGTAGCAGAAGGGTGGGTTTTATTGATGGAGTTTAAACCAATGAAACTCAACGAAATAACCCCCAACGCAATGTGTATAAAGAGGATTTGACAGAAAAGAAACATGAAAGACTATTTTCCGTTTCGAGTGTTTTCTAAAGACCATAGCTCAAATTTCAATATGTTCGAAATCAATTTTTGAGCCACGCATGTCAGTGGTCTATTAAAGAGGGCGTCTCTGCTAACTTTTAGTGTGAGGATTGGAGCACCCACACAGGATTAGCAAAAGACGAGAAAGGGTAACTGCCCGACTGACGAGATCGCAAGATCGCAACACGTGTATCGGGCTCTATAAGTCAGCCCTCTTCAATAGACCACTGACATGCGTGGCTCAAAAAACAATTACCAGGCATATATATAAGACTATGTCCTCAGTGTGGCTTTACTTATCTTAGTTTTGTGAAAAATTGATAGTAATACAAAACTGCAATCGGTGGCGTCAAAATAAAGAAGGAAAACGAAACCAATCAAAAGGTAGCATTATAAAGCGAACTTTGAGAAGAGTAATGTATTAAGAAGAAATGAACCCCAAAAAAATGGACGTTACATAGAATTCATATGAGAAACGAGTATAATGTACTTTGAACTAAAACGTACACTTTATAGTACAACGACTATAAACGACACACTGAGAACAATTTGAGCATTTCTCACTGAACCACAAAGTCTTAACCCCTGGACATATTTTCCTATTATTTCTTATTCCGCTGAATATTTTAGATTCACCTTCATGGATCTGCTGATCTAAGCTAAATAGTCACTATTTCACGCTCATCTCCCACAACCAATTGATCATTCAAGAACACTGGCTATTTTATCTGCTTTTGTTTAACGACGTTCGAAATCAGCCTTTTTTATCAAAATAGAATACCTAGTCAAAAAAACTATTTCAACTAACAAAAAGCACAATTATGCCATGGTAAGCCACTTACCTTTGACCTCAGCAATACCAATCAATAATCCTTCTATGATAATAGGTAAAACCACGAAGCTGTTATATTTATTTGGCTAACTTTTTAATGCGATCCATTTTCTTAGGATCCGATTATCCGAGTCGTCTGCCTACGATCCTTCGCGCTCCTTGTGTTTTCGTATTCGTTGTCCTTCGAGTCGAATTTTCATCAGTGGAACACCACTCGACTGGAAAACCTCACTAGGTAATACCCTTAGGTAAAGCACGGCTATGATGGTAGTAATTGTCTGTTGGTGATATTATGTCTTCTAATGGGCAATTCATCTTGCACTAGTCGGTTTCATTACCAGCTGGCTCAAAACACAATAAAATATTGTTAGTGAAAATGCAATATGGCACAAGTGTCTACATAGCGAAAAGGGCTAACGTCAGCCTACAAATCATAGAGTTCGTCAAACGTCACATGAGATTACCACTTTATTGATCCGTCTTCACACTGTTTTTGTTTTTTCAATGTGCAGATCCCAGCTCTTGTAGCATTCAGTTCATTTTTTGCCTTCTTCTTGAACGTTTTAGAATACTGGCAGAGCACGCCATCTTGCAATCTCGAGGATAGCCTCGTTATGGCGCTCAATGAGGCGCTCACTAGTGGCTGCCGGAAAGGGTTAAAAAGCGTGGTTTAGCCCGCGCGCGTTGCGGCAAGCATCACAACCACTCGTCCACGTCGCCTCTCACATGAGATGGGCATTTTAGATTTGGAGTGCATTAATAGACTATCTTAACTTTCGGTATCTATGGTAATTCATGTACAAGGTAGTAACACTGCCTTATGAAGTCAATATGGTCAAGCTAATCAGTTGGATCAGCCTACATGAAAAGTCTGTGATAATAGTGCGATGATTCTAACCCATTGAAACAGCGAGTGTAAGTTTGTGACAATATTAAGTTGAAATGTCCGTCATAGAGCAGTGTCTTAAAGGATAAATGGTAATAAAGCAAATTTATCCCACAACAGCGATCGCGAATAGGTAGAGTGAAAAACAAAATTTTTTTCTTTAAGGAAGCCATAGAATAGAGTAAAGTAATACCACTTAGACTACTTAAGCAACTTCTGAAAAGAATACGGCTGTTTGGTGAGCCTCTCGATTTGTTTCCCAAAGAGCAATCGTCGACACCTTTTTTCGTTTGCCACTCGTATGCGAGAGATAAGGGAGCTGGATGTTCAAAACACGTTTCTCCATCTTTCAAGAATACCTTGAATAAGAGGGTTGGTTGTCCAAAGAGACTTTTGTTCAAGTTATCGTTTGACAAAATTTTGAGCTGGCGATCTACCAAAAGGCCTCGGCTAGCACAAATCGGCAAGTGATGTAAAGGCTGTTCATTGGAATCGGAGTTTCCTCGAATAAGTTATCGCATACACTACTTTTGTCATATAATATTTCGAAGAAAATCACATCCATAGAAGTTTCACCGTTATTTAGAAGGGGAGGAAGGAGTGTTCAAATGATTAGAGTGATGTAAATTATCAGGAAATAAGTTGCTGGTTCGACGGACACTTCGTTGTAATCAATCGACTGGAAGCCTTGGAATGCCTAAGCTCGGCTACCTACAAGGTTCCAGAAAGATTTGACTCAAACATCATCCTGCAACAGTCATGAAAATGATGAACTCCTTGGGCAACAGTGGAGGCAATATGCAAATTGCGCGCAATCTTTTGGACACGATAAATGTAAGGGAACAAATAGAAAGCTAGAGGTAGTCGAATCCGCGCAAAAAAAGTAGATGACGACTTGATGAATCAATAGATAAAGTATAGTTTCATTAGAGATAGATGTAGTTTTATGTTGTCCCAATCATTATAGAAATGCACCATAACATAAAAAATAGCAGCATTCGGAGAGTAACTGTTGTAGAGCGATGATTTGTTGATGTAATCGTTGTACTATTTTATGGTCTCAAATATTTTCTTTGTCTGCCTACCTTACACATATACGTTAAGCTCTTCTGTGTAAGCTCCCAAAATTATTGACGCCTTTTTTGCGTCAGTTGACTCTTTTATATGTGTAGCAAAGAAAACTGTCAATATCTAGTCGACGGTGCGATAACTCTTTCTCGTAATTTTACACTATTGTATTTCTTTACCCTTTCCATATTTGTATTCGCCGCTCTATTACTTTCCGAAAACTGTTTTTTACAGGTTCAACGCCTTGAGAATACCTGTTCATAGACTGCCCACGTCACTACAAACCTTTGTAAGACAATTCATCAATTAGCTACAAAAAGTTTACTAAGAAAATTTCTGTGCAGCGAAATATTTTCACATAAATCCTTTTCTGAAATTACAGAATATTTTTCAGAAGCGCAGAGCAGCGCACATTACGAAGTCAGTTCGTATGATCGTGAAAGGATCAGAGCAAAACCAGTACCTTAGCATATCAATATATGACATTCATGGACATCACTAAAGCATGCTGGACTGAGTTTTTAGTTTGCACGTTTTCTCTGACAGCTCTGCACCTATCATAAACAGATCAAGAAGACATTTCTGGAGAAGAATTTGTCAAAAAGCAATTATGCTAATTGTAATGTGACCTCTATTTCTCAAAAAATCTCTAACTTGAATCAGTTGCATTTTCAAATCTTATAAACCTTTCTATCTCCATAAATATCTCTCAGTTCGATAAACACGTAGAGAAGATGTATTAAACTACAGGAGCCCTCTGAAAATATGAAGAGTTTCACAATTCAAAAATATTCGTTATGACTCTTCGTTCCCTCTGCTCAAAACTCTACAAAACCTTTTGTGATTTAACTTGACTGCGTCGCATTACAATCGTTGATCTGAATGTGAGTTGCTGTTCCAAATAACAATGTGAATCTCTGTGATAGCGCAATCGCATGTATGCAGTTATGTGCTCAGTTAGATGTGTTTGTCCTCCCTAATGCGACAACGTACTACCCATATTTGTCACACTTATTACAACTTACTCAACTGTAAACTAAGCGCATCACGATATCTCAAATAGCAACTCGCAGAAAGCATGTTTGTTTAAAAGTGAGGTAAGATTTTCAAATTGAGAATGTTTATACAGTTTCGGCATTTCCAAGTTCAAAACACATCACGAAACGCATTTTGAATTATGTAAGCTATGTGTAAACGTTGTTTTGGAACTGAATCATTTGATTATGCACTTTTCACAGCATAAAATTTTTATAGATACATGCTTTTTGAGTTTTTTAGACTAAACCGAACTCGACACTCTATTAGCAGTAAACTTCGTTGATTCATTTGAATGGGTCACTTCAGTGTTATGGAAGAAATTTTCAAAAGCTATAAACAAATATTTTTCAACCAGGATACTATGTAAAGTAGATGTCACTTTGTCACAACATAGCTCTCGCTTGGATGCAGTGGGTTTTGAGTTCTTTCTTCTATCGCTGTTCAAGACGACAACCTTACTTGCGTCTAATCATCTGAGTATCCTTTAGTGAGGAGAATCTTTATTCATTCTTTTTATAACGATTAATCAGTTGGAGCGCATGTTGCGCACTAACTTGAAATGTCACGCAAAACACCACACTTCTTTAGTTCACCCATGAGCCAAGAGCTAAACGAATCCTTTATCTAAATCCTCAGCGGATAAAATTGCACCTGGCCTGCCCAGGAGGATGGAACACCGAATTTATACATTAATAGGTCTCGATAGTCGTTGCATATGGCAAATACATAGACAACTATTACGTGTACGGTCGATTAAAGATTGCGAGGGCATATACCAAAACCGAAATTTTCATGCCTTCTGAATGAAGGCCTGCTACGTTTTTTGACTTCTATGGAAATATGCTTAATTAGCTCGGGGTGAAGTCTAATCATAGATCATGCGTGTTGTATTTTAGTGTGGTCTACTCTGATCAAAAAATGTAGCGTGGTGTGAAATTGACGTCATTATTAAAATATGACTTACGTGCACTAAAAACTCCCATATATCCAGCCCCGCTTGAATAGTTTTCTTGTTTGTAACTTAGGTTTGAGAATAAAATTGTTGGCGTGAGATATCTCCTACATGTCCTTTCTTTCCACTAGTAGATTTAGAGAGTGCTATTTTCTAAGCACTTTGATATCCGTATTCTATTTTGTTCACTATGTGGATCCCGCTACTTCCAAATTCAATTCGTTTCTTGTCTTCTTCTTGATCGGTGTAGATTACTGGTTGAGCAAGTCTCCCTGCAATCTCGAGGATAGCCTGGATGTGGCGTTACAGAGGATGTTGCTGACTACTGGGAAGTGTTGAGGAGTGAGCTTCGGCCTCAGCGCGTCGCAACAAACATAACAACCACTCAGCCACGGCGCCTCTCGGCAGTCGACACATAAAAGTCATAGATATGTTATTACAATAAATTTAGATGACGTAACTGCAATAAATTTCAACAACAATGAGCGGTATGTGTTAGTCTTGAGAACTCACAAAGCTCATCTCTCTTTCCATTATTTTTGAAACCTCGCTCAAAACAAAACAATCTGATAACATACTCCGAGGTCGGTAAATTGGTACCAGACATTTCTCAGACTTGTCTGGAAGGATAGGCAGCACTGACTCGGTTCAGCGGGAGGCCACCGCGATATACGCCGTAAAGGCCATATATGCATTCAATCACCTCAAACGAAATTGAAAATTAAAGCCAAATGCATGAAGCATTCCTCAGGGATTGATCAACGCCGAGAGCTTTGGAAGCTCTTCTTTTAAAAGCATATACAATGGTAGGCAACTCGCCCAAAGAATCTGATAACATAGTTTGAGCCGTTTATGAGGTATGTTGTGGCACCCATATAGTGTAACACAGGTGTTTCGGCCTCACAGCGTCATCAGTTTCACGGTGCCTTTCGCTACAGTCACTTCCACAGGGGAAATAATGCTGTCAGACCTGATATAACTAATGCACAAGTCATCAAGATCTTTCGTTTCCGGCTTGGATTTCCTTGTTTGCTGCATGTGAAGAGTTACCTATAGACAATGAAATCGTGAGACCGCAGACTTTGGTGGTGACCGTGTCGACAGATCTATACGAGAGCATTTGAAACAGTGAGGATTCCTTCCACGGGTTACTATTAAGAGGTTTTGGTTTGACGTTGTTATCCTAGAATGCAGGTGTGGTAAGAGCTTTCGATTGGAGCAGGAATCAAAAATGGTGATGTCCGTGTTCTGCATGTCTTGTGACACCTTTTTTTTTATCGGAATGCTCAAACATCCAGATTCTTGTGCCTGCGACTAAATTTGGAGAGTTCTTTTCAGCGATCGAGCCACGCCATCTGTGCCATGGAAAGGTTGAGAAGCTATCCATGGACAATCTGTGAGAGTAATACTACGTATATTAGTTATGGCAATAAAAAACTTGTAATACTTTTGTGCCTACCGGGTAGACGTACTCACTGGGTAGCTTCGATACGTCACAGAGATATGTGAGCCATTGACACACCAAGCCTCCAAAAAGACTAAGAACAGTCTCTCAAAATATATCTAAAGTTTTAAAACGAGGTTTTGAGAAAACACTCGACTGAAGAAGACGTTACGTCCTTATATTGAGCGCGCTCATTGTAAGTGAATGCTTGCGTGTTTGCTTTCCAAAAAATCTTCTTATCGGCCGACGTTTCGGAGCCTGGACGTATGTATTAATAAATTACTTGAAGATTCGGAGGATCTTATTTATATATTTCCTAGGTCAGGTTGAAAATCAAACAAAGATAGGGCGCGAGGTCTCCTCAATGGATAAAGTGAATGTGGACAATTTTGAAATACGATTATGAAGACTTGATCGCAAGCATTTTTTTTTCAATATTTTTCAAACACTATTATGCTCTTCCAGCGTATATGACATCTTATGTCAACAACTGATCATCATAATCAAACATTACAGGGACTGTTTGTTGCTTTCATTCAATTAGTATACGTTTTTGAATGACCGTTTTGAACACTCAAACTGTTAAGAAAATGGTTAAAAGGCAGGTTGCAAGCAACATTGGGGGACTTATTCCATATCTGTCAGTCAACGGTATTATCCTCGCCGTTAATCAAATTTTTCAGAATTTACTCTTGAATATTACGACGAATCTCGTTTATCTACTTTACTTCTTTTGAATGCGTCCCCACTAGGCTCAAAATGGAGTAAATCGTTTTTCCCTTTGATGTAGAGTGATGTGCAAAACTTTGGCGTCGGGCGGGACTCAAACTCACATCTCACTCCATTAGGAAGCGTGTGCTGTAACCCGCTGCACTACTGACGCACATTTTGCACATCGCTCTTTCTACGCTACAACGTGTTTACGTGTCAGCCTCAACCCTCAGTGAGCCGCCAACCGTCAACGGCTTTGTCCGGATAGTCGGTATAGACACTGGACCAATCACGCTGACAGATATTAGGTATTGATGATCAAGTGGAATTCTTTTTTTGACCGCGGCTGACAGATAGATGCGTTGGAGCGTAGGAAGAGTAGTAAGCAAATTGGGCGTTAGTAGTGCAACAGGATAGACACTGCTTTCGCATAGAGTGAGATGTACGTTTGAGTCCTGCCTGATGTAAAAGTTTTGCACATCATTATACTGAAAGGGTAAATTTGAAAACTCACACTACCGTTAGAAGCGGTCAAAAAAAGAATTTCATTAAATTGCTGTATATTTTCTTTGAATCTTGCTGCGACTTCTTGGTCATTTACCTCTCTTTCACGTTTTATCAACTTTTCAGATTTGACTTGAGTGAATTGAAAGTGAGGGATAACAGGATAGTTGAGCACCATTTTTTATGGCAATAATGGTTTTTTTTTTTGATCTTCAAGTTTACAGTGTATTTTTTCATGCAGCATTTCTCTCTTCCTTTTCTGTAATCCACTTCTTATCCGAGAAATTACTTCATTGGCTTCTTTCATTATCCATATTCAAATAGGGTATTTATTGCGAATTGTTTTTTTTTTCTAGAGCCTGGAAGATGTATAGGCGACAAACTATATCCAACCATGTATCATTTTATAACAATTTCTATATCTCTTGAAAGTCTTTTCAAGCTCCCACAAAGTGCTCTGCCGGTTCTGCTAAATTAGTCATCAGTACATGTCTTACATGAGATCAGGTTTATCCTACATGAACATATGCAATCGCCGCCTCTACAACTAGTGCATATCACGTAGTTCTTCCTTTTTCATAGACGGTCATACAGGCAGTTTGCGAATCAACTTGTACAATGAAAACATAGATATCAGTTTCTAATAATATAGGAAGCGCTAGCTTCAGCATTAACGTCAGCAAATATCACTAGAGTGTAGTTATCTTTTTTGTGCTCAGGAGCCTGGTAGAAATCTCGAAAATCCCTCTGTTTCCGTGCATATATAAGTCCATCGGACATTGGTTGAATACTGAACAAGATGAATGAAATTTCATAGGGTCATGTAAGTGTACTGGCATCATTCTCTTTCAATGAGTTGATGCATTTCTGTTAAGCTTGATAATTGCAGGCAATCTTGGTGGATCATCCATAATTATTGGACCATTGCTCCTAATCTCGCCATCAAATCAGTTTGAAATAAATTTGCGGACATCCATGTCTGATCTTTCCAAGTCGTCGGCGGTCAAAATGACGTTGCCGACAAGTAAGCCATTCTTTTTCTCTTCAATCAAGTCAAGTGTCTCGTTTGCATTGGGCGATGTGAAAGTGAAGTGTCTGTGCGAGCAGAAACGGTGAATCGATAATCCCAAAGGCAACACTGATTAATTGAGCGATTTTTAGGTTATGTGGCCAGAGTAATGACCTGTGACTGCGTAATCACAGGAAGAATGTGGCATCGAGGACTTTCCCATGAAGTTGGGCTTGTGAAATGCTCTCTTGGCATCTAAAGTAATAACGATATTGCCGAATCTGAAGCGAAGAAGGAGTATAAGCATTTCGGGAAGATTTGCTGGTAGCAGATGTAAGACGTTATTTAGTGATAGGCATCTTTTGCAGTGGCCTGACCTTTGTAGTGAATTGATGCGTCCTAGACTACTCGAAGTTTGATTCTCGATTTAGAAAGAAGAAATGCTTGACGAGGAAAATGATGACTTTGAGAAGCATACAAAGTTTTCCGCCGCTGATTTATCTCTAGGATGTTCAAGCAAAGTTATTCTTCAAATATTATTACGTTGCACAAATCCCAAGACAGACTGTGAATTAGCCTCGGCATGCTTCAATATAATTGCTGATTTTCTTCTTTGAGCCAAACACGAGGTGGTACATTAAACTTTATTTCACAGCTGACGTTTCGGCAGTTCGCCTTCTTCAAAGCCTGGAAAGATCGAATTGTCCGCAATCCAATCTGTCAAACACCTCCATTACTCCTTTAGAAATCACCAGACCTAGATCTCAATCGCATCAGGCACAAAATCAACTCTCAACGTACTCATCGCTTTTTTATATGTGTTCCACTGAATGATCCAAGTGGAGATCACCGCAAGGAGATCACATAGGTCCGCAATGCACCCTCAAAACAACAGTCTTATATATTGACTCGTATTTCTGTTCTCTATGAGCCCCTAGCGGGGTATTACTTCTATCAAGACGTTTGTCAGCTAGGTGTTTTTCTATGCGGGCATAGAGCGGTCTACCCTTTTCGCCAATTATTTATCGCTACACGCTTTGCAACAGATTAGGTAGATTGTGCCTACGCTCATGGAATCACCGTCTCTGCCGTTAGGACATATTTTACAATTTTTCATTATACAGCGACGGTCATATAACTGGTTGCGAACTAATTGGCGTCTTAGAGTATTCGGTGGTACTTCAATAATAGCCACCGATTGCTCTAAACCTGCTCTTTTCAAACAGCGTTTTATAGCTGTACTAATCTCATTTGAATAGAACGGGATGATAAACGGGACTTTTTTTCATCCAAGTTTTCGTTTAGAGCCGTACTGCTTCCTCTAAACCTAAGCCTAGGAGTTAGAAATTTGTATCCATTGGAAGTGGCTATTTCCCGAGCCACTTTCACGGATTCTACTCGCTGCTCCTCCCCGGTACATACATTGGCTGTTGTTCGAAACTTGTTTTTTCTAGCGCCTTTTTCATGTGTGAGGACTGAGAAGAGATATAGTGACCTGGATATTCTTGTTACTTGGAACTGCCGAAACGTCAGCTGTGAAAGAAAGTTCAATGTAACACCTCGTGTTTGGCTTAGAGAAGAAAATCAGGAATTACATTGCACAAATCTAGCAAATTCTCATTATTTTGTAGGGATTTCCATACACATGCATGTCTATTGAATGAAAATGCTTTGTATCGGGCAATGGTTTCAAGATTTCAGACGTGTTAACTATCGGTTCATTTCTCGGTAGTTTTACTGAAGTTTTGTCAGAATTATTCAATTTCTAAGTATGTTTTCTTCCTTTACAAAGTTTGCAAATTCTTCTATACCACCTGATCCTATTGTCTAAAATTTTCCCCAGTTGATATCCTTGTCATTATGCAGTTCGAAATGATGGGCTAGGGGGTAGTGAGCGCGGTAGTGACCTGACCTCGTAGCGCCCGCTGTCGTTTCACTCGCATATGCTTATCGTCATTTTGCATTTCAGTGCTTTTTCTTTGCCTTTCTGTAATAGCATACTTTATGTTCCTTATGATGCAATTGTTGCGACCTTTTGATCTTTCATGCGCACAAATATCCTCATGAAGACGATATAAACCAGCTAGAAGCTAGATTTGAGATCCATCTTTTTTCTTGATGGCCGTATTCGATTGCATCCAAAGAGGACATGGGCGGTTTTGTGGAAAGCTCATCCGCTTGATTCGATCTTGAGATAGTTTCTTTGCATAGTCCCATGCCTTCTCGGCATATTACTGGTGCATAGAACAACATTATAGTATCCAGTACATTATTATTTATAGTAATGTTATTAGTTGGAATATTGAAAATTGACAGCCCTCCACGATCCACACAAGCACTTTTTTTGATAAATGTTTGTGTACATTATCCGAGCCACGTCAATTCAAACGTAGTTCAATCTCGTCTATCATTTGTAGGTAAACACTTATGATTTTCCATTGATAAAAGACAATTCGGCTTTCGTATCCATTCTGTGTGAATTTTTTCTGAACGTTTTGTTGTGGGATTGAAAGCACTCAATTGTTCATGCATTCCAACCCAACTTTGTTTCTTATGTTCTGTCTTGGGATGGTTTCCAATGTTCATTTTAATCTCTGAAGTGGAAGTAAGCGATTTATTATCCCTCGATTTAGTTCTCGTATCACTTTTTGTGCTTTCCTAGCGAAGTTAAGGATACTTTGTCTTTTAATGTTAAATGAAAACATGTATGATGTCCTTTTTGGCACCTATAACATCATGATCTTTTGCACTGAAAGGTATTGTGGGACGAGGATGCATATATGCAGCAAATGCTATTATTTTCAAGATAATGGTACGTCTCTTGCGGCGTTTGCTAATGGTTACTAAATGAGAGCATATTTATCTCTGTAGTGCATGCAAATAGAAACTGTTAATGTTGTTTCATTGACTAGCTGTGATCTCAACGTTGGATACCATAACTGAAACCGGTCGACCTCCGAATTAAGTTGTGGAAGCTGCAGCTGAGCGGCGATTTGTCAAGTGCTATTTCAATTCTTCATTTGAGATGTTGCCGTTTAAGAATTGTAACAATATATGCATGTACAAAAATGCTCCTGCTGTTGGTTTTTTTGCTAGTGTCTTTCTTTGATTTCCAATAGTAAATTTCAAGAGAACATTTAGTACATGCATTGATAATCCACGTTTTTACCTTTTCGAATAGCTGAAAAAACTATAGTCTGTACATGCTTCAGTACCATTCTTTTATCATGCGAGGCAGTAGGAGCGTGGTAATATTTTTCTAATTTCTTGAGCAGTGTAGAATGCGCTCATCAGGATCCCCATATTTAGGAAAAAGGAACTCAGGCTTTCTGGTAGTCCTTCTTAGTAACTGAAATTTTTTGCGTAACAAGTTCTCCTTCCAAAGAACTAAAGAAGTAGTTGAACATCTACAGGTCAACGAGTTTTATTGAATATATTACATGTCCTTATTGAAAAGCCCCCAAAAGTTATATCATTCTCAAACATTCTTGCTCGAAATCGGAATGGTTACTGTGAATATGTTTGACGATTGCAACCTCGGCTGTGTCGATTCTTTATTAGTTGCAGAATTTTCCTCTAAGCGCTTGATATGTGCTACAAAACCATTTATTTGAGCCTGAAGAACAGTACCATACTTAAAAGGCTTCCATTACCATACATCCCTGGATGCTTTAGCATCTCCTCAAATTCTTCTATGATGTTTGATTCAAGTCATTCGCAGAATCGTGCTTTTTTTTCCTTCTACCTTAGTTCTAATCGTTCCAAGTTGCTCAATCTTTCATCCATTTTTTGTACGAAAGCTGACATAATTTTCCATTTCGTTGCTCTATGTTTATAGTTTCTCATCAAATTTCTTTGAAATTTGCTACTTTTCAAAGTGCTTGGTGTATCTCATGAGCGTTCGTGAGAGCAATTTTGCGGTATGCTTAAAACAAGGAAATTGTCTAGCCGAGATTTTCCCTTGGCCCAATGCATCAAAATTATGTGGCAGTAATAGAGTGATCGTTGTTATTAGGTACTTCAGGGTCAGATCAAACTGATCAGTCATTGAACTACTGTAGGTTTGCTGGACTCAATCAATATTAAATGGCTATCGTAGCCTAATGAGCCCACGACGTTGGGTTTCTGAAGAAAACAATTGAGCTTAACTGCTCCTTTGTGAAATTCTTTATTGGAGTTCAGGCTTCCCATTCTATCGTACTTATGAAATGTCTACCTCTACGAAAATCTAAGAAATATTCTGCTGCTAAACAGAAACGGCAACACGCAGTTTACTGATTTACCAATCACTTGGAGCTCCTCCACTTATATGCGTAGATTCACCATGGTGCTACTCAGTTCAATGCACACTGTCTCATTTACCTTTACGGGAACCAAGCAGAGCTATGGTATGCACACACAACAGCTCAACTCCAGCGCAATAATCGAACTAATCGAACTACGCTAAGAGCTTCAAATGCAAAGTTGAAGAAAACTGCACCTCGTATGCAGCAAAAAACCAAGCCTATCGTGTGACAAAGCAGAGCTCCCCTTATTCTTTAGTGAGAAGAAATGTGAACTACCTGTTATTCTGTCATCGGTAACGTTTCATCAAGCAAGGAGTGGACGAAGTACAAGTAACAGTTTTATGAATGACGACCATCAAAATCACCTTTTATATCTGAGACGATATAAAGATGGACGCTGCCATCGACGGCATTGCATGCCAAATCGATCGAATTTTTACAGGACATTGCTTTAAATGTGCAAACGGCTCCGTAGCTCACATAATGTACGACTGCAAAGCCAGCTCAAACCGAAATAGTATAAACATCGGCGACATTCACAGTACCATGTGATCACAACGGCAAGCATCCAAAACTTCGTTTCAGCTTTAGTTGTGCTCACATGGAGAAAAATGCACGCTAGCATGTGGATCCACAATTATTAACTATGAAGTTAGCGGCGTTTCAAAATTTTCCGATAGAGTAAGTGCAATATCCATAAGTGGCTACACGGAGAATCCACAACTGAAAAAGTATGATGGCCAGATCTCTAGCATATTGTCGACTTACTATTACAGTCTTATGAAATTGGAATAATCACATTATCTTGCCGAAGAGACACGTCGACCTGGGCGTCGCTTGGCTTCTTCGCTTTTTCATCGCTTTTCTCAGAACTTCCGTATCGCCGCTGTCGTAAACTCACCATATCACACCTCATTCATGGTAACACACAGAGCATCGTATGATTCTTCGAGGAGCTGAAAAGTCATTTCAGAAGAATTTACGACAATGACCTAGCGAGTCATCTACTCCGTGAGCACCCCTTCATTCCAGACGCTGCTAAGACGCTGGTGGAGGATATGTAGGCCACATGCAATCGACCGAGTGGCTGCGGAGAAAAAGTACCAGAGATGTGTCGCATGTGTAGTTTGTCGATAAATCGCCGAATTTCATAATAAAATAACCGCACATTTAACGTCAAAGCAATATCAAGACCAACGTCTGATCAAAAAGACAAATTTCAATAACACAAAAACCCAAATAGCAAGAATGATTGTATTGTATTTGACAGATGTGACTGACGATCTCCAGTTGAGGGTCTGGCTCATCAACGATAAGCAAGTCGATCAACCAAGGGTCACGGTGTCACCCATCGTAAACGAATTAGCCATCTGTCTCTAATGTCGAATGAGGAAAACGAATGGCTGTCACGAAACTTAAGCGACTTATCAATCGCCTTACGACTCGAAGATGAGTGAAAAAGTTTAAAGAGAGCGCTCTGAGGTTAAGGGCTTATGGTGAACCAAAACCTATCAGTCAACAGGGTCACTCCCCTTCGCTTGTCAATACAAAACCCGGCTGCTGGGGGAAGAAACTCAACATCGACTCGTTCTAGCCGCAGTTTCGTTCACTCATTACATCTCCCTTCATACATTTCATCTCCGTTCACTCATCTCGAAGCTCACATCCGACAGCCTATTGCCACAACCCATGGCCGAAAACCACAAAGAGATCGTCTCCCTTGGAGAAACTCATCACCGAGTTGAGGGAGGAGATATCACGCCTTCACGCCAGTGGCCTAAGAGACCATCTGGGTGCATGATTCCTCCAAGGGTGGAGCACATCGACGCGAAGATAAAGGAGATCTATGTAGAGGCAGATCGCCTGAAACGGCCTAGAGACAAATTAGTAAGGCAATTGCCAACTCTATACTTCCGCCTGGTGCTCGGTCGTGAAAACATCACAACCAAGTATAAATACCTTCCCATTTTGCAGGGCGCGTTGAGAGCCCTCCTGGAAATTTTGGAAATAACAGGTTTCACGATTACTGCAGACACCTAAGTAGCATCAAGACGATCAGCCAACGCACAGAGACCATCCACGACCCATCATGGTACATGCAATGCCAACGCACAGAGCTTCCGGGCCCAGACGAACTCTCAATGAATAAACACGAAGATGGTGACTACTAAGGGTTGACCCACTGTCGACCAATTTTCCTACTATGTAATTCTTCGATATTTAATTACGTCGTTGCAAGCTACGCATTATCGTACAATGTCGTCTTATAGTTAGTCATTTAATTTTGTAGTTAAGTCACGTTTATGCAATTTTTTTGTCGTCTTCTTATTCGGATTAATGGTTTAATTACCCATGTTTGAGATCCGCGTACGACGAAGTATCAAGTCCCGTGTGACAGGCAAGAAGCTGGCTACACCTTCATGGCCAACCATAAAACAGTCTCACTCGAACAACTCTTGCTCAAGTTGGCCAAGGAAATAAGGTAATTGCACATCAGTGCCTTAGCAAGCCACCTGGTGTACTTGAAACCTCCGCATCCGGATCTCATTGAGGCGAAATTAAAGGACATATATGCCGCGGGAGACCGCCTCAAGTAATATGTGGAGGAATAGTAAAGCTGTTAGCACCGCTTTACTCTAGCTTGGTACTTTATTGTAAGAGTACCAAGACAAAATAGAGGAAACTCCCAATCTCTTAAGGTGCCTTGAGAGTTCTCTTGGAAGCGCTGACGCTCACTGAGAGACTTCACGATAACTGCCAGTATCTGAGCAATGTAAGGAGCACCCGCCGTTTTCCCAAACGATCCACGAGCTCTCATGGCACGTGCACTTCCAAAGAAGTGACGAACTAGACTTTGAAAACATGCCGACACCCAACGAAGAAGAAGAAGACGGCGGACATTGATATACACTTCTCACACATTATCTCGCACCTCTCACTAGTGGAACACATCTCGTTAGCATGCTACCGCATTTACCATGTCACAATATGACACTTCACATCACACGTAGTGACATTTTTAGGTTTGTCACTATTTGTCGATAAATCGCCCATCATAGGTATATATGAACGATATGAAATTACTTCAGCCACTATATAGTTTCATAAGTTAGAAAATTAGTTTATAAAGAATATATATACGATATAATGTAACTATAGCAAGTAATGTTGATTTATGACCGGGAATTCACAACATGTCAAGTGTAATCGTATAGACCATTAGCGCAAGATGCATGGTTTCGGCTGATTACACTCCTCGAACCAAGCTGACAGAGTCGTAATAGTATAGTCAGTTTATGAGCAGATATCAAGGCGTAATCCAATCCCGTTTGTCAAGATAAATCAGGAACCATAAGAAGAATGAAATCGGAATCGAGATGAACCAGATTCGAAACCATCAATTCCAGGCCAGCAGAAGAATTAATGATAGCCAACGCCGTCTCAGGAACAGTATAAAAAGGTTAAGACCAGTGGAGATAACTTCATCGTTGCGTCGTTATGTCTGCGATACTACCCCGTCCACCTAGCGCCTCCTCGCCAGCCAGCACTAAATTGGACCACCACAGCCCAGACCTCCTAGACCCCCAAATAAACGAATCGTGGGGACAACAGGCCCCGAACGGGCCACCTAGCCTCGAGCAGTTCGGGCAACCTACGAGAAGAACTATTCTAATTCAGGGTAAATGCCCTTGCAATTCACGTAATCTATATTCTCCCGCATCATCCAGATGCAATTCAACTATTGGTGCGTATAGCAAACCTTCCAAAGGAGTTTTGCTATCTTTTCGGGAATTACATGATAATTTAGGTAACGCAGATGGTCCATGACCTTAGAGAGCAAGTGGTACCGCAGGGGTTCGCGGACCATAGACAGAAAATGGTCCAAGTGACGAGGGCGGCACCCAGATGCCACCAATCTCAACAGGCAGTGCGATCGCTAGGCATCATCCGAATGGTCGTCTGACATCACCCGGACCACCTCACCTCAGTACATTGTCGACTCATGATTGCTCTCTTCACACAGTCTCGTTATCAAGTGACTAATTGCATATTATAAGGTTGAGTTCATACAACTGTCAGATGAACTTAATAGAATCGTGAGCGGAACATAACACTTACGTGGCGGAGCAAACTCACTTAGGCTATGCTCGGCCCAACATCGCGGTTAAGGGATTCTGCCCATATATAATCACTAGTGACCCCACTGCTAACACTATATACTCACCCACTGGATCCAGCCGCCTAGTCATGTTCCATTAATAACAACATTCATGGTATCGTCACACGGCTATACATCTCATCAATCACATTCACTTATTAACATTATCGTAACAGGACGAAACATCACATTCACAGACATATGTTCACATAACGATATGACGCAACCGTATGTATATTGTTCCTATGTTATTACAGAAATGATGTATATTATAGGTTGTTTGGTACAAACAACATTGTTTGGTTCTACCACATTGTTTGGTACAACGCCATTGTTTGGTATAACCCATATAAAGCATTTGAACTTTGTGCTCTTGTCGGTTACAAGAGACAAGTTGGCAGAAGACACGGTCACACAGACTAAAGTTCAGCCCGTAGCAACTTGGAAGTGCAACGAGCCACTTCAAAGGGCAAAAGTCGCCGCAACCCGGAAGTTCGACGCGTGCAACATAAAGGTCAGTGCGCCGCTAAGGACAATCTAACAATATTCAGATATCGATCGGGTCACTGCCTGAGACAAATCCAGGGACTACACAGCAAAAACCACTGAACCTTCACCACAGTGCGGGACATGGGGACAACGATTGGAAGACTTGAGAGACTGGGGAGAATATAATCCTCTATCTGCCGGCATTGTGCCAAAAATCCGTCACAAAGAACTGGGGGGCTACCTCGTCGTTCCAGAACCTGACCACCCTCTATGAGACGCTGGGAGCCCTATCAAAAATATTAAAAACGATAGAGAGGCTCCATGACAACATGCGTCCTTTGAGGTCCACGCTGACCATAATGCATTAAGAAGACACGATGTACGAGATGATCCAGAGGCTGAGACAATCTCGAGGAGTCCTGGGGTCTTGGGAGCCATTACGAGAATACCTAGAGGACCAGGACGACGATGGTTTATGATCTCTCGTGTCCTAGTTTACTGTTTCTACTTATTAATGGTTTCCTTTTCTATGTTTGTCGACCGTCTCCGTCACTAGTTATTGTTTATATGTATGATGTTGTAATTTCGTTATTATTCGTCATATTAATAATGTTGTTATTCAAATGAAGGTTTAATTACCGAAGTCTGAGGCAATCGCAAAACCACTGTTGGCCGAACGTTCACAACTAGTTCAAAAAACCAATCCACTGAACCGCCGCTACAATATTATTGTAGTAAAATGATTATGTAACCCATGCTTAATTCTCATTTTTTGGGCAAAGTAATTGAACTTTCCTCCGGGCGGAAGGACCAGATTCTGGAAAGTTTTCTTGTAGCTGAATATGGAATTTTTTGACACCACATATAGTTCCAGGTGTAAAAACATCTCGTTACTTTGCTAATGTATATAAAGGTTTAATTACAAAAGTTTGAGGTAATCGCAAAGCCACTGTATTTCCATATCTCCCAAGAAGGAGATCAATGGCTTTTCTGTTGTTCTCATTCCATTTGTTTACTGACTGTAGACTTTATTTCTTCGTTAGTGATTTCGATCCTAAGGCCGATAGGTGAACGCACTATATGAGCTTTGAAGCGGTCTACTCGGGCTTGAAGAATTGAGAAAAACTCGAATGCTTCTATTATTTTTTGCTGTGGGCGTTCTAGCATTTCTTGGTATTCGTCTAAAATATCCGCTGGATTCAGATTTTGCTCGAGTTTGTGAAGTCGTGAAGTTTTTGTACCATCATCGATTACGCAAGATAGCGCTCCAACATTCATACTGACAGGGACTATTTTTAATGAACGTTTGCAGTCCATCCAGAATGAGCGCGAAGTGAAACGCACATTGCTAATGGGGGAATAGAGTAGAGATACTTTACTACATTTGAGCCATGGTAAGGAGGTTTTTATGAGAGACTCATTCATCGGTGAAACAATCTTACTATAAAACTTTTGGAACTGCAAAACTCTTGATGGAGCATAATACAATGGTGATGATATAAAATTGAGTCTCTCCTCAATACAAGACCACTAGTATATATGGAATCATATTCGATACGAGAGGAGGTATTGAGACCTATCGATTTTCTGCAATATAGACGTTTGTATTTATGTAATCTGGTATAGTGTAATCCTTCAGAGTTGTCGGTGCCGGCGAATGAATGCGCTGTTGGCCAACGTCCTTGTGTTCACGTCCTGATCGTGTGATGAATTTGTCACTTTCTATGCTACTAACTTTTTTTCCCATGTGGTGTGAGCAAGAAATTCTTTGTGTTGAATTTACCTTAAACCGTCATCTTGCCGATCCTCTTTTGTACGCATGTTAACTTTTGTGTAAACGTAGGCTTTCTGCAGCGCTTCATCTGGCAAACTCTTTGTCTGTAGTCCATATATAAGCTTTCGTCCAAACAGAAAGGGTTATTGTCATCAGTTGGCAGTTAGTGGTTGCGTCGATAGGGTTACCGTAACCTTACCGTACTCAATCCGCTTATCCGATTGGTCTACTGACTAACAGGTCCACAGTAATCTTGTTGATGCTATCATGTTCTACACTTACAGCATCAGGTAAGTGTTAACTGCAATCACCTTAAGAGAGTTCAGAGTTAATTCCAAACAATGGTTTCGAAGTCCTTTATTCACTAATTATGTGGATCTCACGAAGAACAAAGTGATCCATCGTACTTTCCACCGGAGATGCATGTTCTTTTACGGACTAAACAACAAGCCATCGACGCTGTAAATTCATCATGCGAGTACACAGCGAAATTCTGGAGAGTCTGGAAATCTCGTCATCCCAAATCATTACGAGAGAAGCATCAAAACGGAATATGAGTCAAAAGAAGCACAAAATATGTTCCCAAAAAAGACGATATTGTATTAATCAATGATCCAACGTTGCCCAGAAGCTCTTGAAAAATGGGGAAAATCAAGGAACTCGTCATAAACGCACAAGGAATTACACCGTACCTAGTCACACGCAGGTTGCCAAAACATTAATTTTCTCTTTTCTACATAATTATCACATGGTACAATGACCGTAATCTACTACACGGTAAATCCACCGTACGTCATCACTCATGGAACAAACTAACAAAATTTTTCTTCTCTACATTGCACTAAGGTCTAAATTTTAATGTGTGATCAATATTTGCATAATTGAACAACGTAATCAACATTGCGCGATACGAGTTCGATAGCGACTGGTCGTTGGTTATCGAAGTCCAGCCCTCTCCAAAGTTAGTTTCAATGTTTTAGCCTTCTTGATTTGAATTTATTTTCTTCTTAGTGAATGTTCCTTATTGATTTTTGCTTGCTATAGTTCATATTGGTCATGGGACCGGCCTCCACTTAGTGTTTATATTTGGATATTAGGTTGATTTCTCAATCGATTCTCATTTCAGGTTACGGTGTGTACTACAACCACTAGAATGCTGAAATATTTGTGATTAACTATCGGTACTTTTTGGCACGTTGTTCTCTTATCAAAGAACTCTTACGAACCCACGTATTCCGAAATTCGTGTATATGGTGCACTATAATTTTCAGTTTCTGCCTTCTCAATGACACCAATCAATTCTCCTGATAAAGTAAAACTAATCGCTTCCGTCAAGCATGAGGTTAATGCTGAGCGAGCGTTACGCACCAATGGGATGATTTCACTGTGATTAAAACCGGCAAATTTCCTAAGCGGAAGAGGCTTAAGTGGATTGCAAATATGAAAATTTCGAACAATTATCTTGACTAAACCGATGCGAGGTTGGTAATCATCGAAGTATTAGCAAGAATAGTAATGCAGCTTGTTGAATGAATGGTAGGGTTAGTCTCCAAAACAATACTTGGTGCTGGATATAGTCGCTTCCAAACTACATTCTATAGTAAACAAAAACAGTTGCGCTATCACAAGGTGCCTTGAAAAGTGGTCTCGAAAGGTTGGTGATGGTCATCAAATCCTCACTTAAAGCTAATCTGCAAGTGCCTCTACGGTCAGTTGTGTGAATCAAAAAACTTTATAACCTTCGCTAATTTGAGAAAGTGATTTCATAAGTTTGGCACAGTAAATTCAATATCATGTAAGACATGCGGGGATGTGCTCATTAGACTTAGCACAAAAAATCGGAGGTCTCAAAAGAACAATACTCCGCACCTAAATAGAATTCCCTTCAAATTGCCATTTATATCAAACGAAATTAGTAGCGCGGTTCAAAGGTGCCTAAAAAGATGCGGTATTGAAAATTCCGTGGTAGTTACCGAAACCCCACCTCACACCCTACACCATTAGCTGATCCGCAATAGACTCTATGATCGATTGTGCAACACCAACAACTGTATAATCTGCCCTAACGGAAAAAAGAGGAGAGGGGGATTGTATGCGATTGGGCACAATTCACTTACTAACATGTAAAACATGCGGGGAAGAATATATAGGCGAAACGGGCAGACCACTTTTCATCCGCATAAAAAAACATCTAGACAGTTGGGACTCATCAGTAGCACCCTCCCTCGGTTCCATCGATCCCTTGAGGTGAAACAATCCTCCAAAGGAACCGACGCCGAGTAAAATTAAACACCCAAAGTAGGATGATGTTATTACCTGACTTTGTGGTGACCGCCAGTCGAGCTTACGGCTTTCAAAATGAACTATACTTCTGCTATCGACTGCTTTTTTACAGACCCGCTCAAAATGAAAATGAAAATGTTTCACCTCAAGGGATCGATGGAACCGAGGGAGGGTGCTACTGATGAGTCCCAATAGGACAAAATAGGCGCCTATATAGCACTAGACCTATGGCTCAAAATATGTCATATCCTTATCAGATTAAATCATTTTGAGCGGGTCTGTAAAAAAGCAGTCGATAGCAGAAGTATAGTTCATTTTGAAAGCCGTAAGCTCGACTGGCGGTCACCACAAAGTCAGGTAATAACATCATCCTACTTTGGGTGCTTAATTTTACTCGGCGTCGGTTCCTTTGGAGGATTGTTTCACCTCAAGGGATCGATGGAACCGAGGGAGGGTGCTACTGATGAGTCCCAATAGGACGAAATAGGCGCCTATATAGCACTAGACCTATGGCTCAAAATATGTCATATCCTTATCAGATTAAATCATTTTGAGCGGGTCTGTAAAAAAGCAGTCGATAGCAGAACTAAACCTTTAGGTTTACATAGGGCACTAAAACACAACAACAAGGATTTTGATGTGACTGTCACAATCCTGGCGCAGGAATCAAAAACATCCACGCGCAAAACTCTTGAGGCATTTTGAATAAACGCCAAAAACCCCTAAATGAACCGGAAGGAAGAATGTGTCACGATCACACGAGATCTCGCTCCCTTTCTTCGTTTTATTTTCTAACCTGACCTAGACAGCCTATAAATAAGACCATCCGAATCATTCAAATAGACTAACACTACATACGCCCAGGCTCTGAAGAAGGCGTGTCGCCGAAACGTCAGCCGAATTGCTACGACTACTTTACCAACCTCGCGCCAGCTAATCAAGATAAGTTTTCTCGATTTTCATATATCAACTGATTATGCCGAGGTTTATAGAAAGTCGAACTCTTGAATTGTTGGAAAATCAAAAGTCGATCAAGTACTCATCTAAGCACTCATAAGGCACAAAGGCATTACGGTGTTGATGCACAAAAAGTCCAGTACAGCATACGCTCAGTCTCTGAAGGAGGCGGATTTGCGAAGCGTCAGCCATCGAACTGTTTTGCTAATTCTGATAGTATTTGACAATTACCAATCTTTCGTCGGCTAACAGGATAACTGCTTGAGATTTACGCTTACTGATTATTGATGCAAAAATTATTGGAAGGTCGTGTTTTTAGATTAGAACTGTTCATTGTACTTGTTATTTGTCGAAAACGACTTTCCCAACGTTAAATTATTTACATTTTGTATATTCAAATGACTTGATCAGGATTGCGTCAGATGAAATCAACAACGACTAGATTGTCAATCATCGAAGTCGATCTCTCTTTCAAAGTTCGTTTTATGTTTCAGCTATCTTTTTCTTGGAAGTAATTATGTTTTTCTTGTTCCTATGTTGGCTCTTTGATTTTTTATCTACGGTAATATGTATTGGTCATGGAGACCATCTTCCAAGTAGTTACAATTATTATTGTATTGTTTACTTCCTATCCCATTGTAGGACGTTGTTAATATTGTATTGTTTACTTCCTTTCCCATTGCAGGGCGTTGTAAAACTAAATGCTCAGGTCGAGCTTCGGTGTTCATTGGAAAGTTGAAATCTTATCGAGTGCTACCACATGGCTGGCCGTTTAATCAACCTATATAAAATCACGTTGTTCCATTTTCTGCGAGATGTACATGAGAGTATATATATGTTAAGAATGTAAAGTTTGGGAAGTAGCTCACCACTGTTTCTTGGGATTTTGTGTCACCTCATCAGTAATTGCATAGAACAACAGTATCTTACTACTGCATATTGTTTAGATTCTTTGTTGCTGAGGATCGAAGAATGGGCTGTGCATCGCCTGCTTCAGTACGTTTCTTCAATCCTCTCAAATGTTCAAGATTTTCGGCAGTGCAGTTTCGTTTATTATGGGAAGCCAAGACGAAGCGACAGTTAAGATGTTTCAAGTTAGGCTCGTCACATAACAAAATTCCCTTCCACTCCCTGCCCTCCTTTTGTTAATTATGCATTGTAGTGAGAATTAAACTATTTTCACCTTGCCAAGTGACCGTAGCCGTGACTCATCCCCTCTATCTCTTATCATTTCAGTCACAACCTATACATGCTAAAACATTTTTCCGTCCTCGGTTACTTCTCTTCATGAATCATTTCAATCTTAAAAAGTATAGTCAAAGTGGGTTTTTTTGGTAAGGATATTCTTTGTCAACGGTGTTTTGCCTGTAGGCACGGAGCAATCTATGGCGTTCTGGCTGCTTCCCCAACGGCAGCATTGCAACCATTCCTATCATGTACGCCACGCGTACTTGGGCACTGCGGCCCGTCCCTGCATTATATCATATAATCACCCAATGGGAGCATCCGTCGGTGCAAACTTTCAGGGAGCAGACATACCGTTTACGGGCTCCGGTGCCTAACTATATACCGTAAGCCGTATCCTATTTAATCTACTCTTTGTCTCAGTTATTACTTGCTTGTTGATTTGACGATAGATCCGTGATAATGTGACTTCATGAATAGTTCTCTGTAGTCAGTCGTTGCCATAAGACTCACCGTGGCTACGACTCTACATCCCTTGAAAGGAACAGTCCACATCATGACTATCTCATCCGTTGAGTGCGTCTTATT
The DNA here is from genome assembly GCA_019055375.1 of Parelaphostrongylus tenuis. Classification (NCBI taxonomy): domain Eukaryota; kingdom Metazoa; phylum Nematoda; class Chromadorea; order Rhabditida; family Metastrongylidae; genus Parelaphostrongylus; species Parelaphostrongylus tenuis. The sequence continues at coordinate 120,023 of JAHQIW010007136.1, forward strand.
ATGGCATTACACTTGACCTCATCTACTGTGTGCTCGATTCAATTCCGAGCTTCCCATGTAAACGTTCGCCATTTTTCTGTTAACATAATAGCAATTCTAGCATCATAGTATAGTAACGTGATAGTAATGTTTCACATGCAACCGTGATTCATGACAGCTGTTTGTTGTCGGAGTCATTGACATGTAATGATATCTTGTCACAGTCATACCATATTATCGCCATGCCATAGCTCGGCACCTTTTTGATCACTGAACCATCCCATTATGTAATAGTTATAGCGCTTGCTTTAATGCCTTTGTTGTCTTTCTTTCGTCATTGATGTCGAATTATTGTTGTGCCCATATAGGTAATTGCTGTAAATTCAAGCGTTTGAACTTTAGTAAATATGTATGTAAGTAAATCCACACAAATATTGATTCGACATGGTTCGTGTGACAAAGATCGTTCAACAAACTTCCACGAGTATTTCTCTAGACAATTGACGAGTATGGCAGTGTAGACATTAGCTTCTTTCAACTCGAGTTCGTCAACGTCAGAAAGTACACTATGATATGAAACAAGCTTTGGTGTGGCGTAGATTTCAAGAATGATAATACATCTTTATTGTTAGAAGGCAATTAATTTAACAAGTTTTTATGAAACAAATAGAATTAAGAAGTATCCATGCGTTCTGCCACATATCACATTTTTCGGGAAGTATTTCTCATAGTATAAATACGTCTATATTTCACATATTTTTGCACTATCAGAGCCTTCTTCAGTGCTTACGGTCATAAAGAGGCTAGGTTATCTTATTTACATATCTTCTTTATCACCTTTTGTATCGAATGTGCTCCGAAGCCTTCAATGACAACCATTTGACGTTTCCCGCAAACGCCATCCTCATCTAATTTCTCGCATACTTTCCTATGCTGACCTAAATGAGCCTTTGTTCAGGCTAATTCACCACGTCTTTGTATATCCACCCTAGTCACACATGTCGTCACTGGTGTGACCTTTCGGTCAAGTCCCAATTACCAGTTCACTTGCTGAATTCGGCATCATAATGGTCGTTGTATCAAACACAGTTCAGTCCATGTATTGAAAACGTGGGAAACTGCGTAGTAAGAACTGAAGATGGACACTTTTTGCTCGCAATTTCAAGAAGTGACAACTATGGAAACGTTGTAATTACCATTCCAAAACTTCAGAAGTGTTTACTTATCACTGTTCTCTAAACGATATTCTAATTATGCTATCGACTAACAATTCATATGTCCTCCTCATTAGCTTGTTTAAACGAGGACGTTTCTCAGACTATATCTTAGCAAATTTCGGAAATGCATTAGTTTTTGTCTCCTTCTAGAACACTTTGATCACTTATGACCACCCTGACCGTGTTTAGAAACATATTGTCAGGTAAGGAAGAAAACAATTGGACGACACATCCATATTTACCACGTCAATTATGTTTTTCAATTTATCTTTTGTAAGTGTCAAAAAAGTGACATCTAAAAGTAGAGAACAGAAAAGCAGAACCGAACATCAGTAGTATGTACAATTATTGCTACACTATGTAGAATGACCACGTAGATAAACACGGAGAAGTGCAGTGACCTGCAAATCAAGCGAAGCGCTTATATTATTAGCTAGAACAACGACAGCCTAGTTTCAAAACCAATTTTGTGCTTGTTGCAAACCAACAGCGGCAATTCGTCCGTTTGTTTTCTCTACTTCAGTTAGAACAGAAAACGTGTTAATTTTTAAGTATTTCTTAAGTAATTTTTTTGTTTGATAAATTGAAGAAATCGGTCACAAATCAGCAAAGATTACTATGGGCCATTTCAATTTTGAAAAAGACAGTATTTCTGTTACCAACCACTCTAGTATATCATATAATCACCCATTGGGAGCATCCGTCGGTGCAAAATTTCAGGGGGCAGACATACCGTTTATGGGCTCGGCTGCCTAACTATACACCGTAAGCCATATCCTATCTAATCTATTCATCATCTCAGTTATTACTTGTTTGCTGATTTGACGATAGATTCGTGATACTGTGACTTCATAAATAATTCTTTGTTGTCAGTTGTTACCATAAGAGTCACCGTGGCTGCGACTTCCCAACCCTTGAAAGGAAAAGTCCACATCGTAACTATCTCACCCGTTGTTGGCGTCCTATTATGACGTTACGGCTGACCTCATCTACTGTGTGCTTGATTTGTTTCCGAGCTTCCCATGTAAACGTTCGCCATTTTTCTGTTATTATCATAATAGCAGTTCTAGAATCATAGTATGTAACGTGGTAGTAATGTTTCACATAAAAACCCTGATTCATGACAGATGTTTGCTGCCGCAGTCATTAACATGTAATGATATCTTGTCACAGTCATACCACTATTATCGCCATGACATAGCTTGGCACTACCAGCTTCTCTTTGATCACTGAGCCATCTCATCACGTAATAGTTATAGCGCTTGCATTTATGTCTTTCTTGTCTTTCTTTCGTCACTGACGTCGAATTATTGTTGTGAATATGTAGATAAACGCTTTGAATACCAGTTTCGAACTTGAAGTAAGCGCACACAATGCTATGTTATTTCGACAAGGTTCGTGTGACAAAAAAAAACCCTCAACAATTGCACAAGCTTTATATGAAAGAAACCACGGCACAGAGTGAAATTCGAAATTAATATTACATATTTCTTGTAAGAGGGCAGATTATTGACTAAGCTTTTCGTAAGACAAACTGAGTTAAGAGGCATACATGTGTTCTGCCACATATCACATTTCTCGGAAAGTTGTTTCTTTCATAGTATGGATACTTCTATATTTACATAATCTGCACTATCAGAACGGTCCTTGCATTTACGTGTTAGCTTCCAGGTGTTACAGGTGAAGCAAAGGAACTTATGTTCTTCGTCCCAACTCTCTTAAGAATCATTTATTTCGTCGATGCTCAGCTCCTTACATCGTCTAAACGTGCTCGTTTGATTAGTCACTGAATCTGAAGTCATCTGGAACAATTTGAAGCCACAAAGCTGCATATTTCTCCTTTAATAACAAAGTGCAGACAAATTTAGTGATGGCGAATTGAAGACACGCTATCCATGCCATTTTGAGTTTTCAGTAAAACCATTACCCAGTATGTCAAGGAGAGAAGATAGCTTAACTCTTGTTGCAAAGATGCAGCCGGGACCACGCCTATGGAAATTGGACACAATAACCGGAATGGAGATGGTGGAACTCGTAAAAAAATCTGTGACATGCAACCTTTCTACAAGCGTTACTATTTCAGCAGGGTGTACTATTATCAAATCTACAAATATGGCTTTTTTAAGTTCATTAAGACCAGTATTTTTTAGTGATCATTGACCAATAAACGAGCGAAAATATGGTTTTTTTCAAAATTATTTTGTTGTTTAGTTCGACCTTGCTGTTTTGCTGGAAAAAAGAAAGGTCAAGCTAAGCAAAGGCGGGACTTTAAGCTTATAAAGTTGCGACTGTGTTGAAATCCCTAGATACAGGCGGAGTGTGCGAAACATGTAAGTGTGGAAATCAATGCTCATGGTCATAAAGAGGCCAGGTTATCTTATTTACATATCTTCCTTACCACCTTTTGCATCGTATATGCTTCCAAAGCCACCAACGGCAACCACTTGACGTTTCCCGCAAATACCATACGTCATTTACTTTCTCGCATACTTCCTCATGCTGACCTGACTGAGCCTCTGTTATGTCTAATTCACCCACGTCTTTGTATGTCACAATAGTCGCACATGTCGTCACTGGTGTGACCTTTCGGTTAAGTCGTAACTAACAGTTCACTTGCTAAATCCGGTATCATCGCCTCCCTCCTTGCTACAATGCAGGGCTTAATGTGGGGCGGGGGTCACAGACGAGGAGGCCGAAACCTCCGAAACACCGGTGTATGGCCCTGGCGTACCAACGTTGTTTAGGCTAAAACCATTTTTTTTTTGGAATTACCATTCCAAAACTTAAGAAGTGTTCACTTATCACTGTTCTCTAAATGATATTGTAATTATGCTATCGACTTACAAATGATATGTCTTCCTCATTAACTTGTTTAAACGAGGACACTTTTCAGACTATATCGTAGCAAATTTCGGCAATATATTTATTTGTGTCTTCTTCTGAAACACTTTGATCACCTATGACCACTGTAACCGTGTCTAGAAACAAATTGTCAGGTAAGGAAGAAAACGACTGAGCGACATATCCACATTTATGACGTCTTTTGTCAGCGTCAAAAAAGTGACATTTGTAGGTAAAGAACCGAACGTCAGCAGTATGTATAATTTTTGTGACACTATGGTAGAATGACCACGTGGATAAATACGAAGAAGTACAGTGACCTGAAAATCTAGCGAAGCGCTTACATTATTAGCGGGAATAACGGTAGCATGTTTCAAAACCATCTGACCCATTCAGCAATTTTGTGCTTGTTGCAAGCAACAGCATCAATCCGGCCGTTTGTTTTCGCTACTTCAATTAGACAGAGCAACATAAGTATTTCTTTTTGCTTGATAAATCGAAAAAATCGGTCACAAACCAATGAAGATTACTATGAACCATTTCAACTTTTGAGGAAAACATTATTTATTTATAAATATAAAACATTTACATAATGACTTTCATGAACATATTCATAACACGATTTTAGTAAGGCATGGTCTCCATTCAGGAAATACAACCTTTCAGAGTACATACGGCCTCTATAGAGGTCATGCCACTATATCGCGAAAACTTGTAAAACTTCATGAAGTAAATTTAGTGAGGCGTAACCTCTTCAGAGGACGTACGACGTCAAAGAGGTCATGCTTCGATGTAGTGATGTTTTGCGATGGATCGCATCAATACTCAATCTCACGATAAGATTTGGCGAGGCATGAGCACCATAGAAAACAATCCATCTCTATAGGGGACATACGGCCTCTTGAAAGGTCATGCCTCCATGTCGCAATTTCTTGTGATATTACATGATCCCATTTTAGTGAACTATGACCACTATACAGACCATGTGACTTTTACAGAGGCCATGCTTCCATATCACGATATTTTGCGATGGATCACAATTATTTCTGCCTTGAAGCCTCGTCAGTTACATAATGCCTTTCATGTGAGCCAATCACTTTCGGAGAGAACCCTCTTACATAGAGGAATCGTCGACAAGGGGGAGAAAGGGATTGACTCAGGAGGAAGGCACTGTGCAACTAATGAGGCTGTAACGGCGGAATACGCGCATTGCACTGTATAAGTGTTCATAAATGATCTCATGAAAGGTTAAAATATACGTTGACAGATTACACTGTTTTGAGCGAGGTCTAAAACAAGAGTCAAATATGAAAGTATATGTCCAACATCTCCCAGCTAACCAATTCAATGTCTATGTCGACTGCCAGGCCAAAAGTCGGCGGTTAGTTCCCGACAGGTTGATGCGTTGTAGCACAGAAAGAGTGGTGGAAAAACAGGCGTCGGTAATGTAAATGGTTGAGCACGCGTCATCGTGAAAAGGTGAACACGGGTTCGAGTCCCTCCTAATGTCAAAGCTTTGCTCATCATTCAGCATTATTGGATTACTGTTTCATTGTGCAGCAAAGAGGGTCTCTTCTTCATCTGTTCCCGGATAACGAAGGAGAACGTAAAATCCCTTCTAGTTATGAGAACTATTTGCATTTGAAATAATTCCAAAAGAAGAATTTTTAAAGCCTAAACGAGGTCGGTACGCCAGGACCATACACCGGTGTTTCGGAGGTTTCGGCAACCTCGTCAGTGACCCCCGCCCCACATTAAGCCTGCCTGGGTCACTGACGAGGAGGCCGAAACTTCCGAAACATCGGTGTATGGCCCTAGCGTACCAACCTCGTTTAGGCTTTGCACATTCTTCTTTTGGAATTATTTTGAATGTTTACTGCGAGGTTTTAAAAACAGTCGATCTTATGGTTTGCGTTTGTTACGAAACTACGACAATTTACGTTTACATGCTCATATCCCAAGGTCGATTATGCCCATCGATGGCGCGTGACCGGCGCGACGTCTTTCCTATTCAGCGGCCGGCGTGAGAGAGTTAACCTCAGCATTACTTCATGATGAAATGAATAACAGCGTCTAGAAAGCATTGTCTGTTTATAACGACTAGATTGAATTTGTTGGGAATTTTCTTAAGGTTTTGGTATTTTCAAGCTCGAAGAAAATCACAAAGCGCGTTCTAAATTACCTGGGTTTCGTGTGGACGTTGTTTTGCAAATTGATAAACCCGCATACGTATTAATTCTAAGTAAAATTTTTGATGATGTAGGTAATTTGTGTCCTTTGAAACTATACCGTACTCAACATTCCAATAGATTGTTTCTGTTCCTGACCAGTTCACATGGTACACTTCAATACTAGAAGATCAAGCTCATAAGCTATGAACAGTAAGTTTTCTATCCGGGCACTGTTAAAAGTAGATGCCAATCTGTCGCAATATAAATTTCGCCGCTGGAAATCAGCCGGCTACAATTTGATCTTCTGTCGCTGTTTGAGACGATCTTGACCCTACCGTTCAACTAGATGAGGTCCTTTATTGAGGAGAATCTAAATCTTGCTTTTATATTGCGATTGATATTATCATCACACCGTCGTCTTGCGTAGTGGTTAGAAACGCCATGGTATAGACCAGAGATCTGTGGTCATGTGACCAGTGCTGACGACTTCCTTAACTCTCTTCAATAAATGAAATTGCATCTAACCTGCCTGGGAGGATGAAACACCAACTCAATAGATGAGGGGTCCCGAGAGTCATTTTGAGATTAACATCGTTCTATGATCGGTAATAAAGCCAAAGGTAAGATCACAACACCGAGAATTTTGTGGATTTACCTACGAAAGCATGTTAGCTTAACTTGGCGTGGGATCTAGCCATCTATCATACGTGTTGCACTATGATCTACTCTAAACAAAAATGTGTAACTGTCCGTGAAAGTGATCTGGTCATCAAAAAATGGCTTAGTCGCAAAGACGTTCTGTACGTAACCAGTCCAGACATCTTCTCCATGACTTTCATCTACACTAGCGAACTTAGTGAATGCTATTAGAGACTTGAAGAATGAAATGAGATGTTTTAGTTAGATGTCGCAGTAGGTTCACCCGATGAGTCCCTCTTTCGCGCAGCGTGAATAATTGTGAAACATTTTACTTGCCAAGAACGATAGTACTTCTTCGGATTGGCTGCTTTGAGTGCCTGAATCAGTTTTTCCACTTCCGCACTGTTATCGCTATATCCTCAAGGGTCTTCTTTAGCTGATGTCTATCACGAGAACAGTGAGATATGTCACCGCCTAAGCAAACAATCTTTTTCTTTTAATAAAGTTCAAGTCTTTCAGCTCCCAGTAGTGCACAAAAATTTGTCGTCCAAAATGCCTACTTCATTGTCGGCTTGAGGACAATCTGCACTGCTTGAGACTGAGTCAGATCCTTTCATAGAAAAAAATCATTGCGTAAGATCCCTTCTATGAGTCTTGCTAAAGCCTGCTCTACTTATCTCATAGGGATCTCGAATGGAGGTATTAGTACCACTTCACCACTCATGCATTCTTTGTACCTCGCCTGTTTGATTTTCTAGACATGGTTGTCAAAGTTTCAATATTTGTTCTAATGTTTCAGTCAAGGCCAGGGCAAGGCTATAGAAGTCCAGTGACTGGCATCTTCTCTCTGCACTTTCTGTGTCTCTTGCAAGCTGCTTCCACTTCTTCTATAACTGTCGTGGCATCGTTTGAAGGTAGCGTGTTTTGTAGTAAGAGATAGCTTGTTAGGCCATTCTTATAGAGATGTCTAAATTACGGTTCCAGCCCCTTGAGCTTGAGTTTAGGTCAGTTGTGTGAACTCTAAGTGACATAGTGACTTTAGGACACTGGCAATGAGAAGTTATTGAGATGAGTGAAGATGCAGAGCAAGAGGATTGTCGTTGTGCGTCTTCCGCTGTTTATTCTTCTGAATTTACACCGCCTTGAGGAGGTGAAACCGAAATAGTTAATTCAATGTGGCCTGGGACCAGATGACTCTTGGTCGAATTTTTGATTATGCTATTTGAAGCCACGGACACATGCCTTGCGCGGGTTCGTTTCATCTCGATCCTTTAACACTGGTGAATACTTTCCGAAAAGCGTTTTGCGTACTTGCTAAAAAGTGTTTCGATATTTCTCAAATGGTAGCTACGGTGTGTCTTTGTTGTGTAGTGATTATTTTGAAACTCGACTTGTCAACGCTTTCAGGCTCGGCCGTTTCTATTTTACTTTGCTTAACTTTTTGGTTGGGTGGTGGTACCCACAAGGTATTTTGTCTCCTTTTTTATGCAAGCAGCTTGCGGTAGCAGTCAAGTACATATATAGTATATATATATAATATGCATATCAACAAGAAAGGAAGTATCACGAGTCTGGGTTATTAGGAATGTGAACGAAAGAATTCGTTCCACAGAATTGAGATGTATCCACGGGTGACCCTACCAATAACAGTAAGCAGCATAATGAGACGATGACAGTTTTTAAACGATGTGATAGTACGTTGGCAGCATGCCAAAAACCCGGCCGTTACTCCTCTTCAGCTCTGATATGGTCGTGTAGACATTTATTGAACATTGTAATTACTGGTTTAGTAAATTTTAAGAGTCTTACAACTTTAGAACTAATAGTTGTGGATTCGCATGGTTACCATTTATTTTTCTTGAGCACTAGTATAACTGAACTTCAAATGAAATTCTTAATGCTAGATAATCCTGAGCCACCCATGTCATGTGGTCTGTCATAAGGGCTGACTTATAGAACCCGATAGACGTGTTTCAACCTTGACGGTCTCATCAGTAGGCGGTACCCTTCTCGTCTATTGCCAATCCTCTCGTGGCGCTCAGTCCCCCATAATAAGAGGAAGCAACGACGAACATTTGGCACTCTATGTCCAGAGAAATTATTACCGAACACACAGTGTTGTGCACTCGATTGCTCTAGGTTGGTATCATTAGTACATCACACCTTTCTTCTCGAGTGTTTTCTTAAGACCAAAGCTCAAATCTCAATATGCCAGATAATCATTTTTGTGCCTTTTTTGAAAGATTTTGAGAGTTCGTCGTCGCCTTCTCGTAGTATAGGGAACTGAGCGCCCCCAGACGATTGGCAAAAGACGAGAAGGGTACCGCGCGACTGTGAGACTGCCAAGGTTGAAACACGTGTATCGGGCTCTTCAAGTCACCCCTTATGACAGACCACATGACATGCGTGGCTCAAAAATGATTGTCTAGCATATTTAACTTTGAGCTGTGGTCTCAAATAAGCACTCGAAAAGGAAGTTTTGAATGTTTGCCTTCTTGGCTACAGGGTACTGTGAATGTTGCCGATGTGCATACTGCTTTGGGTTGAGCAGGTTCTACGGATTTCATGTATTTTCGTAGACAAGTCAATGAATTATGATTCTATGAGTCGCCAAATAAAAGATGTGGAGGAATTCCAAGCGTGATCACTTGGATAGGAGCACGTAATAGCTGGTAATAACTAGGTAGAGCAAAATAGTGGTAGCTAGTATGGCTCCTATCAGCCAACACTCCGGACTAATTTTGTGGTGGAACAAAAAATGCAATGTTATGTTCACAGAACGATGGTAGTGAGCAATTAATTTCAGTAACCGTGCCGAATCGCTGGGCGTAATTCTCCATTATATTTCATAGTCGTTCAGGTCTACTGATGGAGGTAGGTGGAGTATTTTCTTGTTTGTGATGCTCCATATATCGCGCAGAAGTCTTCTGCACATTTCCCACAAAGAGTTCGACCTGAAGAAATTAGTTCCACTCCTCCTCTAATGCCTTTATGACGTTTGGCGGATTTTCTGAACATCGGCTTGTCGGCACAAGTGAAAGTAACGAGCAGAGAGACAAGGAAACATGGGTTGTTATGGGAGGACCAGAAGATCTCCTTATTAATTTGTTTTCACCCTTGGAGGTTGCAATTGCCTTTTCGTATAACTGTGTTGACTGATTTAGCTGTCGGCACATTGTTGTTTGATCCCTCTGTTCCGCGATTGGATTCGCGAGATTGTAATTCTCCACTTGATTCGGATTGCTCGCTTATTTCTTGATTCTAAGTACAACAGTAGAATTCAATTTCTCTTCTCAGTGTTGTCAATGTACGATCGCAAGTTCGAATATTTTTAGATTCTTATAAGGAAATTTCTTCACTGATTTGATAATTCTTAATAGAAAAGTGCCTGTAATGGAGCGAGTATAGGGTATATCTCCACTGTAACTTATGACTGAAGAGTTTCCGTTTTACCTCTGAGTTTCGGACGACTTACAACTTTCATTAATTACTGAATTGTTTTTGTAAGTATGAACATTGGAGCGTTGTCACTTGTGAGCGATGTGGGCATACTTCGTCTGACAAGGGATTGGCGTAAGAAACATGAAAAATGCCATCGTTATAAGGTCGGACACGATGTCCAGATGTGTTAGTCCTGACGCCATGCATGTAATTATAGCTCCGTAGCACCTAGTTTCACTAGGTCTGACTGAATGTTTATTAGTGCCCAAAATAGTCTGTCCAATTTGTCTAGCAGCGTGTTCAAACGAGCAAGATCTTTTGACCTCTTGTTGAGGTTGGTCTCCTTCTTCGGAGCTATTGTACGGAAGGTTATTGAATCGTTGACTTTGAACACGACGAAAGAAGGATTTCTGTAGCTTATGAGAATAAAAAAACTTTTCCGTACGACAGATATAGTATGACTTACCCTAGGATGTTCATTACTAAACATTCATGAATAACTGCTTGCATCAGAAGAATTTCTGCAAAACTAGTGGATTTTGGTATCCTTACGTAAGTCACTTGGCCTAAACGCCCGCAAAATCGAAACAAGCCTTATTCCTCACAGTTAGCGTTCAAATCTGTCATGAACTGAAGCAGAGAACTTCTCATGATGGACCACTGATGTTGTTTAACCGAAACTTTTCCGGCTACACTCATTTTTTGCCACAGATATTGGGACTGTGATTCGTATCCGCGAATTCGTCTAAATAGTTTCACTATGATGGCTCATGGAGTGTTCACTTTATCCGTTGAAAATTTAAATACAGCATGAAATTCATGCCACAATCCAGTTGATTCCTTGTCATCATCCCATTCGACATAATGCGCAAGCGTGGTGCTGACCTGACCTTGTAGTGTCCCAGTATCGATCCCGCTCGTCTATGCATAACGCCTTCCTGCATTTGCACCACTCTGTCACCCTCGCCCCTTTGCTGTAATAGCACATTTTTCTGATCCTTTTGTTGCAGTTGCTTCGATTCTCTAATCTTTTCTGTGCACTAATATCCTGGAGTCATTGAAGAAGATATGGACGTGCTGGAAGCTGATGTAGGCTTGTTCTTCTTTATAGGTGTCCTTAATTTGTCGCATTCAAGGAGGATGGATGGTATAAAAAGGCTCATTCTCGTTAGATCCGATCTTGAGATCGTTTCTATGATAAATTCTATGTCTTTCGTGTAATTCCCTGTGTTTGGAGTGGCTTCGTCATAGTGTTGTGTGTGAAAACAAGAATAACATAAGAAATGATTACCTTCAGCATCCCATTCAGGCACTTTTTCTCCTAACTGTTCTTTCACTTTATCCGAGTCGAATGTATATAAACATAGTTAGATTTCGTTCATTATTGGTCGATTAGTTACTGGTGTTAGTGAGTGAAGTACATTTAGGCTTCTGTGTCCTGTTGAAAGTATATTTTTTATTAAACGCTTTGTTGTAGGGTTCAAAATCAAAACAGTTAGCTGTACAGGAGGCATCAAAGTTGACTGCATTTTTGTATTCGACTTATCATCCGTCCGGCCGGCCCATCGGTATTTGACGCGCTATGAGTGATTTTTTTTTTGTCCGATTTTCTTTAGTTTGGAGAGGAGGTAATTAACTTTTGGTCCTCTTTTTATTTTTCACCTTTTTTCGTGTGATTTTGTACTGATTACAGTACGAAGGCTTATGCTTACTTTTGTGATTTATGCAAAAGGTATTTTTTTTTTTTTGATTTTGGTTAGTCTCGGTGGATTACGGTAATTGGTGCCGGTCGCCTTGCAACTTTAGTTTATATTAGATGGAGATGACCGACTATTTGTTATATAGCGCGATGTCAATGCCTTGTTAGAGATGGCATCGTCTAAAAATTTTAGCGGTACATGCTTATCTGAATATGCTCTTATTGTTGTTTTCCTTTTCGATAGTTTCTCTAGGTTTCGATGAAAACTTTCAAATTGAGTCCTTGGTACATAATTGTGATATACATAATATTGCAATATACATAATATAAGAGTCCATAACTGGTCGCATTCAAAGGGGCTGGATGGTATAAAAAGGCTCATTCTCGTTAGATTCGATCTTGAGATCGTTTCTTTAGATAATCATCTACGCTTGTTCCAGTTTCGACGAGTTGAAACATCAAGACTTGTACATCTTCCAATACTATCCTTTGTTCATGTGAGCTAAGTAGAAAAAAATTTTATTGCATTTTTTCCAGTAGTTGTAGAATGAGTTCCTTGGAGCTTCACAGTTAGAATGAAGGAGGTCAGTAGCTTTTCTGTTGTTTTCTTTGTTGGCTTGAAATTTCTTCCTTGCCTGAGAAAGTTTTCCTCTTGAAAAACTGAAGATCATTGAGCTTTTGTAGGTTCGGAACGTTTTGTACATTATGTACAGTATTGTCAAAAAGCTCGCATACTTTATTTCTTTCCAAAAAATCCTTGTTGAAAGTTAGAATAGTTATTGCGAGCAGCTCCAATGTTTGACGACTGCGGCTTCATCCTGGATCGTTTTCTTTATTAGTTGCAATGGCCTTGTGAGTGATCGATGTGTGTTATGGAACCTTCTATTCAAGCTTGAAGAGTGGCGGCCTACTCAAAAGCGTCCGTTGCGATTTGTTCTGGATGCTTTAGAATTTCTTAGAATTCTTTCATAATGTTACTTCGAGTTTACCGCCAAAATCATGATTTTTTTCTGTCTACCTTAATTCGGTCCTTTTCAAGAGCGCGAAATCCTTTTTCGAGTTGATGTCAACTTTCTTGTACAGAAACTGACGTAATTATCATTTCGTTGCCACTACGCTTATCATCTTTGGTTAATCTTTTTAGAATATTGTCATTAAACTTCAAGCTGATTGGTCTTTCTCATAAGCATTGGTGAAGCGACGAGGTTCAACAATGTGTTTTTTTTCGGAGTGCTTATATGCAAAAATTATCCGACTTGAGTCCTCTTGCTCGGCCAATGCGCCAAAATCATGTGGCAGTGGATGAATAATCGTTATTATATCAGGCACCTTGAAGTCACACCAGCTCATCACTAGTAGGACTTGTGCTGTGATTTGCAGTGTTTGAAAGTTTTGAAATAAGGACACATACCCATTTGACGTTGAAAAAACTGTGAAGTGGAATCGATGAGTAGAGTGTATAGTTTTGTTTAGTGCAAACACCTTAAGACTATCGTAGCCAGATGAGCCTACCTCGTTGGGTCTCTGAATAGATCAATGTTGCTTAACTGTTGCTTTGTGAAATGCTTTGTTGTAGTTTAAACTGTTTATTCTATTACATTTATCCAAGTCCTACGTCCATTGAAAACTATTTATCTTACTGCATCTGCTGGACAGAAATGACAACGTCGAAAAAACACGTCTTGATGTAATAAAGGAAAAATTCGAAATTCATATGATGCACATGAGATCCAATGTACCAATCGCTTGGAAACCTTCACTTATACGCTCAGGTCCCCTACGGTACCGCCTATTAGAGTGTTCCAGTGCGTCATTTATCTGGAACAGAAACCAAACTGTGATATGGTATGCACGCACATCACCGCCACTCCAGTGCACAAATCGAACCATAGCCAAAAAAGAAAAGAGTGTAAAGTTGAAGAGGACTGCACCTGCTATCCAGCCGAAAACAAAATCAACAAAGTTCAATGAAGAAAACCTCTTCTTATTCCTTAGTGACAAGGAATATAAACTACTCGTTTTTCTATTGTCGGCAGCGTTCATCAAGCAAGTAATGGACTTGTATAGACAACAGATTCAAGTATCGCGGTCGGCAAAGTCATCCCTAATGTTTAAGACAAGCCGGAAACGGACGTTATGTTCGACAGCACTACATGCCAAATTGATAACACCCCTACACAAGGATGTTATGAATGTGCAATAGGCGTCGGTAGCAAACATTCGGAACTTCATCTCTGCTCTAACTATGCTCGCATCTAAGAACAACGCACGATAGCTTGTGGATTCCCACAGTTACCATCTTCTAAGTTGACAGCGTTTTGAATCTACAAAACAGCAAGTGCAATATTTAATAAGTGCGCCAGCCAGCTATCTGTACAGCGATCTACAATCAACAACCAACAACGACGGCAGCAAGGTCGTCCACCAACCTCGCGCTTGCTAAAAGCTAAGTTTTCGTACACGAACTAATAATTAACTTTGATGCCGAGCTTAATAGAGATGTCAGCAAGTCGACCAAATGCCAAGAAAAAAAACGACATTGTGCGGGTAGTCAGCGACGCACCAAGAATTAACGAGACGCACGGCGAATCATCATCCGCGAATCATGCGCAGTGAGCTGATCAGCTTTAGGCATGGGTAGGGCACATTGTAAAGTATTACAGAAATTGAAACAAGGCTGAGCCAGGGAGCCCATAGTAAGCAGTTACAAAAATCTAAGCCTCAATTACACGAATTGAAGCAGGGCTGTGCCAGGCTTTCAGGGCCCACTGTAAATAATCATAGACAATTGGAGCTTTTTCAGCCAGCTGGCATTGGATAATAATGAGGTCGTGCCAGCTGACTCCTATGATACGGAGTATAAACCAAAATTTGCACCAAATCTGGAAACCATATAAATAGCCATAGAAAATAGAGAGAGAACATTCGCCATGTTCGCAACGCTACCTAGACCACTGCCGCCGTCGTCCCCAATATGGGATCCTCCAAGTACCGTATGGATCCTCCAACAATCCCCCAGCTCTACACCATCACGGGTAGATGCCCGGGAGTCCGATGAATGGAGGCCCACCATGCGTGGACCAAGCCCTAAAAGGGCTGAAAGATCACTTCTATTAATTAAGGAATGCTCTGACAAGTCATGTACTATGCGAGATAGCCCATCACCCAGACGCAAAAGAATCGCTGGTAGATGACATGGGGAACGCTATTGTGAGACTAGAAAGTGCTGAAGGGAGTATAATTCGCCATCTACCGCAGCCATATTATAGCTCCATAGCTGATGAATGGGACAATGCAGCATCGTTCAGAAGTTTAACGACTTTGTACGACTCTCAAAGTCCTACCCAAGATCCTAAGGACAACTGGTGGGCTGCATGATAGCATTTGCCATCTACAGCAAACCTCCCAAGGGAATCTTTGCTATCTTTTCGGGAAATACATGATGATCTAGGCAGCGCAGATGGTCCATGAAATTAGAGCATTGCGGAGGTTCGAGGACCTTAGAAAGAAAATGGTCCAAGTGGGGAAAGCGCACCCGGCAGCGCCAACCTCAACAGTCAGTTCGATCGCTGGACATCATCCGAACGGTCTTCTGACATCAACCGGACCACCTCACCTCAATTCACTATCGATCCATTATTGCTCTCTTCACATAGTCTCGTTGTCGTGTATGTAATTGCTATCATAAGGTTGCGTTCACACAACTGTCAGATGAACTCAATAGAATTGTGAGCGGAATATATCACTTACGTAGCGGAGCAAACTCACTTGGGACATGCTCGCCTACCACCGCGGTCAAGGAATTCTGCCCGTTTATAATCACTAGTGACCCCACTGCCATCACAATATACTCACCCACTGGATTCCGCTACCGGTG
Organism: Parelaphostrongylus tenuis; assembly: GCA_019055375.1. Lineage (NCBI taxonomy): Eukaryota > Metazoa > Nematoda > Chromadorea > Rhabditida > Metastrongylidae > Parelaphostrongylus > Parelaphostrongylus tenuis. The sequence goes on from JAHQIW010007136.1 coordinate 135,887, forward strand.
CTTGTACTCCGGGGCGAACATAGCAACCCAAACGGGCTTCGCCGCCTAGTCATGCTCCGTCAGATACAACATTCATAGTATCGTCACACGACGATACATCACATTCACAGTCATATCCTCACATAGGGATATTTTGCGATCATGTACATATTATTATGTTGTAAATATAGTAATGTATGTACATTATAGGATGTTTGAAGCTACCAAGCTGTTTGGCATCACGCCAACTTTGGTTCCACCCCATTGTTTGGTACAAACCATATGAAGGATTTGAACGTTGTGCTCTTGTCTCGTTACAAGACACAAGTTGGCAGAAGACCAATCGATCACAGACTAAAGATTCAGCACGTAGACCCGAAAGTGCAACAAATCTTTCCAAGGGGCAAAAGCCGCCGTTACCCGGAATTTCAACGTGAGACAGCACAAAGGTCAGTGCGTCGCTAAGGACAATTCAACTACATTCAGATATCGATCGGATCACTGCTCGAGACAAATTTCAAGGACCACTGAACTTTCACAATTATTTAAAATGCTCTTACCTTGGCTGAAACGTTTGAAAAGCGCCCAGAAAATTCATGGTAGATATTACATGGCTTTGCTCTTTGATAGCATAGCACCTTCATATTCTAAACGTCATTACTCAGGTCTGTTCTGAAAGAGTCTGACATCCAGTAGTAGTTTCCTGTTTCTTCTCATCGAATTCTATGTAAAAATGCTCTCATCTTGGCTGAAACGTTTGAAAGCGCCGAGAAAATTCCTGTTAAATATTACAACGGTTTTTGTTCTATGATAGTATAGCACCTTCATATTCTAAACGTCATTTCTCAGTCTGTTCTGAAAGGATCTGACATCAGTAGCATTATTTTTTTCGATTCCTCGCATCAAACGCTACCTAGAAAAGCTCTCATCTTGGCTGAAACGTTTGAAACCGCCTAGGAAATTCAAGTCACATATTGCATGGTCTTACTCTGCCATAGTACAGCACCTTCCTATTTTAAACGTCATTACTCAGTCTGTTCTGAAAGAGTCTGACATCCAGTAGTATCTTCTGTTTCCTCTCATCGAATTCTATGTAGAAATGCTCTCATCTTGGCTGAAACATTTGAAATCGCCTAGGAAATTCATGTCAAATATGCACGGTTTTGCTCTATGATAATTTAGCACTTCAGATTCTAAACGTCATTACTCAGTCTATTCTGAAGGATCCAGCATGCAGTAGCATTTTTGAGTCCTCTCGTCGAACTCCACGTAAAAATGCTCTCATCTTCTCCGAAACGTTTTGAAAGCGCCTAGGAAATTCATGTTAAATATTACATACTCCGTTAAATATAACATGGAATAGAGTAGCACATTCGTATTCTAAACGTCATTACTCAGTCTGTTCTAAAAGGATTCAGCATCCAGTAGCATTTTCTGATTCCTAGCTTTGATCTCTATCCAAAAATGCTCTCATCTTGGCTAAAACGCGTTCACGTAAATATTACACGGCTTTGCTCTATTATAGTATAGCACCTTCATTTTCTAAAAGTCATTACTCAGTCTGTTCTGTAAGGATCTGACATCCAGTAGCATTTTTTGATTCCTCGCATCAAACTCTACCTAAAAATGCTCTCATCTTGGCTGAAACGTTTGAAAGCACCCAGAAAATTCATGTTGAATATTGCATACTTTGTTATATAATACATGGTCTTGCTTATTAAAGTGTAGTACCTCCATATTCTAAACGTCATTACTCAGTCTGTTCTGTAATGATCCAGCTCCAGTAGCATTTTCCGATTCATGGCATCAAACTCTATCTAAAATGCTCTCATCTTGGCTTAAACGTTTGAATGCGCCCAGAAAATTCATTTAAATATTATATACTTTGTTAAATGTTATATGGTTTTGCTCTGTTAAGTACAGCACCTTCATATTCTAAACTCATTACTCAGTCTGTTTCAAAAAGATTCAGCATCCAGTAGCATTTTCTGATTTATAGCATTGAACCCTATCTAAAAGTGCTCTAATCTTGGCTGAAACGTTTGAAAGCGCCTATGAAATTAATGTTTAATATTGCATGTTTTTACTCTATCATAGCACAGCAAATACCTAACCTTAAGTGTCACTATAAGGAACATATTCACTAGTAGCGCTTTCAAAACGTTTCAGCCAAGATCAGAGCATTTTACATAGAATTCGATGAGAGGAAACAGAAAATACTACTGGATGTCAGACTCTTTCAGAACAGACTGAGTAATGACGTTTAGAATATGAAGGTGCTATGCTATCAAAGAGCAAAGCCATGTAATATCTAACATGAATTTTCTGGGCGCTTTCAAACGTTTCAGCCAAGGTGAGAGCATTTTGAATAATTGTGAAAGTTCAGTGGTCCTTGAATTTGTCTCGAGCAGTGATCCGATCGATATCTGAATGTAGTTGAATTGTCCTTAGCGACGCACTGACCTTTGTGCTGTCTCACGTTGAAATTCCGGGTAACGGCGGCTTTTGCCCCTTGGAAAGATTTGTTGCACTTTCGGGTCTACGTGCTGAACTTTAGTCTGTGATCGATTGGTCTTCTGCCAACTTGTGTCTTGTAACGGACAAGAGCACAAGGTTCAAATCCTTTATATGGTTTGTACCAAACAGTGGGGTGGAACCAAAGTTGGCGTGATGCCAAACAGCTTGGTAGCTTCAAACATCCTATAATGTACATACATTACTATATTTACAACATAATAATATGTACATGATCGCAAAATATCGCTATGTGAGGATATGACTGTGAATGTGATGTATCGTCGTGTGACGATACTATGAATGTTGTATCTGACGGAGCATGACTAGGCGGCGAAGCCCGTTTGGGTTGCTATGTTCGCCCCGGAGTACAAGCACCGGTAGCGGAATCCAGTGGGTGAGTATATTGTGATGGCAGTGGGGTCACTAGTGATTATAAACGGGCAGAATTCCTTGACCGCGGTGGTAGGCCGAGCATGTCCCAAGTGAGTTTGCTCCGCTACGTAAGTGATATATTCCGCTCACAATTCTATTGAGTTCATCTGACAGTTGTGTGAACGCAACCTTATGATAGCAATTGCATACACGACAACGAGACTATGTGAAGAGAGCAATAATGGATCGATAGTGAATTGAGGTGAGGTGGTCCGGTTGATGTCAGAAGGCCGTTCGGATGATGTCCAGCGATCGAACTGACTGTTGAGGTTGGCGCTGCTGGGTGCGCTTTCTCCACTGGACCATTTTCTTTCTAAGGTCCTCGAACCTCCGCGATGCTCTAATTTCATGGGCCATCTGCGTTGCATAGATCATTATGTATTTCCCGAAAAGATAGCAAAGATCCCTTGGGAGGTTTGCTGTAGATGGCGAATGCTATTCATGCAGCCCATCAGTTGTCCTTATGATCTTGGGTAGGACTTTGAGAGTCGTACAAAGTTGTTAAACTTCTGAACGATGCTGCGTTGTCCCACTCGTCAGCTATGGAGCTATAATATGGCTCCGATAGAAGGCGAACTATACTCCCTTTAGCCCTTTCTAGTTCCCAATAGCGTTCCCCATGTCATCTACCAGCGATTCTTTTGCATCTGGGTGATGGGGTATCTCGCATAGTACATGACTTGTCAGGGCAGTCCTTAATCAATAGAAGTGATTTTCAGCCCTTGGGTTTGCTCCACGCATGGTGGGCCTTCCCTCATCGGACTCTCGGGCATCTGCCCGTGATGGCATGGGGCTGGGGGATTGTTGGAGGATCCGTACGGTACTTAGTGATCCCATATTGGGGACTTTCGAGTCCCACCATCTTTGGCCATCGAGAGGATAATACCAAGACAATAAGGGATCAAACAATGAAGCCGCTGAACTTCCACTATAATTTTGTTCGTCGGCTACATTCCTTTGCTATGATTCTGGTGCATCGCATGCCTTAGTTCAAGCTCGGATCTGCTGCTCACCCTCAGCCGCAGCTCTGCTTTTCTTTTCTCTCACTCGGTTGTGTACTCTCTACTAATCAGTCGCCCTAGTTATTATAGAACGCTACGAATCAAGACTTAGGTCTTCAAGATTTCGCCTGAATAGTTATTAGTGTGAAAACTCATTCTTACTCATTTTTCTCGTTTTTTAGCTGTCAACTTTACTTCTAGGTCTAATTAACCTCTAGTCTAATTAACCTCTCTGATATCGTATTGTTATTATTCTTCGTTTTGATGATGTTGTCGTGCATATAAAGCTTTAATTACCCAAAAGCTACGAAGTTCTTCGGCACAACATTTTCACCAACTGCAACCAAAAGCCACTGATCCGTCATTACACATTTGTTCGATTTGACCTAGTGTCAGGAGCGGCGGATTTGAACGTCATCCCACGCAAAGGATATGCGTAGTGCTTGCACTTAATGACACGGTGAGTGGCTTCTTTCCAACAAAGTAGCGTCATTTTTTGCCATAGATTTTTATGCATGTCGTAAGTATTTTGCATGATTAAGCGAATATCGCTACGAGAGTATGTTTAGGCTCTGAGGAAGACGAATGTGCCGAGTCATCAGTCATCGCTGGTGGGAAAGATACACCAACCTCGCAAAGCTTTGAATGAAGTGTAGTTCTTAAGTTATTCCTTCCTTTTGTCAGTTCCACATTGCATTCAACATGCCAAGTTTCAATGGAAACAGATCTTTTGAACGGTAATTTTATCGATCATTAAGGTCAACCACCAATTAATTTTTTTATTTGACTTTCTAATTAGTTCTGTTCTATCCACATTGCAAGATAAGATGTAAGGCAGAACCATAAGAAGTTGTAATACTTGTGGTAAGATCGCAGAATTATACAACACGTTATGCACTTACTAGCGCGCATCCGCTGCGCTTGGGCTTATTTCCAAATTCGTCTGTGCTGTGCACTATCATTTCCGTTTCTATCTTTTCAGGAGAACCGATCCATTGTGCTAGTAGAGTAAAGCTACTCACTTGTACTTGAATTTAAGACTACCACTGTGCAAATGTTATCCATAGATGATAAGATCTCTTCGTGATGAAATCCAACGAATCTGGTAGGGGAACAACTGCCGTGAGTGGACTGGACAGAAGTGTATTACAGCTATTTAAATCACAAACACTTTTGCTATTCAATAGGCGCGAGGTTGGTAAATGCCGAAGTGTTTGCATTAATATATGAAACATCCTTTGTGATTTAGATGGCAGGATTAGATGAGATGATCTCAACACAACACTTCGCACTTGAATGAGATCGCTTCTAAGTTACCCTTCATACCAAACGAAGTCAGCTGCACTCTCAAGAGGTGTTCTAAAAACAAGTGGTTTGGGAAGTTTGGTGACAGCTATTGAACTCCACTAAACACTCTGCTCCCTGAGCTAGTCTGTAAACGTCTTTGCGATTGTTTGTGCAACTTAGAAAATTGTGTGATCTGCCCCAAGTGAAGAGAGGAGTTTGAATCTGACATACTATATCAATATCATGTAAAGTATGCCGGATACATCAGCAAAGCGGGTAAATCTTTCTGTGTCTGCATAAAAGAATATCTATATGGAATCAAAAATCGATAAAGTACTCTTCTAGATAAGATTGGCTAGAAGGACATAACCGATTGATACGAATAGGTCAATGAGTACGTAAAATCTCTGAAAAGACGAAGTCGCTGAAATGTCAGTCATCGGACTTCATTGCTAAGATAATAGCTCGACATTCAGCAACCTCGCGTCGGCTAGACAAGTTAATTGTTTGGGATTTACATTTATCACTTTTTGTTGCGAAAACTATCGGAGGGTCGTTCTTCTGAATTGGATCTGTTAAATACTTCTCGCTTTTTGTCGAATACGCCTTTTCCCATGTTGTATTATCTATTCCTTGCATATTCAAGCGAAGTACTCAACAATGCGCCGTATGAAATCAAGAACAATTAACTGTCAATCATAGAAGTTGAGCCCTCTTTCAAGGTTCGTTCCATGTTTCAGGTATCTCTTCTTGATCTTAAATATGTTGTTCTTTTTTGTGTGAACTTTTCATGACTTTTGATTAATGGTAGAACGTATTGGTCATAGAGATTAATTTCCAATTAGTAACCATAATTAATGCATTATTTACTTTTTATTCTCTTCCATTGCAGAACGATATGAGATTTAATACTTATTCCGAGCTTACATATTCTTCAGAAAACTGTGCTCTTATCGACTGCTACTACAAAGCCGACCGTTCAACACTTCATGTAAAATGAGGTTGTTCCATTTCCTACGAATTATACATGAGGCAATATATATGTTAGGAATGTAAAGTTTGGGAGACGGTTCCCCATTAATTACGATTTTTGTGTTTTCGTGCCACCTCATCAATAACTTTTCGTTCGACTGCTTTAATAGACCTCTCTCAGAAACAATAATAATTTGATAATCTGACAGAATGTTTGAACCTTTCATGAGGTCTGGTATGGCACTTATATAGTACCAGACAGGTCTGTTTCGCCTTTACAGGGCCATCGTTAGCAGGGCGTCTTTCGGGTCATCTGACCTCTTGCAAGAGAATATACTCCTATACGAAAGGTTCAAAACATGTTATCAAATCGTCGGATTATTGTTTCTGAGCATGGTCTATAAAGTCAGTCGAATTAAGGCACAATTTATTTCACCCGCCACGAGCTCGACAGTTGGTCAGTGCAATGTCGGGGGATTTTATCAATTAACTGGCGGCGATTTGTTATTCGATGTCAATTCCTTTATATATGGGGAGTATATCTCCTTGCAAGAATCGGTTGAACGAAAAGGCACCGTGCTACTGATAGCCCGTCAAGGACGAAACAGACCTTTCAGGTACTGTATAAGTGTCACACCCAACCTCACAAAAGTTTAAAAGCTGTTATAAGACTAACATATCATTATTGCGTAGAACGACAATATTTTATCAATGCGTGTTGTTCAGATTCTTCCGCAGATATGGATCAGAGAGTGGACACTTCGTCGCCTACTTCAATACGTCTCAAATTCTCTGAAGCGTTGAAGATTTCCAATAGTGCAGTTCCACTTAATTGGTGGAGCCAAAGCGAAGCGGCGGTTAAGCTTTTCCCCTCCCTGCTCCCTTTTGTCAATCGTACATTGCAATGAGATTACACCACGCTTACTCTTTCACATAATCGTAGCCGTGACTCATCTCATCTACCTGTGATCATTCAAGTTACAACCTATACATTCTCATTATTGTCGCCCTTTGTTAGTTTTTCTCATGTCATTGTCATTCTCAGAAGGACTACACAAAGCAGTGTAGTTGTGGCAGGGTTGTTCTTCATCGCGGTGTATCGCCTGTAGCAGCGAAGATTTATGACGTTCTGGCTGCTTCCCCACCGTCGGATTGCAATCATTCCTATTACGTACGCCACGCGTGCTTGGGCAGTGCGGCCCGTCCCTTCTATATATCATATAATCACCCAATGTGAGCATCCGCCGGTGCAAAATTTCAGGAGGCAGGCATACCGTCTACGGGCTTCGCCGCCTGGCTATGTACCGTAAACCACATCCTACCGTCTCATCATCTCAGTAATGACATGCCTGTTGAATTGAGAATACGACTGTGAGACTATGACACTACAACTAGTTTTTATTGTCGATCATTGCTATAACTGCTTATTGCCATTGAGAGTCACGGCTGCTACGAGTCTATGGCCCTTTAGTGGGGGAGCTCTACAACGCAACTATCTCACTCGTTGAGAGCGCCTCCTCATGGCCTTACGGTAAACCCTTATGGTTTAGCTCCGTACTTCCTTAGTAAACGTTCTCCAGCTTTCTGTTCCGTAAAAATAATCTCAAAACACATGCCAGCAACCTGTTGACCATGCTTTACTTGTATTTTCTAGCTCATGATAGATACTTAATGCCGCAGTCAATTGTACGTAGATTAATATTTTTTGTAATAATCTCACGTGATGATAACATTATAACTCAGATATGTTAGCACCGCTAACTCCTTTTTGACAGCTGAACCATATCATCCTGACAGCATATTTTGAGCCTTTCTTGAACCATGTCATTATAGCAATAGTTGTAGCGCGTGCATTATACCTTTATTGTTTGTCTTTCGCTATTATTGTTGTATCATTGCTCTGAAAATGTAAATGAACTGATCAGTTATACACGTTTGAGCTAGAGGCTAATTTACACTGAGCTACAGCGATTTCGATCTGATAAGGTTCGCTTGACGAACATTGCTCAAAACACTTTCGTAAGCATTCCTTTTTAACTTTAGACAGATGAAGTAGCATGACGATCTGGATAACACTTTCTCAGAGGACAAGCCCTACTGCATCATAAATTGCCTTCTAACATAAGTTAAAATTTGGAAGGGCACAAAATTTGACAAATGAAGCACTATATCTTCAATGTACGAAGGCAGATCAATGAAAAATCTCCCATAAAATTGATTTGGCAAAGAAATACACACATATTTTGCGACATATCGCAGTCCTCAGAGAGTTTACTCGAGATACACATAAGCCTATATTTCATAAGTATCTGCGCAACTAAAACTGATGTTTTTTCATTTATCCTACCAGCCCAATATTGCACAACGAGGACTGAGCTGCTTTTGCCCTTTGAGCCCTGACTCTTAAAATAATTTTATCCGCTTCATTCGTTACATAATCAAAGAGCGCGTGCACAACTAATCACTGAATTCGAAGTCACAATCTACAAAGGCAAGTCAACAATTAGTGATGCTGAATTAAGGATACATAATCCGGTAATTCCAAACTTTCAGTGAAGTTACGCTAGAGGACCACCCAATGTGTAAGACCAGAATAGAAATTGCTGCGCGCAGTGAGATTCGCATTTGTCACGCGACTTTTGTTATTTGATTAGGATTTTTCTCCAACCTGGGAATTATTTTAGGTTTATTTCAATAATTCAATACTTCACGATTTCCTTTACACGCCCATATGCTTTTAGTTCAAATATAACTCTTTTGTATGGCTAAAAAGCTTCTTCTCACCACGCAGTTATACAGCCATTAGCATCTTCTCAGTTGTAATAAAATGTACAAAGAATGTTATGATTCATGACTTCACTGTCAGCTTTTTTATAGACCCATTCAAAATGATTTAACTGATAAGGATAAACAAGTTTTGAGCTGTTAGGTTTAGTGCTATACAGGCGCCTGTTTGGTCCTATTAGCACTATTTAGCTTCAGAGGATCGGCTGAACTGAGGGAGAGTACTACTGATGAGTCTCAATAGGACGAAACAGGCGCCTGTGTAGCACTAGATCTAGTGGCTCAGAACATGCTATATCCTTATCAGATTATATCTTTTAGAGCGGGTCCATAATAAAGTGGTCGAAAATAGAGGCATGATTCATTGTAAAAGCCACAAGCTCAACTGCCGGTCACCACAATGTCAGGTAATTCCATCATCTGACTTGGGGTGATTTATTACTCGGAGTCGATTCCTTTATAGAGAATTATTTAGCCTCAGTGGATTGGCTGAACCAAAGGAGGGTGCTACTGATGAGTCACAATAGGACGAAACAGGCCCCTGTATAGCACCAGACCTAACGGCTCAAACATTTTATCTCCTTATCAGAATGTTATGATTTAAATCTATTAGTTTTAGCACATTTTATATACTCAATACTCAAAGGTTACTATAGTGACTGAAATTTAGAAAAGCAATGAATATTTCGTCAAAAATGATGTTCAGCAGTGCTTGCATTGCCAGGTCATCGACAACGAAGCGTAAAAACCTCTTTGGGACCAAGGCTTTACCTTAGAGAAAGCCTTTCTCCTAGACTTCCAGTAAATATTCGATAGCTAGAATTAAGGCTATTACGATACCTCACGTGGCTTTTGAGAAAAATGTTTAGCGCGTCATAACAGCGATTACATTCCACACTCTGCTTTCTATCCTCGCTCGGCATGAATCTGTGGATGGTTTTGATTTAGAGTTAAAAAAAAAGATCTGATAGCATTTATCATATGATTTCTGAAATTAAATATATAATCTGGAGAGTTTTTCTATAGGATGCTGTGGGAGCAAAAAGAAAATTACGTTTCCTTAAAGTTTTCTTCGCACATAAGATAATTTTTCTATTTTGTTTGATTCGTCATCAGTGTTTTTTTTTTTTCACTGCGGGGATCCCAGTACTTCTAGCATTCGATTCATTTTTTTCGTCATCTTGGACGGCGTAGAATACTGGTTGAGCGAGTTTCTTTGCAATCTTGAGGAAGCCTTCCCGTGGTGTTCCATATGACGTCGTTTTTAACTGCCGGACAGAGTTGGGCGTGGAGCTCGGCTCCACACGCGCCTCGGCGAGCACAACAACCACTCGGCCACAGCCCCACACGATATATATATATATATATACATGTATATGTATATATGTATATACACAATATATATGTTTATACAAAAGAAACTGACCTCTTCACAAACGTGAATATTTCAGTGGTGTCCGCTATTATTATAGTCTACAAACATGGCATCTATGTACATTGAAATTGGTGTTATTTAGTAATTAGGACCAATGGCGCGGAGATCTGGATTCCTGAGAGTGTAGTACTACTGTTAGCTTGTCCTTTTTTTCTATTTTGTTTGAAAACAGCATTTCAGCAAAAAAAATTAGATTGAAAGAAACTTGCGGGTGTATCAAAGCCCCTGCATCTGGGCGAAGTCTTATAAGCACCCAAAGCCTCCTAACCATGACCACTTAGCATCTCACCGCTATCGTAGTCTGTTCACTCTTTATTTCCGTTTCTACTGATTTCCCAGCGCCTCAGCTCAGACTAACTCACCACGGTCTTGTATGTCCGCCCTAGTCGCACATATCATCACTGGCGCGACCTTTCGGTCAAGTCGTAACGGTAGGAGCGCCTGCTGAATCTGGCACCAATACGGCTCGCCGTATCGCTCGCGGGTTTAGTCTGTGCATTCAACATATGGAAAATCGTATAGTAGGGACTGAAAAAATTGACTTTTCGTTGCATATTTCTAGGAGTTCATGACGTACAAATACGTTGTAATTCAACAATTTTGAACTTCAAGAACTCTGTGCTGGCCACTGTTTTGCGCAGTCGATCTTCTTAATATGCCACCAGATAGCAATGATACGTCTGACCTAAATTGTCTGCACAAAACTCATGTGGAGCATATTGAAGAAAACTCCATAGAATATATTGCCAAGTGAATGCCGGCTAAAGGTCATAAAAGTTGAGCAGTTAAAAGCAGGTTACACTATGCTCTGCCGATACATTCGATCACTGGGGTGCAACATTCACAACCGATTTTCCACTGATTTTTGACTATTGACTTTCTGATGAGGCTGATGAACTGCTCACGATTATGAATACCATGATAATTTGACTTGACTTCCTTAGTTTCATAAAAGCTTGAAATCTACAAAGCTTTCGACACTGGTATTGACATGTAACTTACTCTATCAACTAATTCCATAACTTGTACTATAACCGTTGAACACTCCATGCCCACTACGACAATTCTAAACCTACTGCGAAATTACGAAAAAAAAATACTTGTAGACATAACAATAGTTATCACGTCTTTTTGTCAAGAAAGTTTCATCTGTAGGAGTAGGAAGAGAAGAAGCGGACCGAACGATAATACAAAGTATATCATTGCGGTATTACGGTAGAATAACACACAGATAACTATCGAAGAAGTAAAATAGCCGGCAAAATAAAGTGAATTGTTATAAGCATTTTCGTTGTATAGTAGAAACAGCAAAACAGTCTCACAGTTTATGACAGTCTAACTCATTGATAATCTGATAACATATCTTGAGTCTATCCTGGGGTCTGTTATGGCGCTTATACAGTGTGCTAGACGCGTGCTTCGGCATCACCTCACAGCCGCACGATGCCTTTCGGTTCAGCCAATCCTTTGCAGAAGGATAGACTCCATAGATATTACTATTTCATTGATTTATCATCTTAACAGCTGACATGCGGCGATTTGTTAATTCGGCGTCGATACTTTCAAATATAGGTAATATTTATCCCCTTGCAAAGGAACTAACTGAATCGAAAGGCACCGCGTGCTACGATGGTGCTGTAATGCCGAAACACTTGTCTAGCACTGAATAAGTGCCATAGCAGACTTCATGATAGGCTTAAGATATGTTATGAGATTATATATTCTTATGAGCGCGGTCTAAAAAAACAGGCTAATATAGAGGTAAACTTCACTGATACTTTTAATATTACTACAAAGTTATAGCAGTAATCCTTAATTTCGCTATTTCAACCACGATATGCCAAATTTAATTGATTTTTATGCTCAACAACTTGGAGAAAAAACCTTCGCAAACCAATGTAGGTCATTATGAACAATTTCAATTCCAAAGAAAACAGTATAGTCAACAACTGTCACTCATAAACGCTAATTGGATGAAAGTGGATAACATGGAGTATGCACAGAATGATAAAAAATGATGGTACATCATTTGAAGAAGACAGGAGATCAAAACGGGAAGAAGAAACACAAGATGTCCTCAAACTTCTGGTCCTTCACCACCAGGTACAAGCATAGTGATATGATTTCCATTTAGTAATATGGTATCCAGCTTCGTTACTCGTTTTCCGTCTGCGGTCTGCTCGTATTCAACCTAGCAAGGGTAAACTAAATCAAAATAACATCAATAGAACTTTTTTCAAATATTGAAAATTGACATAATAGAAACTTGGTAATTACTGGTTTGAAAGTCATAAGGAGTTGACATATGTGAATGAAAATTGGAAATTATAAATAAAATTCATTAGAACGATGAATTAATAAGAATTGTAGACCTTACCACATCTTCCAAGACCATATTAACGTAGTCATCAAATCCCATTAACGTTCCAACAATCTCCTTTTCTCCTGAAGGAAATGTCTATGAAGGATGTAAATTGGAAATCACCGCCTAACCATTGCAGACGAAAACCTAATAGTTTTTTCTTAGCTTTCAGTAGCCATTCGGTGGCTCAAACCTCGGAAAAATCAAGATATTGAAAAAATTCAAAATTTTCTCAAAATGGAGAAAGGATTTTCCGAACAAATAACGAATGTCGTAGCCTTTCAAGGCGATGACTGAAATCACTGCGCGCAACGAGATTCGAGAGCGCGCAATTTTTGTTATTTTCCAAATTTTCTTTCTTTCTTTTGAGAATACTTTGAGACTTCACGCATTGGTAACGTAGAAGAGGCTTTGATATACCCTTTCATGGTACTAGTATTTTACTTTCTCTTTGTATTGCCCAATAACCGCCTAAGTTTCGAGCAAAGATTAAACTACTCCGAAAGTGGAACGTAGTCTTCTTTACACTTCTACAGCGCGTTATCAAAACTTTTTCGAAAACCAAACCCAGTCTTTTGATGTTTGCAGTTTAGGATATCGCATACTCTAATCCTCATAAGAAGCCATTCCTAGACCCGATCATGCAAACAAAGCATTGCCAAGGGTGCGACGCAACTTTGCTTTCGTACGCAGATTACGCTGCGGCCAACTTCAAGAAGGGCATTCTGCTCCAAAATGCTACTCAGCTTACACAAAAAGAATAGAAAACAACTAAACAAATTTCTTGCTCAGTCGACAGCGATTGGATGAGATAAATTCTACTCCCTGAGATTGACCTAAATTTCCACTTGCCAATCGCGATTCCACAAAAAAAAGGAAAGTATTCGTGATTCTCCTCATTTCATATTCACAGTGTTTAGGATATGGCTTGAATGGATTACTACGACAAATAATGTCACGTAAATAATCACTATCATCGCAATCAATACCTTTCATGATAACCCAGATCCTTGAGCCAATACATTTGTCAACCAACTCCAGCGGTAATAACGTTGACGGATTCGTCGTTGTGGATGCCATTCTGCAAAATACATGGAAAGTACGATGCTTCATTTCAATTCATTTCAGCAACTATTTACTGAAGACGGTAACTTAGAGTTACAGAGATCGTATATCCGTGCAAATCACCTTGAATAGTTGAGGAAATATCAGTTTCACCTAACAGCCACTAATCAATTACCTTTCGTTGCAGCTGTTTTTATAGAGCTCGTCTAAAACAATATATTATCTGGCAGCTCATTTTCAGCCTTTTATAAGGTCTACTATGGCATCTATACAGTGCGAGATACGTGTTTCGGCACTATAGCCTCGTCAGCTGCACAGTGCCTTTCGGTTCAGTCAGTTCCGCAAGAGGTATCTCCTATATGTAGAAACGGAGGACGCCGAAATAATTACATCTCCCGTTTGGTACTTAGTCACCTCCGAGATCGAGAGAGATTCTTGGAAACACTCTGTATATTTTCAGCATTAATCTTACAGTCTATACACTTTTATGAAATCTCAATGCTCTCTACGGTATATCGCAGGAACGCGTCTGGAGCAGTGGTTAAGGGTTCTGTGCGACACACAAGTGGTTGGGTGATCCGATTCCGCTTCATGGTTGACTAGGCTTCCGTCTCTCAGGGTTGGCAAAATGGTTCCAGACCGGCTTGTGGAGATGGCAGCACTGACTTGATACATTGAAAAGGGCATCGCAGTCATTGTAAAGGCCACGAACGCATTCGTTCACCTAAACAATTCTTGATAATGCCGAATGCATGGCGCATCCGTCAGTGATTGATCAACGCTGAGAACTCTTGACACGGGGTATAAGGTACGTCACAGTAGGTTGAAAGTTGGCGTCACATGCCAAATACATAGAATTCACTGAAGATCTACAGTCAACGGTTCCGGACTAAACATAGCCGTGCTGAAAACTCGTCGTAAAATAGGTTTCGTGCTGACCTCATAGGCCTGTCCTTGATCAACGAGGATCCTAAAGAATCTGCAAGTCAATCAGCGACTTGAAAGGCTTCAACCTGGCCATCTTCAAGACTGTAGGGAGCTTTTGCCCAGTAATTCCCAATATTGATCAAAGCACGTGACGATGCGATGAAAAAGACCGGATGCTAGAAGCACTTGGACCCGCAGAGTAAAAATGTGATAAAGGATAAAGGATGAAGCTCTCGGCGTCGATCAATCCCTGAGGGATGCGCTATGCATTCGTATCCCAATCTTTTCCTTTGTTTGAGGTGACTGAATGCATTCTGGCCTCACAATCACTCGCGGTAGCCTATCGTCGTAGCAAGTCAGTGCTGCTTATCCTTCCAGACGGAAGGCAACTTGTCTGGTACCACTTTAACTGCCTCGAGGGATGGATAGCCTGGTGAGCCATGAACGCGAGATCGCACGATCGACCTAATGTGCGACGCAGAGCATCTAACCACTGCGTCACATGAACTCCTTAAAATGATACGGATCATACGAATGAAATTTTTGATCAAAAATAGTCAGTGAGCGGATTGGTGGCTTTTTCAAACCAATACCACCAAATGTTGACATTAATCTTCCTTCATCAATGTATGCATCAAATACATCTCATAAAAAAACAGTATATCATCGAACTTACAAAACAAGCCGACATGGCAAAAAATATTCATGAAGAAAATATTTATTTTTCAGAATTAATAAACGTAAATAGCGAATTATGCAATAGAATCAATGGGGGGATAAGAACGTATACGGACGTTTTTGGCAAAAAATCATGACCAAAATGGCATTTTCTGGAAAGAAAAAGGAGAAACTAGTTGTATGAATAGATCATCAATGGTAACACCAAACACAAAACAAGAAGCGATAACCTAGCAGATCATAGAATACAACAACCATTTTCTTGGCGGTGATGACGAACGAGTACCAAATGGATGATCCAGTGATGTCAAAATCGAGAAAGCCATGCTTCTTTAAGTCATTTGATATCTCGGTAACAAAATATAGTAATGGAAGACATTATTAGGTTAGTGCAGCACATAACCAGAATCATCAGGTGCACCTTCCGAAGGGCAAATAAATGAAAAAACGCTGTTTATATTGCAAAGCAATGGAGAACAATGGAGAAAAATCTATTAGTCATTAGAAAAAGGGACTGTACAAGCAAATCAAGCAGCTCTTTGAATTACCATTACTTCTACGGCAGCACCGCTTGCGACGAGAACTTGACTCAATGTTGTTCCTCCTCGTCAGGTGCCACGAATCCTTCCTCTGTTTCGTACAAGATTTCCAACAGCACTGGTACGGCCACCGTACCAATCGACTCGTTATCTCCACACATAACCTGAACATCATGAAAAACGAAATTATACTTCTATGACCTGTTGAGAGATACGGCAAAAACTCGACATCAGGCGGGAGGTGAACCCGTGTTTCATCTATACCGGTAACGTTTGTAACCACTCTCCACCTGGGCTACCGCACTGCTACAGCTCTTCAAGGAAATTTTAAATAAGTGATAGCAAAGTACGTGGTATAGTGGTAATAAGCGCCTTCGGTTTCGGTGAAACGCGGGTTCAACTCCCATCTATGGTCATAAGCAGAACATCACAACCGTTAAGAAGCAGAAAAACAAAGAATTCGTGCAAATGTAATTGTTTTCATGGAAGGAATGAGAGAAAAGCCAATAACCAGATAGCATAACTATGTAAAATTTATACCTCGATATATCTCAGCTTCTTGAAGTAAAAGTCGCGTTCCTGTTCAATGATGCTCATTTCTGCTTCATATTCAGCAAGTTGACGAGTAGAGCTAAACAAACGACCATAATCTGATAATTATTGAGTAATATGATGATATCCCTAATCCTTTCGGGACCGCAGACCCCACGGCCTCTGCATTTCTGACTGGCAACTCTGGACGGTCCCCTCTACTTCCTCCGCATCTCTAACCCCTAGCGTGCTGCGTAAAATAACGGCACGCTGGGGGAAAGAGATGCAGAGGAAGTGGAGGAAACCGTTCAGAGTTGCCAGGTTAGAGATACACAAAGGCCATAGGTTCACGGCTCCGGGAGGGTTGACTAAATAAACGCTCACGAGTCTTTTCAGAAGTGTGTTTTTAGTTCAGTAAAATATGGTTCCGCTGATGAATTTGCCTCGATAAAAATTCAATTATTAAGCTCTCATGGAAGAATTCGTCATTACGAAATCCCTTCAGAACTTGAGGTTCAACTCTAAGGATCTAATTCATGGTTAAAACATAGAGACACCGGAATCTCACAAAGTAAAGACAGACACGTATCTCGGTTCAATGATGACCTTACGTAGGTCAAAGGTGGGCTAGTGCTGCCCCTAGTGATGCAGTGTATCTGTAAGCGAGATAATAAGCGATCTATTAGATCGCTCAACTTCCCTGATACTCTCTTGCAACGATTAAGTGAACCCTTAGAACGTCCTAACTCCGCTACCTTCAAGGTTGCTTGAAAAAATCGCTCTGACCAGTATCCTCTGGAATTCTTAAAGAAGATAAAACCCTCATGCAATAGCCGAACCAACACGTGAGATTCTCGAGGATCTCGGTGGATAATGAAAGCGAGGGAACGAATCAAGGCAAGAAGTGCTAGAGTCCCGCATAGGAAAATTTGATGACGAGTAGCGCAAAGTAATATTCAAAGTGAATACAAGGTCCTTGTACAAGTATTATGGCCGACGCTTCGTCCTAATGATTTCTTCGAAGCCTCAAGAAATTGTGCTGCAACTGGTTCAGTGTTTTCATGTACTGACCCGATTTGTCAATGAATAAAGATATCGGCATTTCGCGTCGAAGTAAAACAAAAAAGTTTTCCAAGACAAAATCATACCTCTTCGACTTTCTCCCTCAATTGCTTCAGCTCCATAAGATCACCTGATGAGACAGCACCAGAATTACTGGCTGTTGCCTCAGGCTGAAATAAATATAGACATAAACAAATAGAAGACTCACATAGTTTATCCAACTTTACTGACATTGTACATCCACTTGATTGTGAATGGAAAACAGGTATAGTGGAGTGAAAGCGGAGCCATTTGTACGCATCTATGCATACACTTAGCCAGAACCGACAATTGTAATATGCCTATTTACTTATATAATCACAATATAAATGCGCTTGTAGCACAATGGTCAGAGAGACCCTGCGGCAATCATACAGTCGATCGGTCGATTCCGCGCCCAAGGTTCACCAAGCCTCAAATCCCTCCAGGGTCGACGGATTGGTATCAGACTTGTCTTGGAGGATAAAGTACTGACTTGATACACTGGTAGAAAAGCTTAAGCCCTTGCTTGAAGCCAGTTCATGAGTTCATTCACTTCAAACAATTTTCGATCAAGTTGAATGCATGGCACATCCCTGAAGATTCCTCTACAAAAGCTCAATCCTTTATTACTCATCATACCGTAACCACTAGACCTCTGAGAAACCCAGAAATGGTCAGCAGCTTAGACGACAAACTCTGCGAATTGTATATATGTACTAGGTCGTTCCGTGATACTAGAGCAATAAAAACCAAATTCCTTAACCAGGAGTAATTTAAATTGTATAATTTTGTTCTCATTCAATTGAGCGCTTTCAAGCAAACATTTTGATATACAACTTGCCTATACTTGTATTGAGATGAGCTGTCGTGGAAACAAATTAGCTTGCTACTCATGGACGAATGACGCATAGGCGAAAATACTTATGAAACGGCGCAAGATCAATCGAGCTTGGGGCGATGATACAGTTGCACGAATTTGCTCACTAGGAAGTATCAGGAAGTGGTTCGCGAAGTTCAAAGCTGGAGAGCACAGTCTGGAGGATCAGTCGCGTAAGGGCCGTCTGCAAGGAAGCTCCATTAACCCCTAGGGAACGACGTGTACCAGCTGAGGTGCTACGTTGTAGCAGCGAAAATAAAATCATATTTCACTCTCAGTTTGCTTTACCTGCTCGGTTGGGGCTTAAATATGGTTCTTCGCCAAACTATTACTAGTCATTCGACAGCCCAAATCTCGAGGATCTCTAGGATTCTAGGATTGGTTTTTTGAAGGGCTGTCACAGAACGCTGTAACAGCGTAAAGAAGACTACGTTTTGCAATTAGAGTTTTTATCGTACAGAAAGTCATATATGCATGAAAAACATAATGATCATGTAGAGAAAATCACGGAGTATCAGAGTAACACAAAAAACCTAAGGTTTTACTTTCAAATGGAAGAAAAACCCTAATTGAATAACGAAAATCGTGCGCCCTCTGCAAGTTGCATTGTACGATCGATCATCTGCCGTCCCTAAAGGGTTAATCTAGCGCGCCGCTTCACTAGCATTTCCTATATGCGCCATTTCTGCATGAGTAACCAGCGAATCTTTCTCCAAGACAGCTCCATCTCTAAAGCAATTAAGTTCAAGTTGTTAAATAAATTGCTCACATGAAAATGCACGATTGAACAATACCAAACTCATGTCATTTCATTATTCTTGGTTGTTAAATTTGGTATTTATTGCTTCAGTGCAAAAACTTGGAGAACGATCTAATATATTAGGTTCACAAGTAATAATAAATGCGTCTAACCAAGAAACTAATGAGTTAGAGATGTATAAAGAAGAACAAAAGCTTCAATATCAGTAGTTACTTAGATCCAATTGCCTACCAATAAAGGATTATGGATGAAGCTCTCGGCGTTGATCATTCCTTTGGAATGCGCCATGCAATACACTCTTCTTCATTTTTCAGCCTCGTCTGAGGTGGTTGAGTGTATATCCGATCTTTGCAAAGACCCGCGGGTGGCCTGCCGCTTTATCGAGTCAGTACTGCCTATACTCCCACACAAGTCTGAGACCAGTTTGGTAGCAATTTTCCGACCCCGGAGAGATGGATGGCTTAGTGAGCCATAAGGGCTAGATCGAACCATTGCCCTTAGGAGCGACGCAGAGCACCTCTGACCACTGAACCACATACGCTCTTTACCTATTGATAAGCGCCATAATTTTTATAAATTTTCGAAAGGCAACAAATAACTCATAAATCTGTTCAAAAACGTAGAATAATTAAACTCAAACATTGAAGAACCAATCAAAAGATCGACTCACGCTAAACCTCGGCATGAACAGTAAGAATTATCTCATGAACTGTTCTTGTTACAATTCAGGCGACTTCGCCTTCCTCGGAGCCGCTGCACTATTCATACGGGGAGAGACCGCCGGTGTGCTGTTTCATTCCGGGAAGTAATTTATATTTACTACCTTTACCCTAACTCTACTTCTGTCATTGTGTGACATCACTGTTAAACTGATTCATTACTACTTTTGCGTCCATGATATATTATAATTTTGAGAAGCATTATCATATCCGAATGAAATCTAAAAGGAATTCCCGTGATCTCCGATGTCCACCGAGGATGTTCCGTTCCTCCAAAGTCATTTAATTGTCACCAAACTTATTCGGAAGGTTAGCACGACTAACTAAATTCATCGGTGGGCCACCGTGACGTTGGTATAACTTCTTCGAAACAATGGCTTACACTGCACCAACTTGCCCTTAACAACACTGAGTGATGCGCCATGCATCCAATTCATGAGGTGATCAAATGGATACCTGGCCTTCACGATAACTCGCGGTCGCCTCCCGCAGTATCGAGTCAGTACTGCTTATTTTCCCACAAAAAACTGGCACCGTCTACCGACCCAGGAGTGATCAGAGGCGACCAAACTATCGACCATGTGTGTTACACGGCACCTCCAATCAGTGCACCATATAGGCTAGATAATTCCTCTAAAGGTCTGATACAATTTAGTTTAATTGTCTGGCTATTATAAAGAGAACCTACCAATAAACTGATATGGAAAGTCATCAGTGTCTTATCACACACTAACACTTCGAATTATTTGAAATGAAATAGAAATCTTATTTGGCGGCTCTGAGAAAGGCAAAATAGCCGAAACGTTAGCCATCGATTTCAATGGGAGAAATGATGACCTCAGGCAGCCTTCACATGAAAAAGAACAGTTCATGACATAGTTTCCACTGATAAACAAGTCCTACCTTTTGGTGAACATTGTTGTGTGCTTTTGTGGAAGACAACGACGACGATGATGTAGCAGGTCGTGGTTTAGCCGAAGTTGCGTTCGTGGTGTGAGCTGTTGTGTTAAGTGTATAGTTAGAAGTGTTTCGAGATGGCACAGCAGCAGTTTTTTCTGAAAAATGAAACATGTCTCTTCTAATATTCCAAAAAATGCAGCCGGCGTCCATCTGGCAGAGTATTCTCAACAACAGATCTGCGAAAATACTACTCCACAACATGCGTAATTTTCGTTTCTTCGATAAAAGTAAGAATAAGAGCAAATGGTTATCACTAAATGAATGGGTAAATTGAAAGAAATCACAGCCTGTGGGTAAATGAAAACGTCTTGCTAATTACAGTAGAGCTACTCAGCATTTAGCGAAATCCTTGTAGACATCGTTAAGACCAGAAATCCTCCGTGATTAAATCAAACCAGAGGAACCCGGGGCCCGAAGGATAGTGATGCTCGGCGCGGGGTTGATCCCTTTCCCAACACTTTTCTGCAGTCAATCATGAATGCCTTACGAGACACCCAAACCTGGTTACCTCAAAATTGCATGAAAATGTGCTGAACCAGTATTCTACAATATTCTTGGGGAAGTAAACTGATACGGATCTAATAAAGTAATAAACATGTAAGACCAGATAAACATACGTTGCCACCGATCCGTATCCAGTTCGCGTAGGCGTTTGAATTCGCTTAGCTTTTTCATTCTGAGCGTTCGCCTTTCCTCCTCCGAGCGCTTCAGAAGGCAATGGCTCTCCACCGCGAGCATCTAGAGGGTTATACTCATGCCCATCATAATTAGCGTCGAAAAACTTCTTGAACCATTGGAGGAACTCGAAATTATCCTGAAAATCAAGGTGTCAATCGCATCCGGACACTCTAAAATTTTTTACCACTGTCATGATAACTTGATGCAATAAAATAGCTTAAAACGTTTGCAGAATGTTGAAGGGAGTTATCTCATAGAAGTCAGTGGTCGCATCAACCCTTAGGAGGACAAGGCCTTTTCCGCTTATCCTCTGATACTTAACAATCAATCGATACTTAAATTGGCCGTTTCAATACATCATACTTGATGAGAATGACTTGTCAGTGCCTTGCAGCAGCGAAAATAATGTTGGATATTACACTTACGGTTATTTCCGTTATTTAATCAGAAGTCTGTTTCCTTTCATGAAAATTTCTAGGCTTTTGGCATTGGAATAGTAGAAAAAATTCTGTGCTATCGTTCTATGAACTTGGACATTTACTTCCATTTTAATTTGTCAAATAAACCCGATACCATGTCCAAATCTGAGCGACCCAACATAGGTGTGTGAGGCGTAATTCTTCTCCCTTTCACTGCACTATGAATGTCACTTAAAAAAAGAAACTTGGCTTCAGAATTATTCAGATCTACTATATGAAACAGCTATTCAAAGTCTGCTGGAAACCATTGACAAGCCCTATCCGCCTCGCTGTTGTTCGTTGCAAATGTTGCGAAATCACATCCACACAGCTATTCACACACCCTCGCCGAGCAAAAACTGCGTAGTGAACGTGAAAATCAATTTTATTTTCGCTGCAACAGCGTGTAAAAAGACTTTTTCAGCAGACAAGCACAGAATCGAAATGGTCAAAATTTGGCTATCGAACGAACACTAAAAGTAAAATGGACTGTAACAGACTTGCACATCGTTTTTATGAAAGATTACGAAAAATTGTCTTATTTCATCACTATGCTGTCTGACATAGTTGATCAGCCCCTCTTTTCATGAAAAGATATTGTCCTACGCTAGGTTCCATGTGGATATCACGAGGGACTCAGATTCTACACGCACACGGCGGTTCGAATCCAAAGTGACTTGTATGGGAAGCTACGTATTATGCATTACACAACCTCTTGAGTCGTCCTAGAGCGTGTTCAAATTTCAATATGCCTGATAACTATTTTTCAGCCATGCATGTGGTCTGTTTTGATTTGAGCGCGGTCTTGAGAAAACACTTGAAACGAACGGCATAATATTTCACGATTATCTACCAAGAGCAATCGAGCGTACAGCACTGTCCGGTTGGTGATTTTTATCACTTGACGGCGCTTATGAATATTAAGTCTACGCTTCCTTTGTGTAAAAGGGTTCGTGACCAGACTACAAGACCAAAACACATGTAATGCAATGTATAAGTGCCTATAGCAGGCCGCATGCATGGCTCAAAAATAAATATCAGGCATATTGATATTTTCTCGACAATTATATATCTAGCTGCCGCCAGGTACTACACAAACCCTCGAACACAAAGGGAATTGAACCTGCGTTTCAAATATACAGAGGCCTACCTGCTGCATGGGTGAATGCAGGTTTAACTCTCATCTGTGGTCGAAAACTTTGCATATCACTTAAGATAATAACGCTACTATACAGGCGGTAAAAAGGAAACCGTAAAATATAATAAAATAAAATAGAAAAGAATTCGTAGATTTATCTAGTATTGCGCTACAAATTTCACTACTGCCCATAAATTTCCTGCCTAAATTCAAGCTTTAATCCGCAGTTCCACACTCATACTTTAACACATCGAAGGACAGAGAAACAGATATATAATCTAAAAAAATTCTTTATTTTTTCTGTTTTTTAGCAGTTCCAGAAGTCTCGGGTAGTGTATGATGTTATAGACATGCATCTAATGATATTCAGTGGTATGCAGGATAAACGACATTAGGCGATAGCTGAACCCCTGTTTCACCCATACCGGAAGGCACGTGCTACCACTACATCACCAAAGCCACCGCTCTGCCACCACTCTTTATTTGACATATCTTACTGAAGCTGGCTAAGGGCATATCCAAGAGAGAAGTAGCAGAACAATGGCATCGATGATATAGCAGTAGTACGCTCCCCCTCTGCCCCCTGTATGGATGGCGAGTGTTTTACCACTAATACTCTTGAAGATAGCAGAAAGAACTTTCGATAGTGTAAGTGATCTACAAATAGAACTTTTTCCACAAACACGAGGAAACTAGTCCTTTTCATAAACTGTTACCATTTTCCTTCACTTGCAAGCAATACGAAGACTCTCCATACCTGAAATTTTCCTTTGATGAGTTTATCAACGGGGACGATTTTCTCGATACCAAGACCTTTCCATGCCGTCTGCACTATCTTCCAATTTCCAAGCCAATCCAATTCATTGTTTGAATTCCATTTCACTTTCTTCAACGAGATCGATCCAGGAAAAAGAAAGTCCGTGAACTAAAATATGAAATGGTTCAACACAACAATCGAATGACCGCAAGCTCCTGCTATAGGACACCTGCATAAATATTGAAAAGTAGTCAAAACAAACGAAAAGAACTCTTAAGTGAGTCAAGCACACTGTCAACAGTATTTCGCTTGCTTTATGCTTTTCTTTTGTCTTTTGAAAACTCTGTATAAACTGGCATCTGTTATGAACCAAGGAAAAGCTGGATTTGTGTTCAAAAAACAGATAGAAAAGATATATTATGGTTGCTATCCCAGACATGAAACACTTCGTTACTTCAAGACAGAAAACAGACTACTTTTCGATAACAGTAAAGCTTAACGTTACCTAGTTATGCCCCGAACCCTCTGTGTACGAAAGTTGGTCGCTTTTTGTAGGATGAGATGCGGTTTTCGCTTTTTGATAACGACTGTTTTTCTTCTCTTCGGTAAATACTTTAGGTTTTTCTGTTACCCTGATTCTACATGGTTTTCTCTTCAAACTCATGTACTTTCTGTTGATGTATAACTCTAATATGCGGCAGAAAACTCCGAAAGTGAAGCCTTGTACTCCTTTAGCCCACATAGCGCTCCATAAGGACTTCCCCAAAACCGAACTGAGCTTCGGAATCGGCGATATGTGTAGCATTGAATGGGTATGAAAAGCTATCCACAGATCTTGAGAGCAGGTAAAGCACTCCGAGCATGAAATTCAATAATATTTTTGCTGCTACAGCAAGGAGAGAATCTCTTCACAAAAGAAACACACTGCTGAAATCGCCGAGATTTAGGCTATTAAATGACTATTGAAAATTTCGTAAAAAAAATTTTTGCATAACGAAGCAGTAATTTTGGAAATCTTTAATTTATGAGCTTTGCTAAGAATTATACATCCAAGGATGCTGAGTGATTCGTAAAACTTTTGATCCCAGGCGGGATTTGAACAGCATTTAACCCATACCGAGCTACCAATATACCACAGAAGCTACCCTGCAGCTAGCACCAATTCTCCGCTCCATATAGCACACTTTTCTCTCTTCAAATCGAAGAAACACTGGCAACCAAGCGGTGGCCTCGGGGGTGTAGAGGTAGAAAGCGCCCCCCGTTTGAGTGAAACGCTGTTCAGCTCCTGCTTGGGCGTCGAAAGTTTGCACGCCACTCAACAAGCCTGTCTATGTAAATTACACATTAGAACAGTCCTATAAAAACCCTAAAACGTAGGAATCTTATTAATACGTTGAGACTACACTTGTAACTCGAACCTGAGCATATGCGGCTCCGGAGTGCAGCTGCTCGATCTTTGAGAAGTTACTCTGTAGACAATCGTTCACCCACATGAGCATCTCATGTCTGGATAGATTTTCTGTCGTTGCCGACGTCGCGAAGACGTTCACAACTGCTGCCATACAGTATGGTTAGTCTGGAATGAATTAATCCCATTCTTATAAAGAGAGAAAAATAGGAAATCATGGCAATACATTAAGACCAAAGGTGAAGTCAGTGGCGCAGAAAAGAACGATGATATCGATCATTTGGAAATAATCCTAAGATTTGCGAAGGCACTTCTTAAGGGGAAACAAACAAATCCACTGAAAATAAGACTGGAAGATGATGTCCATGAGAAAAACTGAGACGAATGTTGATTGCTTACAGATATGAAAGGTTATACCAGAGAAAGACTGGTGGCAAAGCAGTAGCCTTGTCGGTGTAATGGTAGCACGCGTTCGCAGTTTGTGAAACGCGGGTTCAGCTCTCGCCTGAGTTCGAATGTTTGGCACGACACTTAATGTTTTGAGGTGTATATTTATAACATCATAACACTGCTAAAAAGCAGTAAAAATAAGGAATTTTGGTACTTATATGTCAAATGGCGACTAATGAATATTCGATCCCATTCGCTAGAAAGCAGATTTTCTAGGAGTGTTAATAATCATTCGAAAGCTCAAATCTCTGGCTACAGCCCTACGTGGCCGGGTTTTCAAAAGACCATATCATACCGCTGTAAAACTCAAAATAAAATTACGTTTCACACCCTCAGTGGGCCTTCATTTTTCTCACGCGTATAATTCGCTGGAAGCACAAAAAGCATACGCACATGTATAGAAAATTTCGCAGTATCTAAGTCACCCGTTTTATCTGGGGTTTCTTCAGAAGCGAAGAAAACATTCTCAATTGAATGACAGGTTGTATTATACATATCTAACACTTTAAGCCATGGATCTGTCGCCCCACCCGCCCGTCGATTACCCGGTAGACAAGCTCGCCGATTATGTGGAACTCGATCTTATTCACCCTCCTACACTGCAGTGAAACGGTCTTTCTCAACAAATAAGCGCAGCATTGGAATCAATGGAATCTACGCTATCGAATAATTACTAATGGTCTAGAAAAAGGGCTGTGTCCTACAAGTGTAGAACACAAATGTTTTCCCTTCTCCTACTGCGCTATCGAAAGAGCTTTTCCAAAAAGCTAACAAATTTTGAGTTCTTCGAGACTTGTTCTATCGAAAAATTACTAGTACTCTGAGGAAGGAGTTTTATTCAGCGAAATCCAAGCAAAATAAAAAAAAAAGTTGGTCGTGTGAAAATTAATGTTATGGTGGATTTTACAGCGTTACAAAAGGGTATCTTGAAAAATTGGCCATGTGGAGCTGCAGTCAGAAATTTAAGCTTTCAGATGATTGCTAACACTCCTTCTTGTAGAGCGAATGAGGTCGAATATTCACGTGTCGCCGTATAACATATAAGTACCGGAAATTGTATAGATTAGCCACATAAACATTGTTTTTGAGTCGCTCGATCACTACTCCATCTTGCCTCTTTTTAAGACATCCTGACTCCAATTGATGTCATTTACATAAAATTGCCATTTCACACTAACTCTCTCTCTAGACGAGTGGAATGACACTTACACGTGTTGAGCTGAAGATCCGAAAGTGGCCCCTAACACACCTTCAGATGTCCGCCTCTTCCCAATGGTATCTTTAGGACAAATAGAAGTTTCCCTAGTATTTTCCTAATCAATTAGTAGCCTATCCAACGCAAATGTTTCGATAAGTCTGAGAGGATGTAGTATTAATAATTTCTCATTTACTCCCCCCCCCCCCATTCCGACGAGAGACTGTTGTCGTTGAAGAAGGTCCGTAGCTTAGAGTGTCGCCAGTGAAGAGGCGCAGAAATGCCTTTGCCTCCTCAATGCACTGTCATCGAATGCATTTATGACAAACACTTGTTGTTTTCTAGCATTTTCAATACATACGATGACTTCTCGGCATTGTATGGAATGAAAGGACGCGAAAATCACAAAGTAAAGGTAGGTAAACTTCCTAAGATTGTCTTTGCAGAAGCTATGAAAATCATAAAAAGCGTGTCAAGCGCTACGAGTCCGACGGCATGAATGTTTTTCTTCACACCCACGCAGTTATAGGAACATCCGAAACATGTGCGGGCACATAAGATAACTCGGATTATACACAACATGGAAAAAACCCAGAAATTTCATTAGGACGCCGATCTGAAGAACGGAACTCACACACCATTCGTTTCGAGTGCATTTTGAGACCACGCTAAAATTTCAATATGCCTGATAATTATTTTTTGAGCCATGCATGTGGTCTGTTATGAGCACGCAATGTAATGCACGTGTTTGGCGTTGCAGCTAGCCAGTTGCACGCCACCTTTCGTTTTGAGCCAATCCCTTAGATGGAATACCTCTTTACAAAGAGGAACTGCAGACGTAATATTAATGTATCATCAAGTGATAAAAATTACCAAGCGAACAGTCTTGTACAATCGATTGCTCAAAACGCTCGAAACTAATGGTATTATATTTCACGAATACCAGCCAAGAACAATCGAGAGTACAACGCAGATTTTTAACTCCTGATGGCGCGTGTAAATATACCGTCTGCGGTGGTTCCTCATATAATGGGTCCCCCCCCCCCCTAAGGTGATTTGCTCAAGACGAAAGGCTCTACCCAACTGACGAGGCTGCAAGGTCAAACCACGTGTATTGCACTGTAGAAGTGCTCATAACAGACCACATGCGGGGCTCAAAAAATGATTATAAAACAAATGATATCGAAAATCACTCAATATACAATCCGAGATATCTTAAGCTTTTCATAAGTTTTTTTATGGTGTTTATATGGTGGTAGTTTTACGTTTTGGCCTCTCAACCTCATTAGTAGCACGGTTCCTTAAAGTTTCAGCCATCCTGCGTAGGGGAGACTATGCCCTCTACAAGTAAGGGAATCGACGTCGGACATCATACACCGCACGCGTAAGGTGATAAGATCACCTAATGTACAGCGTTTTATAGTTGATTGCTCGTAGTGGTAAAACGTATTGTTATATTTTCCGACTGTTTTTGAGACCTCGCTTTTAGTCACGAGTAATCAACCGCAAAACATCGTACATTCGGTGATGCTATCACTTTGCGCGTGCAGTGTAAGATGCTCGTCGCCGAATCCTTTGTAAGGGCTTTATCCCCATGCAAAGGTTTAGCTGAACCGAAGAGCAACCTGCAGCTGACGAGACTGAAAGCCGGAAGTACGACGAGTACTATACAATGGCCAAAACAAACCTAATTAAAGGCTTAAAATGTGCTATCGAATAATGTATTGTTTTTAGCTAGGTCTCAAAAACAGCCGAAAAGAAAGGAGGTTACACAATTAGAAGAGGTGCGACTATATAGAACCTCCCACGGGGCCAGTGTGACATTCATAGGTGTCACAGTGAGCACAGTGAAACCTAATCACCGTCCTCCACTCCACAACAAATCCCGGAATAACCAAGCATTACTGCAAGAGTGTTGACTCCCACTTCATCAGCAATACACGAACATCACGAATGGACTGAACAAACGAATGAATGAACGAATGAACGGAGGAATATACGAATGAATGAATAAAAATGGAAGAACATACGAATAAATCATAGTCACGTCGAAGCCGTGAGAAAGGCGAGGTCGCTGACACATCAGCTTTCAAACGACAATAACATCTACAACTCCTACTACTACTATTACTACATCTATAACCACTACCATTACCAACTCGTGAACAAGGAAAGTCCTATGAAACTCAATTACCTTCCATATTTACTAATTCCGGTGTTAGGGGCAGGACTGAGTGGTTGTGATGCTCGTCGTGACGATTCTCACTCCCCCTCCCCCCCCCCCCCCTCAACACCTTTTCATTCACAGTCAACAACAAGCGTCTCATGCAATGCCAAAGCCCCAAAGCCAGGCTATCCCCGAGACCGCAATAGACATTAATCGACGTCGTATGAGAACAAGACGATAAGATAAACGAATCGAATGCTAGAAATACTGGGGTCCACACAACAAAGAATTCAATAACGGGTCGCCTAAGTAAAAAAGGAAGAAGTCAGCGTATATACAGAACCGGTCTTCTAAGACTAATGTTAATCGCTCCAGAAATCCGGGAGGATATGCACACAATCTATTTTTTCCAAATATCCAGTCGGTTTCGATATGCTCGTCCCACTCCACCTGCTATGAACGTCAGTCATAACTGCGTATGATTCAGACAAGAGCAATGAAATTATTCAGCACTTCCAAAGAAACCATATATCCTGAAGAAAGAACATGATACTAACGCGACATACACACAACTGCGCTCGCCATCTACAACAATCACTCTCAAAATACGCTTGGCACTGGCGGGTTAGCGCAGTGGTTAGTAAGGCAATGAATCGAGGTGATAAGCGATTCCCTGGTTCGATCCCTTTTCTCCAGTATCTCATGAAATCAATCCTCTGAAGGCCTTAGCGAGGCTACCTCCTAGACTGCGAGCAGAATCATCTCGGTCATCATTCTACGACGTGCACAAAGACGAAATCCTCAAGCTGCAGCCGAAGCAATGCATATATATACATATATATACTTATGTGTACAAGCACACATACATATATAGATAGCTTCTAGCCTGTGAGGAAAAAGTTTGGAGATTTTAAAAATGCCGAGAATGAAGGGTCCACATTGGGAAGGGACCCGTGGCCGAGTGGTTATGATGCTTGTCGCGGCACGGTGTGCGGCTGACCCCCAGCACTTTCCGGCGTCAACACCCCATAGAACACCACAGCCAAGCTTCTCGGAATCGCAAGGAAACGTGTCCGAGCAGTATTCTACGACGTTGACGATGAAGATAAAAAACGATTGAGTGCTAGAAGTGCTGAGATCCGCACAGAGGAAAAACACCGTGAGACGGATCAAATAAACTAAGACAAATTGGAAAATGATAAGCTATCCAGCAGTAATTACGGTTGCCACCCGTATCAAATAATATCAGCAGCACACCACTAGTGTCGGAGTCGTCGACGACTGGATTTTTTGTATATAATTATGTGATTTTGCACAACACAGCCACCAGCTGCACTAACAATACGGACGATCAGCCATTCAGTGATTTGGCTGAATGATTGATGCAAATTCCATCGGTTGATGATGACGATGGGATCAGCTTGGCGTAAGTGTAAAACCATATCACCCGGTTTGATGTCTGTAAAGATAGATCACGTCAACTGGATTTCGAACAGTAACGATTGCTGGGTGGTCCAGTTTTCACTGAGATCTGCGGGAACAACTGTCCCCATAAATCTTTAGTTACACGCATGGTAATTCAATCAAGCGTTTCCTATGTTTGGATTCTATAGCCGGTCCATCGCATCGTTAGATTGTTTCCCAAATGATTCAGCACGCTTGCCGCATCGTATTCTTCATTTATAGTCTTCAAAAGCCTTAAGCAAGCGAAAAATTGAAGCAGTATTCCATCCAGAACTGGTCATCGGCGTTGTCTGTTCAATGAGCTTATCCAAAGTGGAATGTGAAAAGGATGAACTCTCAGCACTGGTCAATCCCTTTATGTAGTAAAATGTTGACTTTATCAAATATAGCATGAGGTAAATGAATGCACATCAATGCGAGGAAGTGATTGGAACTGAAAGGGAATACTTTGATTAATCATTTGTTGTTTTCACTTGTTGTAAGAACGGGATAAACTTGTACAAAAACGAAAAAGTCCGGAAGATTTCTTGCCAACGCAATAATTAGCTCATAGTGTTCCCCACAAAAGCATCTGCGCGGCTTATCATTTTGATGGCCCCACCCTTTCGTTGTGTTCCAAGAATTCCAAGAACTCAACCAGAACACTGGCAGAAAAGGTGCTAATGGAGCTGATAATCAATAATATAATTGCAACAGGCCATACGAATAAAAACATGCAAAGAAAACACCAACCATCTTTCAAACCACGACTTTCATGGTCGTCCAGATGATCGTTGACGATTGCACAACATATAATATGACCTCGCAGAGACGACTATCTGGACGACCCTCAGTAGACAAATGGACGATGGAAGCTTTGTCATCTTATATCAACAAATTCACGGGAAAGGGGAAAAATTCAGAAAAGTCATGGTTGATAGTTTTAGCTGACATAATAGACAGGACCCTCGAAGGGCATTTGAACGTCGTGCGAAAAGAAACCGGCACATCCGACACAAGGCAGGCTATCGTAGTCAAAATCATTGAAGAATATATATACTGTCGTCAACACCTCGCACGAGTCGTAAAAAACAAACATCGATGAGCTGGTCTCATAGACTGACGAGCAGGGAGAAGACGAAAAGTGAGTGACAAGAACGAAAAAAGCGAATTCCGTCCATAGAATTAAACCGACTTCAAAGAAAGCCACCAATTTCGTTATAGGACTGCAAACCAGCCTCGCTCCTAGCCGGAATCAAATTTCAGATCATTACACTGGAGCCATAGTCAATACGATCACCCCTTCTATAGATAACAACAACTTCAAGGCAACGAAAATAATGGAAGTGCTGGAATACGCACGAGACAAGTGAGAATGGACCATTAGGCATCTAGATATTCATCCAAGTAGATTTTCTTTTAGTTTCACACGATCCATTGTCATAACTTGTAACGCGGATACCGGTATTTCATGCAGTTGACCTCTTTCCTTGAACTGATCCTCCACAAAGGTCCTTGAACAGTTTATCCTTTCCTTCGGCTGCTGCTTGAGAACTTCGTGCTCAATGAGTGTCGTCGAATTCTCGTTGGAACTTCTCGGAGGTAACTGAGCTAAGGTATCCGACAATCACTGGCTGACTGTAAATGAGTCATAGGGAGGAGATTGAACCAGTACATGGCTTATAATCTCGCTTCTCAAAAACAACATCACTAGCCACTGTGCTACTCCGACCTCTCACACGATATGTAGAGTAAGGAAATGTTCCGTGAGAGTCCACTTGATGCCATTCACTGCTAAGGTGCAATGAAATATCATTTTTGACTGCTACTCGCGTGACTGCAAATTCTCATAAGCAAAAGGATAGTATTTATGAATGTGTTGTCCGTGTTCTTTTCTTAGTTCGAAATTTAGTGATGCTTTAGTATTTAATGTCATCAACACTCACTGCTTGGCTAGATCCAAGTCACAAGAGGATTCTCAATCATAGAGAATGCTGTAACAGGTTATCTTACAGTGTTTTCAGCTTTTGGATTCATAAGAACGCTGGATAGGGACGATCCAGTTTCTTTAACAGGCGAGCGACGTCACTGGTAAGTATACAAGTATTTCTCGCTTCAACAATTAGCCGTAAATTATCGAAAAGCAACTGAATATATAATATGAGGATCTTTGACACACTGGAACACGGTGATTTTCAAACATTCTACTGAATGATATTTATCGAAACCTTCGTTGTTTTGAAATGTACTCCATTGGCTACACAATCTTAATATTCTCAAGAATGTCTCACAGAATTTTTTGAAGTCTTTCAGAAGTACGATATGCCATTTCGAGTGCTATACGCACGTTTCGGCGTTCTCGTGCGACTCATCAGTAGCATAAGCTCTACGGTTGACCACTACTGTACTAATGATAGCGGCGTCGAAGATGTTCAATTCAGACCGATTTTCAACAGATGGCAATTGATGCCCATACTTGCTTGAAGACGGAGTTATCTTGGGAACTAATTCAATTGATACTCATGCACGAATGACAAAATGCTAGCGAAGCGGCGTGCAAGATTAATGAGGCTTGAGACGCTCATACAATTGCAAAAAGGACAGCTAGGACGTGGTTCGCAAAGTTCAAAGATGGAGAAAACAGACTGGAGGATCAGCCACCCTCCGGCCATCCACAGGGAGCTCCATCAATCTTGCGCACCGCTTCACTAGCATTTAACCCTACGAACTACTCGTCAATAAGTAGCAAGCGAATTTGTTCCCCCGACACCCACCTTTTGTAGCAAATTAAGCAAATTGCATACCAAAATGTGCGCAAGAAAATCCACAATTGAAAGATACCAAATTGCTCTAGTGCCAAAACTTATGGAACGACATAACAGTCCGATAGAATTTTGAGTCTTCATGGTTTAAAGGTTATGAAAAATCCTATCAGACTACACAGAATTTTTAGCGAAGTCTCAAACACTGTTGACTGGAAGATACTTAAAATTATTACGATAGCGGATTCATCGGCATCCCCATACCGATATCGGATTTCATTTCAGTGTGAGCGTCACCTGGTTCTATTGCCGAGCGTCTCGAGCGAACACTGTAAAATCTTTATCTGATAAAGTTTGTAAAGTATCCAGTGAACTCTGTTCATTTGAAGAACATGAAAATCATCAAACATCTGGTTGAGGCGCCTTATCTGAAATGCTCCGACGAGAGGATTCCTCAACAACTCAGCAGGACCTCTTGTGAGGAAGGCTCGGTTCTATCTTTTTCAGAAAAACACAACCTATTTAGTGGAAGTGACCACGTTTGGAACTGTAGCGAGGTTCTAGTCTGAATGATCCCCTTGGCGCTTGAATCGACAATGGTCAAGAGTTTTACTTAGGAACAACTGAATACTTAGGCGATTCGTCTCAACGATTTGTTCGATCCTCGCTACATGAAAATGTGCTAATTTAGTTGTTTTGTTTTCTAAAGGCCCGAGTTAAGCCTAGACGGGACTATCTCACGTCGTCACCACATCAGAGCAGTACCGCTCTTCGTGAATCGGAGGGAGATTACCCCCTTGCAACTGGTAACTACCAAGACAGCGGTCATTCCTGGTACACTTTATTCTTAGTTGAGTTTTACGAGTGAAACGTCGCAATCCTCAGGTTGGATGGTCCTGCTGGAGATTTAACTCGCTTCAGCGCATCAGGACCGAAAAAAAGAAGCGAACGATGATGAGTGATTTGGCGAATTCACAACAAATTTCAATCCCTGAGTAAATGAATGCTTTGGAACGCTATGACTTCACAAATATTGTAACACAGAAGAGATAGAAAGCAGTTCTGCTGAAACACCCACAATCAAAAACACTCCCCGGCCGGGAATTGAACCCGGGTCTCGCACGTGACAGGCGCGGATACTAACCACTATACTACCGAGGATTGAAACACTAAGTGTGCCTTGCTGAACTTGACATTGCCCAAAACCTAACACAATTACTCCGCTACCCGTATTTTCTCAGTCCACCTGAGCCAAACGCCCAATGTGCAAATGTTTTTCATGAAATTAATGTAAAAAAACCTCTGGACCAAAACTTCAGGTTGAACCACAAAAATCAACTTTGGAATTAAGTAAACTGAACAACAGTGGTCTGCTCTCTTATTGACGTTGGGAGAACTTCTAAATATCAAATTACAAAGCAAGTCTACGTCTGAAATGCATATCCTCTAAAAGAACTTTATAGATTACAGAGCTCATTTTTCTGATCAAAAGTACAGCAAATAAGAAAATTTTTTCAAGAGACACACAGAAAAGCACGTATGACCACGTACTTGTATTAAACATCTCATAAAGTCTCATACTAAACGAGTGAACACCTTTATTCCTTCATATACCGCATGGGCCGTTCTCCCACCATTTATCACCGCGTCTTGTGCCGGATAATTTGTATTACACCCCTCCCTCCTCCCCTTCCTCTTCCCTTCCCTCATAATACACTAGTTAAAAGGATTACGCCTTGCTTTCGAAGTGATGATGTCGCTCTTTCAACTTCACAGCAAACTTGTTCAGAAATATAGAGGGACCGATAGCCTAAGTCTCTTCAGTGACATTCTATCTTTTTATTGACTACCTAAGTGGCGATGATATTGATATTTTTCCCTTTGGTGACGATGATATTAATATTTCGTTACAGGACTAAAACATCGTGATGACAACGCGCTCCACATGAAGGTCTACGTGCCGGGCGAGAAATGAACGTGGTACCCTAAGGGTTTATGTGTTAAGACCCAGTCAGCAACCAAGTACCACAATATGGCTGAATAGAGTTTCGAGTGCTGCCCACAAAAAACGCAATAAACAACAAAAATTCATCATTTCGTCTAAACAATTGCATTTTGAAAATCTTGGCTCATCCCACTAAAGAATTGAAGAATATAGGATAGCAACAAGGATATCACTCAGTCTATGTTTCAGATCCTATTTCCACAATTCTCTGGACTTCCAAGTGATGTCCATGTGGCATTACGGTTATTAATCTGTATGAATGAAAAAAGACAAAATCAAGAAAACTGATAGTGTTATTGCGACCAATGGTGTCCTGTAGTATATCGGATCGGTTTGCTGGTCCAATTTCGAGCTCCCTGCTCGCCAAACCCGCGAGCTTGATAAGTATGTAAGCCATTATAAGCCTCTGCTTGAGTTAGATATGTATTTAATCACCTCTACAATATATCACAAAATTCTAGATAAACGCCCGAAGCTTTCCGGAAAAAACCAACGCCGAACGACTTATCCCTAAACTTTTAATCCATAAAAAGATCTAAAAACCGAATCGAATACTATCAATTTCTTCCACCTATAGAAACTAACAACCGGTTCTCCAATGATTGATCTCAGGTAAAGAGAGATATGAGATAAAGCTAGAGCTGATCGTATCCTCAGAATCTTTTCACCTACGCCATTTTGAAGCTCATCAAAATCCAAAAAAAGCGAAGAATGATGATCGCTAATGAAAGAAAGAAGGTCACGGCAATAAATTAGGACTCAGGGTTTTATTCTACTATGGTGGTGCAAACGTAATTGTGATTTCAAACCAAACAAGTCTCAACAAGGCATAAGCCGCAGTTACATTTGCACTAACCTAGATCATTAGTCTATTAAGAAAATAAATTCTAAATAAAATCTTAGGACGGCTGAACAAGCAGAACTCAAAAACATTTCTATGAAGTTGAAGAAAAAGGAAATATCCTAATTTTGAAAAACCAACATGGGTTTGACTGGTTGCTATGTGTTGCGACTGCGTCTTGCTTTCACAGCTTTTCCGCTGAAGAGAACAAAGCCTAACTAATTCATCTTGAGGATCAAAAATCTATCACGGGTTTAATCTGAGTGGCATTAGA
The DNA here is from genome assembly GCA_019055375.1 of Parelaphostrongylus tenuis. Classification (NCBI taxonomy): domain Eukaryota; kingdom Metazoa; phylum Nematoda; class Chromadorea; order Rhabditida; family Metastrongylidae; genus Parelaphostrongylus; species Parelaphostrongylus tenuis. Next base: position 172,371 of record JAHQIW010007136.1, read on the forward strand.
GCAGCTGATATTTCAGGAAAATAAACATCGAGTTATAACGAGAAAACAAGTATATCGAGCCAGCTGAACTTCGAAAGAAACATCGATATTAAAGGCTACTATACTCTTTTTCCTCAAGTGTTCCATGGATGACAGCATAAGCTTCGGCAGTGCAGTGGTCTGTCTGCAGGCGCCTGCAAGAGGAGATACGGGTTTGACTCCGTCCAGAGTTCAACGGCTATATAGTGAATGGAATAAATCTGAGCGACCAGTTGGATCAGCTTCATAGTGTCAGAGATCAAACGTGTTAAGCGAATACGCCCGAAGCTCGTTAATTTATTTCCATAATACATTTATCTAAACAATAACACAATCTTACAAATAGACCTCTGTAAAACCACAAAAGTATCTCATTTACACTGTAGCTCATCAAAAGCCCTATTTCTTGAGAAATTGAACATTTCTAAGCAAACGTTTGATGGGAAACCTGCAAAAAAGTCAGAATTTCTACTAATGCTAAGATTAAATCACATTCAGACCTCTTCAGCCGTCCATTCTCAAATAATGCCAGTCACATTTCAAATCAAATATTATTACTCCACATCATATTACGCCTACATTAGTCGTACGTGGAACGGAAAGAACCAGTTTCTAGTTTCGTGTTAGGGAAGGAACAGTCTACAAATGAAAAGCAAATCGCCGTAGAGCGGACACTGACCGCGGTGCTTGTACGAATAGTATGATAAATAAAAACTTAGCAACAAATTATATAAGAAATAAAGTAAAATATACATGGATAAGATAATAACAGAACAAAAGTTCACAAATAATTCGACTATGGACACGGTACTCAAATCTTAGGCTCCGAAGAGCAGGAAACGCATCGAAACGTTAGCAAAATAAATTTGGGTTCTTTTCGGTTATTAGGGGACAATGAAAAACCGACCTCATTCGCTGGAGAACTTTTCATAGGAGTATTAGTATCCACTCGAAAGCTGAGACTTCACGCTACAGACCCACGTCGCTGGTTTTCGAAAAACCTTTTTTAACGTTGTTACAGAAGGAAATGTCCTGCGTTGCAGATGCGCATACTTCTCTCTGGAAAAAGCTTCCCTTAGACGGATAGTAAATGTCAGCCTTCGAATGGTTACTAACACTCCTGTGAAGAGTTCCTGTCTAGCGAATGAGGTCGGCTTTTCACCACTTGTCCCCTTATGATCAGAAGAAACCGAACTTGTTCTTGACAACTTTGGGCTATTGGCTTAATCATCATAAAATGTATTTATATAATTTTAAAAAACAATACAATAAAAACATTATAAAATTAATTAATCTTTTCACACTCATATACCAAGAAAGCAGGAAACTGTTGGTACCGGAAACGCCCATGCTGTATTCCGATTCACAATAAACTGGTTCAATTCAGAACTGTTAACATTCATATTCCTATTTTATTTACCCTAAAATTCCATAGATAGGAGCGTCCTGGTGCTGTGAAATGATACTTAGTAAAATTCTGATAATTTACCGTATTTTTTACTAATTTAGTAGCCTTTATTTATTCTGAATCTTGAAAAAAAAAATTGGGAAAAGAAGTTGAAAAATTATCGCGTTACCGAAAACTGCGCGCTTGTCCGCTCTTTTTTTTTTGCAGAAATCAAACAGCGCTTACCTATAGAATTTTCGGGTATTTCAGTTACATCTCTTTTCCAAGAGGACGGGATATGACGGTCGTTTGACTTGACATAAGTGCTTTACAGCAGGGATTCTCAATAATCTCCACCAACACAAAATCCTTTCTCTTGAACCGTGTTTTCTCTTGACGGCGCATTGCTTTAACTCTTTCACATTCTTCTACATTTTTGAAACTCCTTCATACCCTTGCGATAAAAGCGCTTGCCACTGATTTCTTGATTAGAAGAGAACTTGGGAGAAAAAAACCTAGAATGGAGAAACGAGGGTCCAACTCCTGGTTCAGGTCTGGGATCGTATGTTTTGCATACCACTTAGCATTCGTAGTGTGTATTTAGATCTCATAATATTGTTTTGAAAGCAGTAAACACAAAGAAATCTAGAGGAATAGAACCTATCAAAGAACCATAAGTCAAATCAACGAGACAACTCAACTAAAAGACCATACCAAATATAGGCCATCACAGGCGAGCCGACACTGTTCACGACGGTTGATTCATAGGAATCTGATCAATCATAAGCACCGGTATAATTATTATTCGACCGATTAAAATTCTACATACTTCAACAGAATCAAAGAACCGATGAAACAAGACAAACACCTGTTGACAATAAAAAATACGTAAACGACAAAATGAGAAATAAATGGATGAATGGATGTAAGTGGAAAAAAAAGAAACAAAATAAAAAGTGTACAAAAATAAAAAAAAGCTTGATGACAACTCGACAAAATATCGACTTAAGCGATAAAAAGTCAGCGAAATGGATGGGTAAGGAACGTATGAACTCTGTAATTAACATACACAACTTCGTCTAAACTTCATTTCGAACTCTATCAAAATCAGACACTAGTAGCCTTTTCCTCAAATGTAAGTCTATTCCCTGACAAGAGATCAGCAAAAAAAAAATGTGTGGAGACAGCGCCAGCACAGAATTTACGGACCAAAGGATTCCGGCTTTAAAGTGAAGCAGACGGAAATTGTCTTAACCCTCTCGGAACCATGAACCCAATCCCTCTGCGTCCCTAAATCCCAAAATGTTTCGTCTTAACAATGGCATGCTGGAGGGCTCAGACGCAATTCTTAGAGGCAACACTCCGGAGGCTTGAGACGTAGAGGGCTAGGGTCCATGGTTCCAAAAGGGTTAACAAAATCAAAGCACCAAAAACACCTTGAACTAGCAACAAATCAGCTATTCTGAGTAGAATAGATGACTTGATGGACGAATACGGCAGTCAATCAAGTTGAAGCCACGATATCCTCGACTGAAGCGCTTGACAATACTTTGCGCCTAAAATTTGGAGAACGAAACCTCAGTACAGAAAAAAAGGGTTGTTAGACTGTTCAAGGTGCGAATATACAACCATGGCTTATCACACTAGATTACCTACTGTTGAAAAATCTATGTTATAGTTTTACATTCAAAGTCTAGTAAACAATAACGCTTGTCATTTCCTAACAAGAAGGCTTGCAATTCCAGAACAAAGTGTTTTTAAATCTACGAAAACAGAGCGGTATAGCTCTAGCAAATCAGCAATAAGCATTTTTCCGACTGATTGAAGTGATGTAAACAAAAATCACAAAAAAAGATTAGTCGGGAGCGCAGACTCTTCAACAGAAATCAACAGATATAACTATGTTCTCTAGTGATATGTGCAAAGAACAACTACAGAAACTACTAAAGCTTTAGAACGGATTCAAATGAAAATTAGAAGAACAAAGCATTTAAACGATAAATCGACTGAGAGTAAAAAAAAAGCCGATAGCAAATCAGAAAGAGTGTCAAGTTCCTGAAGATGATGATGACCTGATTAGTGATTGTACAGATAACAGGTAGCACAAGTCAACAAATGCCAAAAATTAGGGGAGGATTAGAAACTCGGCTCGAAAGCAGTGATGCTCAAGAGTAGTACTAGACTAAAACTACATATCTAAGAACAAACGATAGCACAACACGAGTCCGCGGTAGCGCAGCAGTTAGTACGGATCCCGGAAAGGCTAAAATACGGGTTCAACTCCCGTCGTCGAAGCCTCAAAGTTCTCCATGACATTCAACATTATTGAGTATATAGTTAGAGCACTATACAACCGTTAATAAAGCAGTTTAAATAAAGAAATTCCAGATTAAACTCAAACATGTTAGAACAAGATTCTTATAAAACGCACAAAACGAGACAAATAAAACAGCTCTAAAGATAAAACGTCATGTATTACAAATAGCAGTTTCTCACTGTAGGCATCACGGTTGACGGAACAGCTTATGGCTGGTCTCCAGATCCTGATCTCTTGGCCTCTTAGACAGAATGAGTGAGGAAAAAACGCTCTTCACCTTCAGTAACGACTAATTGAGCTGTCATTGTAAAACAGAGAGAGAGAGAGAGAGAGTAATATCAAGCGGTTGAGTACGTCATAGATAGATAGATGAGATAAGGACTAACTGACAGCGGCAGCATCAAGCGGCCGGACGGACGCGACGGATGGAGGGGTCAGAAAAGAGAGAGACATGAGGTGATGATGGCTGCAAAGGTGAATAGGAAATAGCGTACTCACGACGCGAGTTCAGATCGAGGATCGAACTCCCGAAGAGAGCACAACGACTAAAGAGAACGACTATGCAAAATAGCACAGGTGACCAGAGAGAGAGAGAATAGATCGGAGAATAACCTTCCACTGCTGTAAGTTCGTGGATTAATCGACCGCGAAAACCAATCACCGAGAGATAAGTAGTGAGAGTTACGCGAGCGACTGACTGAACGACGATAAAGAAAAACATAACGTATTGTTCACGACGGTCTAATGATGATCGTAATAGTAATAGTAATTATACGGTCAGATTTGTAATACTGTTACATAAATACTATCTTCTCATTGTAAATTATTTAATAAAACTGCATTCACGAACTGATTTGCAATGATCACAGGCGAAAAGTATAGGATTACTACTGTATTAACCTAGGCCTATTTAAATTTCAACCCTTCCCGGACGGTGAGGGTAGTTTTTGACCCTCAACTTTCCACAGGCCTTTTTTGCTGGACAGAGTTTTTAGTAGAATTATAGTCGTCAGTCGAAAGCTTGAATCTCGGAACTTTCAACATTGTGCTTTGTGCCTGAAAGGGCCTTATTTTTAACTAAGAATTGAGGATAGTTTTTCACTAGATTAGACTGATAATCATTCAGTAGTATAAATCTCGGAAATTCTGAAATTTGATTTGCTTTTTGAACAAGTCGTCATCCAGAATTGCTAAAATGACAAGAAAATTACGCGTCACACTCGAAGTTTTCTTCGCACATAAGAGTTATATACGCACTAAAAGTTGATAAGCGTGTAGAGGAAAACATGTAGCCAGAGAAGTAGAAGAAACCTAAAGTTTTCCAGAAATGATAAAGAAAATTCCTTGTTAAATAAGGAACCGCAAGCCGCTTGCGAAAAAGATCAACAGCCGTCCGGAAAGGGTTGATACTTAAGTAGTGGTAACAACCGCAAAACATTTCAGCACTGAAGGTTTTCTTACATGTATGAAATTATGTGAGCTCTAGAAAACTAATAAAACTACAGGGATCACCTAGCTATATCCAACTTCTCACAGCAAGCGGCATTCCTAACTAACATAAAACCTGGTAAAACTAGTGTGGTTCACATTTTCAAGCTATCAAGCAAGAATAGTTAATCTAATTTTACACATCTAATGATTGCATCTCACTGATAACGTTAGTGATATAAGACATACATACAACAGCAAACAATCATTGAAACGGGGTCATTTGATATCTAGGACGAACGATTCGGAATTAGACAACTGAGCAAACTGCGATTTTTTCGAGGTGGGCGTTGCTGTTGATGAAGAGAACCAGCCGAAACACCACTGGCGTTATCAGTGAAGGACTGAGATGCTCTAGTGGTTCCCGAATCAGTTCCATGAGGATCACGATCGGGTGGTAAAATTAGTACAGAAGGCACCGATGATGAGGTACGATGTGGTGGAGCGCTGCTCTGATGCCGCTGCTCAACGGCTAGTTCTGAAAGCACATTTATGTCCACTATGGATAGTTAGTATATTAAATGATAAAAGAAAGAGAAATATAAGAACAAAATCCTGCCATTAGTTAAATTGTTTGCATAAAATTGAGGATTTTTTCAACTCATCACATTCTATTGTGCGGATTCCAACAGTTCAAGCATTCGATTCAGTTCCGCACGTTAACTTTACCAAAGGCTTCTAACATTTCCCATGATGTTTCGACCGTTGTTTGAAACTTCACCTTCTTCATAGTGTCGTGGATACCAGTCAAGTTTAATCGACTTGTAATCTTGGAACAAAAAGGCTATGACGTTCTCAGGTGATTGCAAGAGAATTTTGGGCAGAAGTTCAACATGCACTTTGCTTCCTGATAACATCGTGATAACGTGAATGACTATTTGGCCACCGGCATTACATTTCCTTCAATGCAAAACTCTGGAAAAAATTTGTAGATACGCCATCACTTTCATCTGTATTGATGAAATGGAGCCGAAAAGCACTAGGCCAAAGACGCGCTACGATATACGTGTTTGGTGGCTCGATTTCGCGCTCAAACAGGTCACCATATCAAAGGTGGAAAATTTAAGCACTTCCTTGGAATTACGGCGTCTTCGCGAAGCGATAGTGATGCTTGTCACGGCCCGCGCGGGCTGATCAATAATGAGTGCCCTCCAAAACACCAGAGCCAGGCTATCCTAGCAAGGAGACAGGCTCAATTAGTATTCTACGTTCTAAGAGAAGACGAAAAAAAAAAAGAATGCTAGAAATACCGTGGTCCGCACAATGAAAAAAAAAACTGTTTAGACGGACCAAAAAGTGCCATGTTTCTGAAATAAGGAAACCTAATTACCATCAGAAATTTCATCGGTGATAATTCGGTCCGGTGGTATTGCTCCATATTTTTCCTCCAAGGCAGGATAAACAGTGAGGGGACGTTGAACAGGTCCTCCTTTAGGCGTGTGTGGTGGAAAAGACACCTACAAACGAATGATTTCACTGTCATAAGATTCTACCCACCATCAACGTTGAATACCAATAACGATCACTTGCCTTTGTCCGGGGCCTTGAATACCATTGGTTGCGCTTCACATGTTCAATCGTGAACCGTTTTTTAGCATCTTTGGTTAGCAATCCCTTGAGCAATCTGCAAATAGATTATCTTTGCAATAGGTAAGAAATCTATGCCTTGAAATTCCTAATATCTATGTGCTAAGTGGAGTATCTAGGTCTCAGTCATATATCTCTTTCTTTACAAATTCAAAACTTCAAAACGTCCATAATAAGGGTTAGAACATTTCTTTTTTGCAATCGCCTATATATTTGAGAAGTGATGTTTACCGTTCCAAAGTAATTTACCTAATGATTGCGTGAATAAAGTAACTGAAGAGCAAATAGGATAATCGATTAAATTACCAGGTATTTTGATAGTTCCGACAAATATACAAATATTTTTATAGGTAATGAGAATTTTCTTCTGAAGAGTTCTATTGGTCCGTTCAATCAAGCGGACTACGTCAACCATGAACGAGAAAAAAGTCGCAGAAAGGAAAATTTTTTTTTTTCGTTATTGATGAAAAAGAGTGTTCTTGGTTCGCTCTACCCAATCCTGTATGAACTAAGCCGATAGGACATATCGAAGAAGGAGTGATAGCAATACGGCGGCATTGGTGCTGTGATATAGCACGCTCCCTCGGTATAAGTGAAAAATGGCATTCACTTCTTCTTGGGTTGGAAGATTTGCAAACCGCTCAATACTCTTGGACAAGTGGAATTCGTTAAGAATATGAATGAGCAGGAAAGATGCCACATTTAGCTTTGATACCTTTGATTCGAGATATAATAAAGCGAAATGATCTTTCAAAAACTCACACAACTAAATTGTCATCTAATTCCACGTTCTGTGGCATGATCAAATCAGCACGGGCAATGTTATCAAAAAGGCGCATAATTACCTAAAATTAGATAATGATAAAGATAAGCAATGAGATCGTTGGACTCTATTAGAAGAACTCATAATCACCGATCCTTCAAAAGGGTACAACCCTGAGATCATATTGTACAATGTCACACCACATGACCATAGATCCGACGCGAAACCACTGTAAGCATGACAAAAACCACGAAGATCTATAAACATAGCTTCCAGCTGTAAGAAAAACGGCCCACCTATAGCACTCCGTATTCCCTGAAACCAATTCTGGAGCCTGAAATTTTGGCGTTCCTTGTACAAGCTGACATAAATCGTCCTTCTGTAAAAAATGATGTTGTCCTATCAAGTGGTCGAAACAGAACATAGAACCACACCTGATACAATGGCAATTCTTCAGCAACGCCAAAATCGGATATTTTTAAAGTATAATCCAACGATACAAGAAGATTAGCTGGTTTTATATCCTTATGAACTATTCCAACAGAATGAAGATATTCAAGTCTGGAAATTGACGCGTTTTTCTAGGAATGATACAGGACAAAACTAAATTAGCACATTGATGACGCTATAGGTTTTTTTTTTTTCAATAATTGTCGAGAACCTTTTCACGGATATAACAATTGAGAACTTGAAAAACTTCAAAAGTGCATTTCGTTAGCTCTCAGGATACCCATATCATACATATGTATGTACATATACACATCTACATACGTATATGTATATCGCACATTTTGCAAACACTTCACCATGTTACTATTACTACTTCTCCTTAACATATACTACCCGTTTTCACATTCTATTGTGCAATTCCCAGTTTTAGCAAACAATTCCTCTCCTCGAATTCATCGCTTGCTAGAGGATTTCGTTTTCTTCTTAGCGCCGCAAAATAGTGGTCGGGTAAATCTTCTTGCGATATGGAGGATTGCCAAGCTAGGGTAATCCCTGAAACGTTTGCTGAATGGTTGCTAGAGAGTGTACAGGGTGTCAACCTCGACCGAGCACCACGAACCATTCAGGCATCATCTCCTTCTTGTAATGTCTTTATGTACATACATACATATATGTACATATATACAAGAGCGTTGGAAAAAAAGAGCTCCGTAACTACCTATTCAGTGAATATAATCTCGTGTTCGCTAAACAAGAGCTAAAAGGATAGGTGAACTCTTCCTTTGTTGGCAAAGATATGTGGCCTCATTCTAGCAGTCCCTAGTCGAATCTTAACCTGGTGCAAACGTATTTTCGGTCTCGGAACATTAGTTTGAGACTACAGCAGCCAGGATCACTTAATCACAAGAATAGGAACCACTACAATCCAAACATTCCCATCAACAAGATACATGATTCATCTCTTCCGGCACGACAAGATGCTAGACTTTTGAGAGCAATCAAATCACTAAATGTATTTTGGCACCGTCACAGCTGTCGCTTTTAGCAAGTTGCCGAGATGCTTATAAAAGTAATACTTGGCTTAGGAAGAGCCTAATAATAACGGATATAAGGCAGTGTTTCGCAGTCCAACACATTCAGTCTTTGGCGTTAAATGGCGAACAATATTGTCATGAATTACCAAACTTTTCTTCTCATTAGTCCATGTACAGGCAAACAAATTGCGTTCTCTCCGAAACTTTGTAGATTTCGTAAAGATATCTAGCTACCTTTACGTGAATAGCGAAATCGGTGCATGACACCATTTCTATCGCCGAAGAGAAAAAGTCATAATGACCCTTCAGATGAAAATAAGAAACCGTTCAACGTCGTATCGGATCCAGTTCTCATTGTAGGTCACAATGCGACCAGACAATGAGAAATTTTCGTAAAAAAAGCGAATATGAAGTTATTAGCGATGACATCCTATCACAGTTCCGAGCGACACTTGCAGACCATTTTAAAACCTCTCAATGTCTTATAAATAAAGGATTGCCAAATTGTAGATGTTAAGTAATTCTACGACTTTGGTAGTTCTTGCTGTAGCAGCGTTCACTACCGCTTTCAGAAGATTATAGGCAAATATTGATGTGTCCAATAGATTTTCTTCATTATAATAACTCGAATCCCATACATGCAACTTCAAGAGGCATCAATGTCATTATGAGTTTCGCAGACCTTCCCAAGTCCGTGCTTGAACCTTCTGGGGACCGCAGCTGTTCGCTGCGCGCGCGTGATTTCCGTTATTTGACTGATGCCTTCTTTTCCGTTTTGAAAAAACTTTTGGGATTTTCGCGTGGCCTTGATTAACTGTATGCCCTCCAATGTTTTCAATGAGAATAATACCCACTGGTGCACAAACTCGAGGGTGAGACTAATCTTCTGTTCGCTTTTATAGCGCTCTTTAAGGACCTTTTAAAAAAATAGACCTAATTCCAAAACCATCGCGATTTGTGCTACCGAATGATCACTAAAAGTTTAGTGAAAAGCCAAACACAGACGCCAGCTGTGCAGAAAATTGGTGCCAAAGGTGAAACAAAGTTTTCTTCCAAATGCTACACCTCAAGCAGGCCATTTGAAAAGTCAAGAACAGTATCGGAATCGCCGAGATCAATGATTCTGAACGACTACTGAAGGCCTAGTGGAAAATGTATGCCCCGCAAAATGCTTTTTTGAAACCGTATCTTTAAAACATGTGATTCTTGGAAGGACAATAAAATGTCGCGCATTCTTCCATGTAAAAACTGTGATGCATAACAATGCGATTTTCATGTCCTTTCAGAATTTTGGAATTCTCAACTAACATATTCCAGATAGAGTTCCGAGGAAAATTTTTATTTGGCGTATGATAATCTTCTATTGAGAAAAACTAACTCTAGAACAAAACGCGTCAACAATACGGCAAGAAGTATTCATTCAGAGATATAGTTACTAGTTCTAGTAAGACAAAATATGCCTCTAACATCATTCATCAAAAAAGAACTCTCTTAATTAAAGAAATTACTTTCAGCAATTTGTAACCCATACCTGAGTTCCGTGATCAAATACATAACTCTTGATACTAAAATAAAATCACGAAAACCCGCTTCAGAAAAAACCTCTGCTCACTGTTCTTTCCACCACTTCTGGTGGTGACAACCGATGGAACAAGTTCTCGTTTTCTATAGAAGCGTTTGAAGAATGAAATCCTTACCCTTTCATCAAATCCACAAAATATCGATGGCATTCATCATCACTTAGCCGATTTTCATGCGCTGTGTCCAGAAGTTGTTGTACAGAGCCCATACAAAATTCCATCACTACATACAGCTTATTCTTTTGCTCTCGACGAAACACCTAAGCTATTTGAAATTATTCAAACTGACTTACATACTAATGCTTCGATTAACTGGCTTGTCAAAAAGCCTGTAGCTTGATCAAAGGTTTTAATAAAATATTGCGGAACTTATGAACTTTCGCGCACGAATTCTGACAAAAAAAGCATACATACATAATATGCCCATGAATCTAGATGGCAAGAGCACAAAACAATTATTTAAAGTAAAACGGAACACTCTGAACACCACGCGGGAGTTGAACCCGTGTTCCCTTACCGGACGCGCAGTGCTACCACCACAACCCAAAGTCGCTGCTTTGCTATCACTCTTCTATAGTAAACAGGTATCGAAGCTCTTAACAATCAACATTAGAGGGCTTGTTCTGGCAAGCACAAGACGGTAATTATGAAAATTCATCAGAATTTCAAATTAACGCTCTTATAATGGTTTAAGTGGTAGCACACGTCCCGGCAGGGTGAAACGCGCGGGTTCAACTCCCGTCTAGGATCGGAAGTTTTGCTTAACATTCATAGCATTGAACATACAGTGAAACATTATAAGAGCGCCATAAAAGCTGTAGAAGAAATAAAAATTCTAGGTTACGTAACCCAATTAGTCAAACTAGAAACAAATTACTATGTTTCGCAGTTTCTAATGATGGACTCACCTCAATCAAACGAATCACGTTCTCGTGCCTGACTCTGCTCAAGATCCGTAATTCTCTCTCTACATTTTCCAGGCCATTCTGAATTTTTCTTAAGCGACTGTGCTTGATGATTTTGACAGCTCTTCGTACAAGTGTTATTTCATCAACAACTTCCTCAATAACCAAATATGATAAGTTGGGAGAAGAAGTTATGAATATGAAAGCGAAAATAAAATGCTGAATATCAGTGTTTTGATGAGTTTCGAATAAAAAAAACGCATACTTTGACTTTCGCATAAGATCCTTCACCAATTTTTGCTCCAAAGAGGTATCCATTGTGCGACTTTGGACCCTTCCGAGAATATACTTCTTCGACAAACTGAACAACCTCATAAATGAAAGCAATATAATGGAAAGATCTTCCTAAAATAGTCAAAAAATGGTTAACAACACCAATGTAAGTTCAGCTACATAACGCCCGAAAATACTCATTTTGTGTAGAAGAGCAAAGCCCAAAACTGATCCAAAACGCTAGAAGAAAGCGTCTTCTACAAGCCTAGTAAGTTCTCAACACCCAGGCGCTCGAGTTTTGATGAAAACAGTGCGATCCATTACGTAAGTATTGTGAAGACTTGTCTCTCATCGTTTCTAACAGCGGTGAATAGTCATGACTACCTCATGAAACTGCCGGAGATGAAGAAAAAGAAAAGAAGCAGAACTTCACTCAAAATAGATTACAAGACGCTTCCAAATGCTGACGACAAAAATGGCAAAGGAGGATCACGATATAGTAAAAAGTAATTTGTGCTAACGGGTGTACAGAGAAAAGTCTCTTCTACAGCTCTAAACCCGTCAAGTCCTTTAGCTATCGCATAAATATCGTCTATTGCCGAAAAAGTACCTACAAAGTACCAAAAATCCTTCATTAGTAGTCGAGCTTACATGCAAATTCAGAGACCTTCGGGAAAAATGAATGTGAGGCGAGAAATCAGATGCAAGAAGTCCTATGATTACCGCAATATATGCGAAGATGGGTCATGTTCTTCAAAATAGTGGACCAAAATGGTCCCAGTGACTGTACCATGACAGATGACCAGTTAGTACGCCTAAAGTTCCGGAGAAACGATCACATCACAGAAGTAAAACCACGACATAGATGAAGTCTGTACACGTTTTCACAGCTAGCACTGCAAAGCTTAACGAGCTTGCTTATGAATCCTTCGCGTAGCCATCAGCCTGTCGCCAACCAAGCAACCTTTTTCAACTACCTTGACAACTATTTGTGATTTTACTGCTTCTAAAACGAAGCCATTATCAAAATTTTTTGAGAAAAAAACGTCTTGAGGTCTTCGAAGAAATGTGCTACCGCAACAGAAAACACTTGCACCGGTGGCTAAGATGAATAGGTCCTGAAAACTATGATTTTTTGACTTCTTGGTTCGATCTCAAAAAATTGAGGGCGGCCTTAGTTACAATTACTTCGGACTTATGGTCCCAAACTTCGATCAGCTTCGTATTGAGTTGATATAGTCTCCGTTTCATAATAATGTGAAACTTTCCACATACCGCTCCTTCGCTTAGAGGCGTGAATAGTAAACCCTGTCCTGCTATAATTGACTGAACTCTCTCTGCTGAAAGACCGATGTCGTGTTCGAGTTCCGCAAACTGAATGTGTGTCTGCATAAAGTGTAAAGTACAATAGAAAACAAGCTCAAGATAGTCATCTACATTAAATGCTCACAAGAGAAGGTATAAAAGTACACGATATTTATAACGACGTCAAAATTTTTGATGTCTGAAAGTTATATAAAAATGACGAGGAATTATAAGCAACTTTGAAAATAATATAAGTAAAAATGTCAGAGCGAGGCACTGTGGCTAGCGAGCAAAGCCATCAACAAGTGGTGGATCAAAAAACGTATGCTGATTCTTTCCTGAAACTAGAGGATGCCGGCAGATTTCGCGAAGGAAGAGGAACAGTAAGACTGAACGAAAATTGTCAAACAATTCGATAATGTGCCGCCTTCTTCGGGAAAACCGTCAGTATCCTCCAATTCAATTATAGTTAAGTTTGGAAATAATTTGGTATAGCCTGCCGCATTTCCGAGTCAATAATGAGCAGGAGAAAGGCCACTCATTCGATAGAAAGACCAACTTTCAGTGAAAACACAGCATATGAAAAAATGATAGTTTACGAATATCTCACACTTTTCCTATTCGAAGCTTGCAAAAGACTGCAGTATCTCCTCAGAAATCGATGGCTGACGTTCGTGAATTCCGCCTTCCGTACGGCTGCTTTTGCCGGATTTAGCACTTAGCGTTTTTTCTCTTTCTTTACAACCTTTCGAGTTCGAAATGTGACAAAACGGCTTTGAGGAAGGCGAAGTTGCTGTGACGTTAGCCATCGATTTTGAGAAAGATAAAGCAACCTGGCGGAAGCTTTGAGTAACAAAGATAGTTCGTGAGATTTTTTCCTTTTTCAGCTGACTAAAACACTTAAGGCGTCTTTCATATAAGTACAGGGTTTCTTCAGCTCCCCAATATTTAGTCTCGCTCGTTGGATTTTCTACAAGAAAATCAACAAGAGATATTTCAAAGAAAAAAACTGCCTTGCCAATGAGATAAAAAATTACATCAAATTAACATCACATGCGCTATATAAACCAAAAGAAAGCAAACTAAACTTTCATTGGCTCTTTCGCGACGGCGCACTCACGTGCTTTCCATCTTTGATCCCCAGCGTGGCAACGGTCTGCTCCATCTCCTCGGCATCTCTAACCCCAGCGTATGGACACCAATAATATCATTGTTATTACTTTCCTATGTTGCGTTATACGTAATTATATCAGGCTGTCACAAGAACGGAAATGACAACAACATAATTGAGATAATACAATATTACATTTAATGCGCTCCTTCGCCGGTGTTAGAGATGGAGAGCAGGTGGATCTATGGTCCCAAAAGGGTTAAATTCAAAATAGGGCACAACTTGCACTTCTCAGATCTACCGCTATGCCCGGCACGCCTTTATAAAAACAATCCTATGAATTATAACATAGCTTCTCGCTACTGTGTTAAGACTGATTCTCTAGTTTACATTTCCAAATTTGAAAAAGACAATTGAAAGTATATTTTGATTTCCTAAATTAGTAATTAAAGAATTAATTGGAGTGTAAAGTTTCTGATAATCAAATACTCCATAGCTCCATCCTTCTAGTGACAAACTTTCTTTGTAACACCTCTTCAAAAGACAAAATATATCCAGAATGTTGAGTGATATGCAGGACTTTGAATCAGGGATGAGAGGCCAAACCTCCGTCTTAATCTGCCTGGAGGTGTGTGCTGATCACTGCGCTATTGCGTCCCTGTTTCGTTATCACTTCTTTCGTGACAAAGATTTTGCATATCACTCAACATTTTAGGAAACATCCTCTTAATCATATACACAAGTAAAGGAGGAAACTCTCGGCGTTAATCAATCCCTCAGAAATTCACCATGCATTCTTCAATTTTTAACCTCGTTTGAGGTGACTGGATGCATATCTGGGTTTTACAATGACTCGCGGTGGCCTCCCGCTGTATCGCCTAATTTGAGTCCGTCTGAGGACATATTAGGATAGGTTAAGAAGGCTGGAGATAAAAAAGTGAATTACAAAAACCAGCGAGAAAAATGATTATCATGAAATTAATCTCCTAAAACTAAATTTGGTTTTACAATTTCCGTCTGCTTCAGATTACTGCTCCTAAGTGAAGACAAAAGGAAAAGGAGATGATCACCTCTTCTGACTCAGGCTCATGAAGGTGCCAAATTCGAAAGCTCTCCCTGAGATTGCTGAGATCATCTTCTTCGGGTGATTCTTCTCCACCGACGGATAACTTCTGTAATTTAAAACATGATAATCACTTTGACTGGGATCATGTAGTGAAGGATAACAGTTATATTGGTCAATATCTTACACATTTTCAAGTAGAAAGCTTAAGAAGAAAAAAAAAAACAAATTAGATCACTAAATTACGATTAATAGGATACCGTTGTAATATGTTCTAGCCTACGGCCATAAAAATTCTTACAAAGAAAAACAACCAAAAACTGTTCCACTTAAAAATTTATCTGAGGAATGGATGAGTATTACATGGATGTTTTAGTGCCTTATTCCCATAAATTTCAACATTTTTTTTAGAGATTTGAGCTTATTCACCCGTAACTGTTAATTGACCCAATGTTGATTCAGGCCTTTGAAAGAGGTGTAGAAACCTTCTTGATACACAACTCCACACGCCTTTTCGCTGGACACAATTTTTTTTACTACAGTTTTAATAGTTATTCGAAATATTCAATAACGATGATTCTGAAACCAGTCTAGTTTTTGGGAAGCATTCATGGAGCACTGTAAAATCGAAAAATAGATCACATTAAACACTCAAGTTCTATAGGCATCGAAAACGTGGGTAGGTATATAGAACTACGGAAGAAACCCTAGAATTTTTTTTTTCTCAAAACAACAAAAAACCCTATCAAATAACGAACATAGCGCGCATGGTAATCAACTGCGGTTTTCAAGAATTCGGCAACTCAGAGAAGTGATCAAAAAGTAGCGACTAACCAGTTGATTAGCGGAAATTCTTTGGCAAGGCTGTAATCCTTCTTCACTAGGAGATTCAGTAGACACAGCTTTACTAGTTGAAGATGACCTAACATTTAAACACGATTCTTCCTGGCTAACGCCGCCAGCTATTTGCAGCTAAAAACAATTGATTATCAAAAAACCCAAGTAGCAAAAAATTTAATTCAATAAAAGTCTCAACGATAGACACAAATAGAAGTACAAAATCTTGAAAATCAACTCACTTCGCTTGCTGGGATGTTAAAAACCCCCATGTCCATCACATATAATCAGACCACTGAAGGAGGAAACCCGTGTCTAAAAGTAGATGTTAGAACTATCTGCTATAAAGAAAAACACAGAAAAAATTAACAAAAAAAAGCGTTTGGAAGCAGAAAGATAGACTCACAATCACCCGTGTCAACTAACTGGTCGTCCACCACCTTCACTCGAGTTTTACATTCAATTAAAATCTCAATTATAATTCTAAATATATGGGAACAATGAACAAAACTTCATAAACTGAACACGACAATGGAGTTGAGCGGCTCGGCTACCATAAATTGCATATATTCCAAAAGAAAAAGCAAGAATATTTACTTAAAAATCGACACAGTCTATCTGGATCACATATAGGTGAAAGGAAATCACAACCTTGAAATATGAGAGTACTCAACCATCACAACTGCAATTTATACCTTATTTATCTTGGAAAACCCACACCGAAACATAACCCGGGATGTAATCCTAAACATAAAAGACATCCTAAAACTTTTGAGTGATGTGCAAAACATTCGACTCCAAGCAGAGTTGAACTGGGCATCACGCATAGCAAGGGTGCGCGCTACCACTTACACCACGTAGCCAACCGCTTTGGTACCACTCAAATGGGTTTGATGTCGATATTGTTTGAAAATCCGAGAACGTTAGATTGGTTGCTAAAAGCTTTGATAGTAACATCGAAGAAAGAGTGGCAGCAGTGCGGTGGACTCAGTGGCGTAGGGATGGCACGTGCCCTTGGCAAGAGTGAAACCCAAATTCAACTTCCACCTGGGATCGAATGTCTTCCAAGTCATTCAGCAGTCTGAGATATGTAGTTGTAACAGAATAATATAACTAAAAAAACAGCATAACAAAGAATTCACAAGAAAAACAGTGCCATACACAAAAATGTCTTGAAAAGGATTCGCACTGGAATGTGAAAACGGAAAATGTCAGTTCATATCCAAAGTTCCTCCATCTCGACATTTCGAATATCTAGTGAAAATCCTGTATCCTCAAAAAGGGATCCCTATTCAACGACTCATTCTGGGATAGAACTAAATCAACTTTATCTCATAATCCCATCTACGATTAAGCTTGTACTGAGTGGTTTCAGCCCTTAAAAAGTTGTTTCTGACTAAATCACAAATGAAACAAAATCTACACCGAGAAGACCGAGCAAACTGGAGTGCGATAAGAAAATCTTTCAAAGCAAGAGAAAGCATAATTTGCCAAGAACAATCCGGATATCGCAATGATTCAATCCAATACTGGGTTCAACATACCAAAAAAAAACATTAATTTCGGGTACCGCGCTGATTTTTTGTCTACGAAGCAGCGCGGTCGACCACTGAGGGGGGGGGGGGGGGAGCGCACAAATGACAATGTTGTAGTTTCCTCATAAATTAGGTTTTTATAACCATTAAAAGGAGTTTCGTGGTCAGTAAAGAATAAAACAAGATACGAGAGAGAAAACTAAGAGAGTTCAGTAAGGTTATACGTCTTAGGATCAACGCTAGTGCTTTCTGAAGGACAGTAAAACAATCCTTTTTCAGAAGCGTTTGAGCATCTTGTTGAAAAAGTTCCTACGTATGCTTACAAATTGTATGCTGCTAATATAAATGTGCACATGTACATATGCATATATATGCCACGCATATATATATATATATATATATATATATATATATATATATACTTAAATATATATGTACATATATATGCATATATATAGGAACATATAAATATATATATCCACACATGTGTATATATATGCACATGCACACACATATATGTACACACACATGTGAATTATTTGTAGGGTATTGCCAAATAAATGGAATATGACAGCAATAACAAAATAAGTTTCAGATTTGTAGGGGGGGGGGGGCACCCATTACAACCAATCTCAGTGGGCCGAGACGCGACGCGGCAATCAGTGGCACATACACGACTCACACGGTACCCAAAGGGTCATAAACACGCCATCTATACCTTGCAACGGTAATATCAAAAAGAAAATTCCATTGAACAACATACAACTAGTCCAATTCAATATCCATTTGCCCATCGGGAAGAAGAGGTACTTCACTGAGGGGAACCTGAAGAACTTATCTAACATTCCCTACTCACAGAGTGAAAGACCGATAAACAATTAAGTCTCAGATATAGAAGTAGAAATGAAAAATATCTCATGAACTGTTCTCCTATAACTTATTACACGACTTGTGGATTACCTAAAGTATTGATGTTTCCTGGACCACTTATAGTAAAAGTTTCCAATAACACTTAGAGAATTTCTTATCTCACACGAAGAGTTATAGGAAAAAAAATATGTTCGAGCTCCGAAAAAAGGCGAAGTCGCCGTAACATCAGCTATCGATTTTGAAGTATATATACAAACACAGTGCAAGATTTTGATGAAAGGACACCTCGTGGGAGAAAAATACTCAATATATATCCGTTGATGTGGAGTGATGTGCAAAACCTTCGCGTAGAGCGGGACGCTCTACATCAGGTCGTTGACGGCTGGCGTCTGACAGATAGATGCACTGTAATGTAGAAAGAGCGATGTGCACAATGGGCGTCAGTAGTGTAACGGATAGAGCACGCATTCCCACAAAGAGTGAGGTTCTAGTCCCGCCTGACGCGAAAGTTTTGCACATCACTGTACATCAACGGGTATATAGTTGTAACATCTACCACCGCTAGAAGCGGGTCTTTGATACTTAGAAATATTAACAGCGAAGGAGTAAAATAATCCTAGAATCACATCGGTTTGGAAATTTTCAACAATAACAAAATCGAAACAAAATCTACCTCCTAGAACTGTGATATGTCCGATGAATACTACAGGTCATATACTATCCTATAACAGGAATAATCATTAGAAATTTCCACACACACCTCTATTTCTCCTTCAATCCAATCAGTATCAGGCGTATACAGTTCTCGAATTGTATCCTCCATCCTTAAGGGTTCAGCTGAGTATTCGGGTTCCTAAATTCACATCTCTACGATCGGTGAAACCCCACTTTTTAAAAAAATTAACTCCTGAAACTTTCAGAACAAAGAAAGTAAACGAAAGATTTATCACACATTTTCAGAAACCTACATCAAAAGCTGCAAATAATTTTTAGCCATAAGGACCCATTGTGTGCAAAGAAAAAAAGTTAAAGGGAAAAGCACGGAAGAAAACAGAAGCTTGAAAAAATTGTCAGATATACGACTATCTATCTAAGAATGGTGACTGATACGTAAAACCTTCAAACCCAAGTGGGAGCTGAACCCGTGTCTCACCGCTTCCATAGGCGAATGCTACCACTAACACCAGCGAGACCGTAGTTTCGCTACTACTCTTCAATATAATGCGCCGACTTTCGAACAAAGAATGCAGGCAGAGAAGTGGCCACGGTGGCGTAGTGGTAGCACGGGCCTCTGGTAAGGGTGAAACTTAGATTCAGCCTCGCCCGGGTTCAAAAGTATTGCATATCACTCAGAATTCTTGGACATAAGATTATACCATCATGAAAGTGCTATAAGAGCAGTAACTAAAATAAAAGTGAAAGCAGAATGAAAGATTCTGTATACGCTGATTTATTCTCTGTTCTGGTATGACTCAAAAAACCAGGAGAACAATTACACGTTGGGCGAGAGTGATCGCGGCTTGTGCAAAGATGGAATTGTGTTTGATATTAGAATACATCGAAATGACCGAAAACACTGCAAAACCAGAATGTGAAATCGCAGTTACTTAGCGCCCACTTATGATGAAGAGCTTGAAAGCAGAGAAAATGGTTACACCTGAGAACAATAGATAAAGAAACAAATTCACCTACTTTATCCATAATATAACCTATAGATCCATAGATGAGATAACGAGAACTCACTTCGTAAACAAAGTGCCGTTGATTTAGTAACCGAGAAATTCGGCCCAAGCTTCATAGGCTCCTTCATAAAATCTTCACTGGGCGCTTCAGCACACAAATGTGGAGGAGAATCTCCAGAGTCCACTACTTTTATGGGCAACACGGGAGCACCTGCTATGGTCGTAACTGGATTGTACGACCGTCTCCTGACGAACTGAACTCGACACGTCGATCCATTCATTCGATCACCATATCCTGCAAGACAAAATTACCTGTAGAACCTTTTTCCATGTTAAAAGTCTTTCTATACTCAAAGACAAGATTTTCAATAGATAGTATAGCATGTAAACCTTGGAGAACGGCCGCTAACTGTTAGCTTACCATATTCGTCGTCCACCAAAAATCTATTCAGCTCCTCGTCAGGAAGAGAAAATGGGATACGATCCGACTGGCCAACATAGCTGAAAGATCAATGTGGACATGAAAGTAAGGAAAAACAAACAAGATTGATCCGAGCAGCTCTAACTCCATAGAACCCCAAAAAAAGGACAGCTCTTATTTCTGATGAAAATCAGAAACACAATTAATATTCCTCACTTATACCCTTTCCTAACGAAGGACCAAACTTTCCAAACGAATGAGACAAAGACGATCAAAGGTCAGACACTACCTCATCTAGATTATTGACTGAACGAATTTTCGGGTTCAAAAAAAATTGGCAAATACAAGCCAGTAAAAAGTCAAATCTCTAGGATCACTAGAGATGAGTTATCTAAATCAATCTACAAAAAGAAGTGAAAACCCGTATTGCTCGCATCCTACATTCATAATATTCTTCCGAGGAATGGAAGAGAAACTATAGTAAGCTCAGAGTTCCAAATGACCTTCGTTTTTTCATAGACGGAAATCGAGAACAACACAGGACTAAACTCCACAACATAACTCCCGTAGTGTACACAAACATTACCTCTCTAATCTTTTATATCTTCTAGTGACGCAATCTTAGATTATAAAACTCCTGGCACTGGCAAAATAGAAACTCACCAGTCGTAACTGTTGTGTTTAGCCAAATGTTCGCGAAAATGTCGAAAACATTTAGAGTGAAAATTGCATTGTGTGTATGGACAGCCAAATGTGGCCGATCTTCCGAAATGCCGAGACCTGAACTAATTTCCTGAAAATTCGAGAAAAAAATCTACAGCATAGCCACACATACTGATCAATCAATCACTAAATCCTCTCCCTCTTTGAATCAAAAATCACTTGAAATCTCTGTTAGATGGCGGATGTGGTTAGTCATGCGGTACACGAAGAGGCAAGGCGACGAGCAAGGTGCTGATTCAATTCTATCCCCCTCTCCCCAACACTTCTTTACTTATTAAACGAACTTCTTAGGGAAGGAATTGCAAGGCAAGTCGTCTTGACCAGCATTTTTATCGCATCCATGAAGATGATGGGATTCCCAAGCAGCAGTGAAGTGACACGTGAAATTCCTAAACACCTAAGTGGGGGATCAGCGCAAGGAAGTGAGTAGAATGCAAGGAGTGCTAAGACACACAATAAATTGTGATGCCAAGTCACGTAAGATTAAAAAAAGAATACTCTTTAAACAACAACAACAACCCACTGTACATGCTGCTGATAACTGGCCGGCTCCATATATGATTCGTAGCAGTATGGGCATTTGTATCCCCAGTCCCGCCTTGCCGTATGACTACGTAACTTATGCCGTCGTAACGTCATTTGGCTCGCTGAAAACAACATATTTGAATATAAGTATAATAATACTCCCTAGATCATATCACAATGCGTCTGTGGCGCAGTGGTTAGAAGCGTTCCACAGCACACGTGGTCAATGGCTCGATGCCGGGCCCAAGGCTACGAAGTCTTCTATCCTTCCGGATTCAGCGAACTGGTACCACACTTGTTTGGGATGACAGCAGCACTAACTTGATACAACGGTACATCATCGCGAGTCATTGTAAATGCCACATATACATTCAGTCATCTCAAACAATACTCAAGGACGTCAAATGATGTGATACGTCTGCTGAGGGTTTACCAGTACAGGGACCTTTATCCCTATTTGGCTTTATGTTGATGAGTTGACTACGGTCGAAGAGAGATCATACAGCCGTCCTACCTCAGTGTAATTGTTGAGTTAAACTTTGAACAGCAACGCTATCGATCAAATTACTGAAGTGAAACGCTAGATAAGGGCAACGCCACTACAAAAAAAGGGAAATGGAAATCAACTAAACCACATGAAAAAGTCGAAAAAAATTAACTACACTTCGAAATAAGGAAAGAGGTAGGAAAATGTCCACTTAAAATCGATTCACTTCCTTAACCTTTAAAACTACGGCGTGCAGAGAAAACTACACAGGTGTGTCCACGTATGCGGACCGCTTACGAAGAATGGCACCATCTCCAATAAAAAACTAGGCATTTATCTGGAAGATTCGAATTATAAAAAGACTTATTCTTCAGTGACAAAACTCTGGTGACGATAAATATTATTGCACGATATCATTGGAGCCTACGCAGCCAGCCGCTCTTCATAGTCGTCCAAACCGCTCATCGACCGAAGATAGCCGCCGTCGGAAAGGACTAACATTTAAAATATCATTCACAACATCGCGAATAAACGCTTCTGGTTACGTATCTGCCCAAAACATTTAAAAAAAATCGCCTCCTCACATAGCAACCTATAGACAAAGACAGTGAAAACAATGAAGATTCCAATCCTTTCGATGAGCAGGCCGCTTTTGGCTGGAGGGTGATTCGGACGGTTACGAAGAGGCTGGTGGCGCGCGAATTAATAACATCGCATGATATTTTATGGCCACTATAATCTTGTCACTGAAGATCAAGCCCTTCGAAAGTTAGACTACGAAGTACCAGCTCTTCATTGAGGGTTTCGCCAATTTTCGCAACGTCTCCCAAGGGCGCAGACAAGTGTAGGTCGATATCGCCACACGCCGTAGCAAGAGTTTAAACTTGCCCCTAATGTAGACTTCCATTTCGTTTTTACTGAAAGCTCCAAAACACATAGGAAAATTAGGAAAACTAAGTGGTAGCAGAGCGGCGGCACGCGCTCTCAGTATGGGTGAAACGCGAGCTCAACCACGGGTTGGAGCCGAGTGTCTTGCATACCACTCTTAGATGGATATTTATATACCGTAGTAGAAATGGAATTCATTCAAGTAAGCAAACCTGCCGCATAGTCACAGTGATCACATGCGAACGGCCTGGCGTCATTATGAATGTTCATATGTTCATCATATGATCGCTTGGATGACAGACTTTTCCCACAAATCCTAGAAATTCTCATATTAACTGCACTTTAAGTGCTCTTTCACCCCTCCTTTTTACCGTTTAGTCTTTTTCATGGCAAAATAAGATGTGAAGTCCAACCACACGAATGCTGAGATAGGACCAAAACACAGGACCTAAGGTGACTTCAAACCCGCCATTGACTCCTTGCAGAGGCCCACGTACTATCCATTACACCATCTGAGACTTTTCACTTGTCTTTTCTATCGGTGCCATCACAATGAGCCATTGATGGGAATGATCTGTACAGCACAAATAAGCATGAGCTAGTTGAACTCAACCTTAGTCGAAATTACAATCTACCTACCATTTCTCTAAGAAACAAGAGAGCGATTGTTGATAGCCCCGATAAAGTCAAAACATGGTCGAAAAGCAGAGCAAAGTCTTTGGATGATGTAGTGGGTGACACGTAAACTCACGGAAAGGGTAAACCCTGGTTTGAAGCCCGTCTAAGGCCCTAAGTTTTGTTCGCATCTCGGCATTCTTCTAGGCTTATATAACTACATCCTGGTTCAAAAAACAAAACCTAGCAGAAAAACTTCCTCACCCACAGTGCCATCGATTTCGCTGGGCCGGTGGCACGAGGCTCACCAACTGCTTTTGATTTCCATTTGGTAGCACTTTCCCTCTTGCAGTCCTATGAAAGGATGGACCAGGAAGAAAATGGTGATCCTGAATAAGATGAAAACTGAGGTTTCTAAGCAAAAATCACAACATCAGTGGCCATTTTCAGCCCGGTGTAGCATCCGAGGAAAAAATCCCTTTGAAGAATGCTCGTCGTCGACCAATTCATGAGGGGACGCCCATCCATTCGACACCATAACCGTCGTCAGAGGTGAATGAATGCGTAACTGCTGGTCTTTACAATCCGCGCTGGCCTAGCGATGTATCAAGTCAATGTTGCTATCCTCCCAGACAAGTCTGGTATCAGGTCGTAACCCAGGAGGGATGGAAGCTTGGTGAGTCCTGATCGCGGCATGGAAAAGGGCCGTTTATTGGTCGACCACGTGGATGTAACAGAGCACCCTCTAACCACTGCCACCACACACTCATTCCGTTTACACTAAGTATTCACAACCAACTGACACGCGATCTGAGGAACGCAAAAAAAAAACTTCCGTCGAAAAGCAACGTAAACATCTACAAGTCTCTTTCAGAAAAAAAAGTCTTTGTTGCTTTGTTAAGCAAAATCCTCGGCAAAAACCGCCGTATAATAGTATAATATAGGGTCATAAATAAAAGCATAGTAGCATGACAGTTTCAGGACGATAGTAATCAAAAACATACTATTATTTAATATTAAAAGCGCATGTAGCGCAGTGGTTAGAGGTGCTCTGTGTCGTACACGAGGTCAATGATTCGATCTGGCGTTCAGGGCTCACCAAGCCATCCATCCCTCCGGAGTCGGTATATTGGTACCACACAAGTCTCAGAGTTGTCTGGGACGATGATCAGTACTAACTCGATAGAGCGAGAGGACACCGCGAGTCATTCTAAAGGCCAGATATGCATTCAGTCATCTCATAAAAAGCTAGAAATTAGAGACGAGTGCACAGCACATCCTTCAAGGACTGATCAACGCCAAGAGCTTTATCCTTTTATTTACTAGCTACCGGTTAAAGGTCATCTAAGCTGCGCCTGAAAGTTGAATGCGGGTTCAAATCCCGCCCGACGTTTGCAGTTTTGCACACCACTCAACGTTACCGGATGTATTAGTATACTTTATTTGCTTATTTGATATGTTTACTACTTTTCAGAATTACCCCAGAGTCCAAGAAAAAACCATACCGAATCCATCTTTTAGGGTAAACTGGGTCATGGCATTCCAGTTGCGTCTGAAAATGGCTTCTATCGCTGTTGGACGCAGCACGCTGTTCATTAGATTCCACTGTCACAACGCAATGCGTTAAACGGTTAGAGACGCAAGGGCCGTGGGTTCACGGTCCCGTGAGAGTTAAGTAGATATGGGGAGAGAAGAGGAAAAATTACTGTTATAACATCACTACTACAAATGTGTTGATAGATATAAGATTTTTAATTAAAAACTAACTTTTCTTGAATTTGGCCATTACAATCGACTACATGTTCTTTAATGATTAACCGGTTGAGGACCAGAACCCAGAAGGCGTGCCTGGCCCCATCCCACTGGCCTCGCCTCAACCAAACATCCCTTGATAGATGATCGTGAAATTGACTGGGATGATAGTGGTATGAGGGCAGTGATTAGGATTATAGTGACAGCGATCATAGTGATGGCGGTAGTGATAGTGAGGATAGTGACAGTGATCATAGCTATAACGATAGTGATGGTGACAGCGCGTAGTGGTCGTGATAACGATGGTTATCATTGCCACTATCATAATCATGATAACAGTGATAAAGTAGATAGTGATGATGATAACGATAGTGACAATAATGATAATGACAATGATGATGATGATGATAACTATCCGTTATCACTATCACTATCACTATCACTATCGCCATCACTATGATCATTATCAATATGATCCCAATCACTGCCATCCTACCGCTATCACCCCAATCACTTTCACGACATCTCATCTATCAAAGGACGGACGTACTGGTTGGGGCGAGGCCACAGTGGTGGGGCTAGACACGCCATCTGGGTCCCGCTCCTCAACCGGTTAAGCGAAAGCACGAAAATGATTCTGAAAAAAACTTATTTATTTTCTCGGCTGACAATTTCGACGCGTTTCGTCTTTATGAGAGCTGACTGATCCGAGCCAGTCCACAGTCGTTCATCCTCGTTGTCTTAGTCGCCTTCGTAGTCGTTCGAGACAGTTCTTCTTCGGAGGAGCACCATATTCAACAACAATCTTGTATAAAAAGAGATTGGCCGGCCGAGGTGCTCATCTGAGCAGTGCTTCCTCGATAGAAGATCTCAACCGAAGGATTACCAAAGCGAAAATAGGACGAACGACTGCGGAGTGGCTCGGATCAATCGGCTCTGATGACGTCGAAACGAGTCGAAACGTCAGCATAGGAAATAAATTTTTTTCCAACTCAGTGTTTTCGCTTAATCACCAGAAAGACGCATATGGTGCCGCGAATAGAGGCGCCCTGCGTCGCATACAAAGTCGATGGTTCGACATCGAGCTCATGGCTCACCGTGCCTTCCACCCCTCCGAGGTCGGTAAATCGGTATACGACTTTCTGAGAGAATCAGCAGTACTGATTCGACAGAGTGGTAGCTCACTGCGAGCTACTGTAAAGACCAGATATGCATTCAATCACCTCAAATGAAGCTGAAAACTGAAGAGAAATGCACGTCGTATCCCTCAGGATTGATCAACGCCGTTTTTTATCCTTCATGATAGAAATATTTATAAGTAACAATATAAACTAATACACAAATGGTTAATACTTAAAACATTATTTGATCCGTCTTTATAGCTGCTTTTTTCACTGTGTGGGTTCCAGTGCTTCTGATATCCATTAGTTTTTCGTCTTCTTCATGAACTCGCAGAATACTGGTTGAGCAAGTCTCCTTGCAGTCTCAAAGATAGCCAGGCTAATGCTGCAGCGTTCATTAGTGACCATCGGAAAGTGCTAGGAAGTTGTGGGATCAATTCCTCGTCGAGCCGCGTCAAGCAGTACAACCATTCGGTCCGGCCCCCGATTATAATGGTATGTTAAGTATGTACAGCACTACATTTACAAGTACAAAGAAGTGTAGGGCAATATGCAATATGAATGTATACAACGCACCAGCGACAAAATATAATATATTGAAGATATGAGTTAAAAAGACGCCCTCTAAATGGCTTACCACCTCATCGTGTCTGGGAGGTGTTTCTGGGTGTCGGACTGCGAGATAGAACGAGGGGTTCAACCCTCCTAGCAGAGTTAGTCAAGCTGAAACTAGTCCAACGCTTTCCTTAGAAAAACCCGCTGATAGTAACCATACCGGGATTGACTCGCCGTCTTCGGAGCTTCTAATCACAAGGTAATATTCCCCCTCTGATCCACAAGAGCCGCGACTGCTCTCATGTGGTGACGAGTCGCGTGAGGCCCTGGCTAGGCTTTTCGCCGAACTCCAAGAAACAAAACAGCTAAACCAGCACAGTCTCCCTGTTCTGGTGGCTTGCATTGAGTTAAGACGGGTTATCTAGAAAGTATTATATAGCAGGTGTTAAATATGACTCTACAGTTTTTTTCGCTGCAATAGTAGTAAAATAGAAAAAAGCCAGTTCTTATTTTTTGTTCAAAAAAGCGTCAAAAACGCTATTCATAAACATGTTTCTTATTCACAAAATATTTTATAAGATGGTTCTTACAGGAATTTAAAGACCACGACTTTTCTACCCAAAAACGCCATTTTTTCAAGTTTGCTGATTCGTAATTTGAATTTGGTAAATTGAGGTGGTAATCTGACGATGCAGTATTCGCAGAGTAAGGCGGGTACGGAAAGAGCTCCTAAGAACTCCCACCTAGCTCTCTTGTGATGTTTTCGATCTGTTTTACAACACGAATTAAACCATTAACAAGCAGCAAAATTGCAAAGTATGAATAATCAATGAAGCTTAGGCTAAGACAAAACTGCAGAAAGGACAACCAGAAAGTGGATTGTGACGCTCAAAGCTGGAGAGAACATCCTGGAGGATCAGTTGCGCTCGGATCTCCACAAAGAAGCTCCTCTCTGCGCCCGCTTCAATAGCACTTTGTACCCAAGCGCCATTCTTTTATGAGCAGCACGGGAATTTGTTCCCATGACAGTTCCATTTCAAAGCACGTATGGGCAAGCTATGTATCAAAATGCTCACAAAAGATGCGCAATTGAACGATACCATCATCAAGTAATTTGAGATATTTTTGGCTAATAAATCTGCAAAGTGAAGTTCCCACAAGTAGCGCTTTTGGGCAAAAAAGTCATCATCTGAAAGTCCTATAAAACCACCATATGAAATATTTTGTAGATTAAAAAAAAAACGCTACCTATATGTTTGACGGCGATAAACAAATATTCAACCTCAATAGCTGTATAGGGAAATTTTCTTAGGAGTTTTAGTAACAATTCGAACTTCAATCTCTCGCTAGAGCCATACGAGGCCGGTCTTCGAAAATACCTCCTTACAACACTGTAGCATACAAAATAAATTAAGTTCACACGCTCCGCGGGCTTTCATTTTTCGCACGCGTGTAGTCCGGAAAAGTACGAAAAGCATATGAACGCGTAGACAAAGTCTCGTAGAATCTTAGTCAATCGATTTATATGGAGTTCCTTTCAAAGCGAAGAAAATATCCCAGTTGAGAAGAAGACGCAATCCCACATTCCTAATCCATCACGGCATTGATCGATCGCCTCGCCCCTCCCCCCAGTCCTGAGCTGGCCGGTAAACTAGACCGCCGAATATGTGATGCTCGATCGTATTATCCCTGCCACACTGCAGTCAAATGGTCTTTCCAGAAGATAAGCACAGCATTATGATCACTGAAGATTACGCTATCGAATGATTACTAATAGTCTGAAGAAAGAGCTTTGTCCTTTGAGCTGCAAAAAAACCAATTTTCTCTTGCTTCTAGAGCGCAATCAAAAACACTTCTCGAAGAAGCAAACACTATTTTTAGTTCTTCGACAGTTGTGCTATCGAAAAAATACCAGCTGTCTAGGAAAAGAGTTTGTGCACCGAAATATAAGCAAAGTAAAAAGAAAAAACGTGGGTCATGTGAAACTAACTTTATTTTGGATTTTACAATGTTACAGAAAGAGTGTTTTGAAAATCCGATTACGTATAGCTCTAGCTAGAGAATTAAGCATTCGAATGAATACTAACAATTTTCTGAAAATCTCTTCTCGAGCTAAAAAGATCGATTTTTCATCCTGTGCCCATTTGTCTAACGGAAAACCATCAAAAACATGTAAATGAACAGGGTTTTTAACGCATTTCAAGACACAAAGAGAATGTGCATATCTTTATTTTACCTATTATTAGAGCAAAAAAACAACAACGGAGCCATATTTGTAGAACTGATACGTGACCAGTACAACAAGGTACTGTTCGGTTGCGAGGGGGACTAATAGAAAACCGATCTCATTCGCTGGAGAGGAACTTTTCATAGGAGTGTCAGTGACCATTTGAAACCTCAGACATCAGGCTACAGCCCCACGTCGCCGGTTTTTCAAAATTCACTTTTATAACGATATAAAATTCTTTTTGAAACCGGCTAAGTGGGGTTGTAGCCTGAAGTCTCAGCTTTCGAACTGCTACCCTCCCATGAAAAGTTTCTCTAGAGCGAATGAGATCGGCTTTTTATGCATTAGCCCCCTCATAACCGAATTGTACCTAAATCAAAGTACAAAACATAAATAAAAGGATAAAGGATAAGCCCTTGGCGCTGATCAATCCCTGAGAAATGCAGCATTCAATCGTCTTCAATTTTCAACTCCTTATAAGATGACTGAACGCATATCTGGCCTTTACAATGACTCGCGGTGGCTCCCGCTGTATCTAGTCAGCGCTGTTTTCTCCTTCCAGAAAAGTCTCCATCCACTTCGGTACCAATTCACCGACCCCGGAGGGATCGATGTTTGGTGAGTCATGAGCGCGAGATCGAACCATTGACCTCGTGTGCGACGCAGAGCACCTCTAACAGCTGCGCCACATGCGCTTTAAAGAATATAGATATGTACTAAAAACGTACCATATCGGACTTGAGACGGCTTGTTGGTAGAGAAATCTGTCCTTGTCTATTCACATACATAAGTTTCATTTCCGTTGAAAAGCGACGACGGAGACACTGGAGCGAGAAGCGATTTTGACAAAATAACGTCCCGAACTCATTAAAAAGGCCCATTCAACTGGCAGCAGTTGACAATAAAAAGTAAAAAAGCTCAGTGACGTCGCGGAAAAGCCGATTAAAGTGGAAATTTTGGCAAAAAAAAGGAGGAGATCAAAAAGTTCGAAAGCGACTCTAGCTCGTTGACAAGTGCTTTTTTCGAACGACACTCCATGAAACACAATAAAACCACGTCTTCGTAATTGAACAGAGAAAAGTCGTTCGGTGATGGATTCTGGCACGTATAAAAAAAGAGGATACAAAGTTAATTATGCGACTTTTACACACTCGAGGCTTGTTTTTGTCAAACAACACTCCGTTATTACAATAAAGTCACGCCCAGTCGACTAGTCAACTGGCGTGTTGGTAGCGCATTGAAACCACGGCTAGCTAATAAAACAGAGAATTCATAAAGTTTATTATGCCCGAGGGCTATTTTTCTCGAACAACACTCCGCAACGGCGCTAAAATACGCGAGCAGCCGAGCGTAGTTAGGCGTGTTGTACGGTCGTCTCAGTGTTGTTCTACTCTCGATGTCCCGAGTGGCCCATTCCTACTAGCCCTTCAATCCTTTGTGGACCGGCGTTGATAAGCAGGCGACGTTGTGCCGTTGCTTTCCCACGAGACGCGACGCCGCCGTTACAGTAGCCGAGTGAACTTGACGTCGTGCGGGCAGATCTTGTGGGAAAGCAAGTGCAGGCAGCCACACATGTTTGCATAGAAAATGGGGCACTGCCCTTGCAGGCGCATCTCGTGGGAGAGTGAAGGCGCGACGCCGCCTTGCTTTTAACGTTGGTCCTCAAAGAGCTACGGATGGGCATGTTCTACTGCTTAGAGCATGACCTGTAGGAGTTTAATCCCAGTGCATTCTGGATGCCTCCCAAGTGATTTACCGCCTCATCGTGTCTGGAAGGTGTTCCTGGGTGTCGGACCGCGAAGTACAGTGGGCGATTCAATCCTCCAGCAAGGCGCCCAAGCTGATAAGGAGTATGACGTTTCCATTCGAAAAGCCCAGCTAAGAGTACACCACACAAGGAATAACCCCCGTCTTGGTAGCTACTAGTGGCAAGGTAGTAACTTCCTCTGATCCACAAGTTTCAACTACTGCTTTAAAGCCTTGCGGTTCCATAGACCCAACCCCTTGCGCCTCTAACATTGATCTAACATTGGTTCGTACTGCATCTAACAATGGCACGCTGGGGGTTAGACGCAACCCGATTCAATGTTAGAGACGCTGCAGAGGGTTGGCTTCATGGAAGTAAGGACTAATGTGGTGACGAACTGAGAAAGTCTTGGCTAGGCTTACCGCTAGACTCCAAGGAACAGAACAGCCAAACCAGCAGTTTTCGCATGCTGGGCCCACACTAATAGTGAAGACGCGCTGTTCAAGTATCAAAGAAGGTTCTAGATGGTGTTCCCGGACGGGAGACTTCGTCGATGGCATTTCCCGTGCAGGCTTCAGGTGACAAGCGAATCTGGAAGAAATTAGAATTGGTGCCGGTTTATTTAAAATTTTAAGCATGATTACGATTCAGAAGACAAAGAATGACTTGGCGGTGTTAATCATTCCCTGAGGGATGCGCTGTGCATTCGACCTTGTCAAACATCGTCAAAGGTGATTGAATGTGTATCTAGTCTTTACAGTGATTTGAGGTGGCCCACCGATCTATCAAGCCAATGCTGCTATCCTTCCAGACAAGTCTGGTGACAAATAGCTACCGCGGAGGGACGGAGGGCTTGGTGAGCACTGGGCGTGGAATCGGACCATCGACCACGTGTGATTCGCAAGGCACCTCTAAACCACTCCACCATACTCGCCTGTTAAATATGATAAAGAATGCAGTGCTTTCACAGAAGCGTAAAGCCTCTGAAATTTGCATTAATGGGCCCTGAGGTCGCTCTTAGTTCTTTTTTCAACGCAGTCCACCCGCTTTCCTGCAGAGTCACGCGTAGGATGTTACGCTATCGTGCTTAACCATGAGTGACTAGCGCAGTGTTTTGAAATTCGATTTATGGGAAAGCGAGATGACAAGCAATGCTCTCGTTTGATCCCCTCAAAAACTCTCTTGCAATTGCAGTTTCCTTGGGGAACTCTTCATTCCTCTTATCGCCAAGATCGTAAACAGAATCGTCTCAATCATCATTCAAGGACATTCATTAACGCATTAGGAACCGCTATTTCCGCCCGGTTGCGCACGCGGCAGCTATGCGACGGACAGCCTGCAGTGGCAAGTGCTTCCGTGTTGCCGTCCATCTGGAGGAAGGTTGCTGGTTCGATGCCCTAACACGACGCTTCACCGTACTTTTCTGTGTCTTATTCTTCTGTTTTCAGAAGAGTATGCTCATATCACAAGCACACCATATAACACCATATCTCATTTAGTAACACCGAAACACAAGCGATCAATCTACTAAACTTTTATTTCTCACCTTTTATTCTACGTTTTGTATCAAAAGCAATGAAAGATCAGACAACTGATTTTTTTTTTGCTAAAATAATGACGGTAGAAAAGTACATTCAATATTAATCGACAAGCGTCGTGTTAGGGGATCGAACCAGCTCCCTTCTTTCCAGTGGACGATAACACGAGGTAATTGTCACTACCGGCTGCTCGCCGGCGAGCCGCCTTTTGAACCAGCTATCCTCAATGTGTAGAAAAAAGATTCTCAAGCAGCAGCTGAAGCAACACGTGAGATGTGTGGAGGATGAAGCAAGGCGGCGAATCGAATTAAAGATCTGCTGGGATTCGCTCAGTAAACTGTGATTACAAAAGGGATGCAGAAAATAAGCAAATATGTCTATTTTTCTATAATCTTCTTAAGCTAAACACAAGGCTTTATGAGACAATTTATTGAACAGGTGACGTTTCGGCAGTTTCGCCTTCATCAGAGCTTGGAAAGATCAGATTATCTACAACCCAGTCGGCCAAACACCTCCATTACTCTATCAAAAAAAAAAAAAAAAAAAACACCAGACACAGATTTCAATCGCATCAAGCACAAAATCAACTTCCAATATACCACTTTTATGAGATTTCCACTGAGTTCTTCAAGTGAAGGCCACCGGGCAGAGACCAGGTGGACTTGTGACGTACCCTCGCATCTAAATAGTTGTCTTATATACCGTCTTTCCAAATGAATTTCGCTCTAGCCCTAAGTTTTTGACAACTTTCATGTGCGAACTTAGCTTCTCATAGGTGATAAGAGTCCAAGAAAATCAAGTTAAAATTACATCATGAACATTTAGTCGATTTGATGTTCATTAAGAGTCTCAATGTCTGACATGACTTTATTCCCACCCATACCTGGATCGGGGTAGATCGGGCGGATTGAGTCGATTTGAATTCATAGCGGTATGCGGCGAAAATTTTCCATCGCTTAGATGTGGCTGCCATACGAAACCATTTTTCAAAATCGATGTGCAATTTTTTGACAAACACTATATTACTTTTGCCGCACTGTTTGAGAGCTGTCCTCAAAATAACAAATGCTTTCACATGAATGAATGAACGTACGATGCTTGGGAAATTGTTCTAAACTGGGGAAGTGAGTTTTGACGAAAAAGGGCGACTGGGCAAATGAGTCGGATGTTGCCTGAGCAACGGGTGTTGCCTGAATGATAATGTTATCATATCGCTATGCCCTGTCTTTCCTCTCCACTGTAAATAGTACTGTAATAAGCTTAGGAAAATGTCGAGCGTCATTATTAGTAAATCCCTCAAAAATCCTTTTTTATGGCTTGAATCCTAGAATAAACAGTGAGGTCGACTCGTGATGCAAAAATGAACAGCCTTTTCACCTGAATCTCTGAGAGGAAATCTTATTACGCCGTTCCACGAGTTTTGGCACCAAAGAAATAAGCACCAAACTTATCAACCAGATGCAATTAAAATTGTATGAAATTGAAATCATTATATCAAGCATCTTCTTGCAAACATTTTATTATACATCTTGCCTATAGATACTTCAAGATGAAGCTGTTGTGGAAACAAATTCGCTTGCTACTCATGCACGAATGACGCGCAGGGGAAAATGCTAGCGAAGCGGCGTGCAAGATTAATGGAGCTTGGGGCGATGATACGGTTGCAGAAACAACGACTAGGAGGTGTTTCGCGAAGTTCAAAGCTGCAGAGAACACTCTGTAGGGTCAGTTCCGCTCGGGACGTCCACAGGAAGCTCCATTATTGCGTACCACTTCACTATCGTTTTCCTCTATGTGCCATTCATGTATGAGCGGCAAGTGAGTTTATCCTCATGGTAGCTCAATCGGAGCAGGTGTGGACAAGTTGCAAAATACAAAATATTCGCAAGAAAATGCGCAACTGAACTACACCAAGTTCAAGCATTTGATCTACTTTTGGTTTATAAACTCCATGTATATTGCTCTGGTGCTGAAGCTTATACGACAGCCTAATATCTCAAATATAAATTCACTTCTAAAACTGTTTTCAGCTTTTCTCGAGGTTTCTTACATTAGATTTATTGGTGGCTTACGAACAGTTTATAAGAAATTGCCATCATCAGAGCCTTCTTTCGTCCCCTATCATACAGAACTCACGGCATGATAAATCATGCTTGCCAGTATACCTATAGCTGATGTCTTGCGGGTGGTGGAACAAGTCTGATGAAGGCGATTTCACCGAAACGGTTCGTAAGCCTTAACGAAATGTGTTATAGCCAATCTCGAGAATAGCTAGAAACATTCGTAAGGACTACATACATAGAATGTTTCTTCAATGCTTCAAAAAATGATCGATCAAAAAAGTAATATAAACTTGTCGTTTACAATCCATAAGTGGACACCTTTCAACTGTATTCTAACATCCTTTTGCGAAGTGTCTTCCCTCGCTTTACCGTAGACATTTAGATAATTAAGGCTGTGCTGCCATGTAACTTTCGATGTGTACTGCATGCTATGCATGCTTGCTAGAAGGAGGTTGCGGCAGGAGTTGAATCAGTGTGGGTGAACTACATTACAACATATGCATCTCTATCTTCGTAGTCTATATCACTGCACATTGTCTGAAACTACTTCTATAACCAACTGACAGGTCGTCAAAAGTCGACAACATTTCAAGAAAGAGCTGTCCTTCTTTCTAAAACTTGCGGTTAGGCATTCCTCCTTTCAAAGTCTCCAACTTGCTTTTCAGTGACCTATTCCTCAGAGCCGTTCAACTGCCTATGTGGAAGAGGCCACCGGTGTAATTTACACCCTCAGGGAAGGCTCATGGCGAGCTAATTTCTAGCTTAACGTTTCACAGAAATATTTTAAACATGTTTCTTTTCCGGTAAGAGGCCACGGCTATGGCCGAGAATTTACAGCACAGCTGCCTCCAATGAGCAAGTTCTGCTGTTACACTTGAACATTTCAACTCGCCACTTGAAGAAATTTTCCTCTATAAGAGTTTATTCTACTTTTTACAAAACCCATGAGCATAATTTATTGTGTCTATCCCAGCATTCCCTGCATTCTATTCACATCCTCGCATTTCTTCTCCCCACAGGACCTCCCGACGCTTCACCTATTCCTTCGGCTGCTGGTTGAGGATCTCGTATTCTTGATAAAAGTCGTAGAATACTGATTGAGATAACTCTCCTTATAATCATGAACATAGTTGAGGTGAGGTATTTCCAGGCGTTTCAGTTTAATAATTGCAAGAGAGTGCAGAGAGTGCTGAAGCAGGAGATTGAATCAGCTCCTTTCAGTCATCACATTCCTTCCTGATTAACTGCATCACTAGCCACTGCGCACGCACACTCTCATATTCATATTCTACCTTTTTTTTTGAAAGCTGGATATACCCTGGTCTGTATTTTGAGATCACTGTCACCAAGTGCCGTAAGGCGTTTCCCTGTTGACTTATAGGTATGTGATTCACTCGGCAGTACCTTTTTTATACAGCATGATTCTTAAAGGTGATTATTGACTGAAGAAATCTTGTTTCTCGGAAGGCATTCCCTAGCAATCGCTACTAGGTTAGCTGACACATATGGTCCTTCATAGTAAAACTCAATATCATCTACAAGTGATAATGCGGTTATGAAACGGTCTCGTTGTTGCCAACAGAATCTTTGTACTTTATTGTAATCCCATCGCTCAGCTGAATTCGACGGCCTCATAAATTAGGACATTTCTTCATCGACAACTCTATGAGCAATTATTACGACAGTAAAAGTTTGCTCTTGATTTTTTGTCCATATTTATTTCATGCGTTGTTGGATGACCACAAACAGGATGTGGAAATGCGCTCGCTGGTCGGAAGCATGAGGTGTTAGCAACATTATGCTTCAATTATTTATCAGAAAACAGAGCACATTCTCATAATATACGCCACTGTGAAATTTTCAATACTTTGACTTTGATTCTTTGGCTTGGCGAAACCGATACGTCCCTCACCAAAGTCGTGGATGTTGCAGAAACTGCGACTCCAGGGAATACCAAGGCTCCAGTAAGCTCCGTAACCTGTGCCAGAAATTGGGACGATAGCCAGAACACACTGAAACCATCTACTTGTTTATTTTGAAACACAGATATACGAAAGTTCAGCGCGAAGTCAACGAAACAAAGTGCGTGCTGTTTTCCGGCTTTCATCAAGAGGACTAACGGGCAATGTTCAAGACAATTCAAATAAGACTTACACTCTGCTTAAAGCCTACAAATCTGACGTATCTTTGTAAAATAAAACCACATGTGGTTAAAAGGCACGTAAATGTGATGAGTCTGATATCCTAACCTGTCCACCTCCGAGTTCGATATCAATCACGAACTGCTCTGATGGTACACTGTATGTAACGCCATTGATGACGAACTTCAAATCTGGCTGGTCCACCATTGTCGAGCAGTTCACGGTGTACATTTCGATGTCATAATCAAATAGGGCGCCGGTTTGGCTGACCACTTCGTTCATTACCCTATATGGCACTCCAATCCACGAGGTGGAAGTATCGGACACGGCCTATACATAGAAACTACTTTGATAAAAAAAAGAATTTTAAATACATCATTTCCTTCTTGCTCAGTTGATCTTAGTGCCATTTAATGTTTTTACATGGCAAGTGAAACAGCGCATCATTTAGATGAACTTCACACCTACATCTTGATGATATGGCTTTGTCGAAAAAACTCCCAATAGAGAAGCCTTCTAAAGGGAACTGCCACCAGCCTTCTTGAGACAGGGTAACATAGTTGATTTCCGATTCACAGTTGGTGGTGTCTATGGCTCCAAAGGTGATCAGACCGCCACTGCCTCCAAGACTTCTGTTGAGCTGAAAGTAATTCCTCATAACATTTATTGTATTTCTACTAATCAAATTAGTGCAGTGGATAGGGAATATGAAATCTAAGTGTATTTCACCATACTTCATTTATTCAAGCTCAAACCACTTTTCTCCTGAATCCTTCTAAGACATTAAATTTTTTACGAGTCAGTCACGACGTTTGAATACGTGAAAATGCTTTCCATTTTTCAGATAGAAGGCCTGAGTAGTCAAAACAGTATTGTACTGAGAAAGGCATGTATTCTGGAGCAATAGGAGAATGTTTTGCTATGTTTATAAGTCGGTCAATTGCTCATATTCGTTCTGAGCCTATCAACGCTTTTTGATAACTGGCTACAGCTGTTAATGTGCAAGGCTATATTGAAGCTTAGATATGTATGAATCACCGAGTCATGTTGTTACTATCGTTATACTGAGCCGCTACCATCTTGACACTGCGAAGACTTTTCATCGCTTAAAAACCGATGCAATGGTGTCACATGTGCATATATCAGCAATCTCGTTGAGAAAAATTATGCAGAAGTAAAAATCTTACTGACGCAGAGATGCAACTGTTCAAAGAGAACTTAATTTTGTAATAAAACCCACATTCCTTTCAAACCAGATAGTAAAGATGGGCGCGTCAAGGCTTGGCAGGAGATTTTGCATAGGTGATCTGGCCTGGAAACACTCATTTTCATTCGTTTCATTCCGAGGTTATATCCGAATTATTTCAGTTATTGTAATATGTGAATCCACCACGTCAGCTGATTGCGGAAATGAAAGCCCGAAAAATCCGTCAAACGGCAAGTAGCCAAAGGATTCAGAGATACTTGCGGCATTTACAAATCCCTGTTGTTCGATTGATAAACCTGCAAAGATAATATTAGCTGCTACGACCAAAATCTTTCTCCTATCAATTTTCGATATTTTTTATGCATGTGTCAAAAGTAGAAAGTTTATTCGACCATTAAGCTCTATAAGCAGTGAAGTAAAATTCAATTGATGTTAAATCCTAGAATTAGTGAAACGTATCGAATATGCTGCGCCAAAGATGGGACATACTGATAATCTTCCAAACACATAATATCATACTTAATTACCAAGGACGATTTACATGCAGCTAAGATGTGGCGATTGAAAATAATCGTTTTATTAAGTCTTCACATAACTTTTTGAACTAAAACATAAGCCCCAAATTTAATAGCCAGAAGTAATCAGGAAAGCCTTCAGTATTAATTAAAAAGCTTAAATCTTGACAATTTCAAGAATGTGTTCAATTTGCATAAGTCTTTTCCTCATTGCGTCGTAGCAGCAAAGATAACATTA
The DNA here is from genome assembly GCA_019055375.1 of Parelaphostrongylus tenuis. NCBI lineage: Eukaryota > Metazoa > Nematoda > Chromadorea > Rhabditida > Metastrongylidae > Parelaphostrongylus > Parelaphostrongylus tenuis. Next base: position 211,339 of record JAHQIW010007136.1, read on the forward strand.
TGCTTCATAATATTTCACACTCAGTTTGGTTTGCTCGCTCGGCTGGGGTTTGTGGGTGGCCTGCCGCATAGTTATTGATGATTATTCAATAGCCTAAATCATCAACTATCTTTTCTGACATTTCTCAGGATCTCGCATCGAGCGCTATTGAAGCTGAAAAATCATCACTTTTCGCACTCGGAATAATTAGCGCGTTGCTTGAACATCATAGTTGATTTATTTCTGAGTTTGAAGCAAAAAAAAAGTTTGTGCCTATAAAACGATAAAATGAAGTTTGGCTTGCGGCTTTGGCACAAAAGGCCTAGATCTTTTTAGAATGCCCAAATTTATAACTAACGGAAAAAAGCTCGCCTTACGAATGGTGCTGCGCGCAGCCTTTTCAACTATCTTTTCGAAAAGGATCTTGATTCGAGAAGCGCCTGATTTTTGCTATTGACCCAGAAATTATTTCTCCGTTTCGGAAAAATTTCACGGTCCTTTGTATCGAAATTATAGAAGAGACTTTGTTCCATCGTACATGCGTACAAAATTTTAATTGCTTTATATTCCCACCCAAAGATTTCAACTAAGCAAACAAAGTAAGCCGAGTGTGAAACGTAATATTATTTTTGTTGCTACAATGCACTGAGGAAAGTTTTATATGATTTCAAAACATTTTTTGAATTCGGAGGGTATAAGCTTTGAACTGACTATTGCGAACCTTTTTATTATTTCTGGTTGATAAGTTTGATGTGTATTGCTCCAATGCCAAAACTTATGAAAGGACCTAACAGGTTGGGGGAAAAATTTCAAGAAAATGCTTGTAACTTTTTTGAGTGCCGGTTTTTATGTTTCTGGGCTCATCTGAAAGTCCGTCTTCTCGCGCGTTGACTGGTATATGGTTCATCTACTATTTCAAGATGGAGTCAACAAGCCAGCAAAGTTGGTTGTTGGTGATGCACGAATGGCTATTTGGTCAAATGCAACAGTGGCAAGTGAACGCATCAATTTGGCTTGGGGCGAAGTTTATTATATTAGTTTTATTAGCTTATATTATACTATATATTAGTTTTATATATTATTACATTATATATATATGTATATTGGTTTATCTTTCTTCAGGTGTAATAGGTGCATAAATAAATGTTTTACAAGCATTTTCTCAGAACGTTTTCCCAGCCTATTGTTATGATCAGCTTGAACTAGCGCTAGCACTTGTGTCTGTGAAATACGATGCAGCAAGACAGTCACCGGCAAAGGAGATGGTATCCTTCACAACGGGCCCTTTCAGCCATCCATAATCATTCACAAGGCGCACTGTATCTCTAAATGGGGTAACCGTTGACGATTTGCTAGCGTCAAATTTGCGTCTGGTATATTCGCTGCCAAGGTAGCCATCGCAAGCTTCTGCGTCACACTTTTCGTCGATCATCCAAACGATTGACATGCTGGTGTCGAGAAGCAGAGAAACGTTTTGCCCTAAAAGTGATTATATCATAGGTTTACCGAAAGTCTTCTTGATAGCTATGATCACTGGGAAGTGTGTGATGACTTGTAGAATAGAAGATAGTTTGAAGAGTAAGTCTTTAGATAATACATTCCAAACCAGGAGATAGGATTATTCTCTGAAAACAAATGTTCACGAGTTTTTGTTTAAGCCACGACTAATAAGTTTCTCCACCCTCTAATATTTACGTATATACAATATTTGTCAGCAGAACTGAGTTCAATGCCGACATGTGGCTGCCAGGCCAAACCGGTGAAGCTTGACTGATGACAGATTTATAGAATTGTATCGCAGAGTGATGGCAGCTCAGGAGCATAGAAAGTGCAACAGGCTAGCACGCTCGATTCCCGTCTGTGTTTAAGGTTTTGCATATCAGTCATCATTATTAAGCGGTGATCTCTTCCTCCTTATTCCCTTTGTAGAACAAATTTCACCGAACACTCTTCAATCTATTCGAAAACATTCCTTCTGAAAGTGCGCTGCACTATCAACTATCAGTTGATTTCTTCGAAGAACAGAAAACGACTGATATCTCTTTGATTACCATAACACTCAATAGAGACCTACCGGGTGTGCCGACGGTGACGGTTACGGTGTAAAATTCATCATAATAGTCCATAAGAGATTGTGATCCATTCTTGGACACTTGTGCCCGATGTAGGCTTCGTTCCTCCAGGTATTTGTGGTACAAGTTAGCCCTCAAATGCAGTATAGTTGTTTCTGCTTACCGTATTTCACATTCTTACTTCTCATTGTCACTGCAATATCTTTGTTTCGGTTGGTTCTCTAATTATCATTACTCAGAAGTTTTCAGCTGCGCAGCTGTCAGTCTACCATTCAACGAAGATGCGTAATCGCTTAAGGTCAGATGCAGCACTACTGCACGTGTACACTGTGTAAGTGATCAGCGCTCACAAGAAGGTGAGGAGCAGTAGGAAGCGAATGGGTGGTGCAAAGCCATTCCCACTCGCAGTTCAGATTCTAAGGAAACATCGCAATATTGATTAAGGTAGATTCATGACATCTCCGATCCTCTTCAAGCCAGTCCTTGTTTCGATCTAAAGTTTCTATGAGACTTACTTGGTCAAACGGGCTCTCAGCGATCCTGACGAACGCGTCTCTATCTTGTACGACATGGCATGAAGTACGATTGCTAGAGCGGCAATGATGAGAACTGTCTTCATTGCTGGAAGTCTTAGTTTCAATCACATAACAGAGTTCAAACATTGAAGAGTTGATTAAGAAGGTATAAAGATTCTAGTTCATGCCGTTCTTTTATGGTATTTGAACAGTACTGGATTTTACTGGGTTATATTATTGCGCATTACACAAAATCACCGCTTCTTTTCTCAAAAAGTCCCAGAAAATATCTGTAAGCAATTTTCTATCTTCATTTAATTATCTATCCTCAGTTTTGTTCAGATTCCTAGAGCCTTCGAACTGTTTGTCAAAGGGTCGTTTTAAAAAACGACTTTTTATCGAATTAAGATTTGCTCCATTTGAATTTTAGCCTACTAGATTAAGAGATGCATTCGATAACACATATAATGACACAAAGAATGGGCCAATTTATTAGTGCAGTGACTACCAAATTTTTGCAAAATAGGTGGTGACTGTAACCAGACTTTCAAATCATTTCTGTCAGACGGGCACAAGATATAAGTCAATGTTAGAAAAATTTGTTCGGTATACCGAAGGAGTTGACGGTATTACAAGAAGGCACAGAGATGAATAGACGATAAGATCAGCTACTTCTGTTTATATGCGCGTAAGCGCACCTCTTACGTTATCACCGTCCAGTTGTAGAAGATGGCATTTCCGCTCTCGCTTGTGATCTGATAATTTTCCACTCTCCCGTAGGAACTGATAACACTTTGTCGCTTTATTTGCACACCGCGCAAAATTATTTGGTGGTAGCGAACCCTTACTGAAACAGTGAGGAGTAAAGTGTAAAGAGTAATGGCAATTTTACTAAGATACTTAAGTGACCCATCTTCGCTAATCCCGTAGTATACGAACAATTTCGCTTGTCTGGGACGTTTTGCTGGTAATGCTTCTACATACCGAACACAAGTGTGGTTAAACTTCGGAAACCTTTGGTAGACTTGTCGTCTTCCTGTTAGGATTCTTCTAAGACAACAATGATTCTCTGCTAAAGTGCTCATAGATGAGCTTCGTATTTCTCGTTTTCTCCAAAAGGCCGTTATTCCACTAAAGAATGGGCCTGTCTACATATGACGCAGTGCCTTTCGTAAAACAATTTGTTAACGACAGTTAGGTAGTGACTATTGGTAGATAACTGTTAAGTTAGCAAAAACAAATATTTCAAAAATAAAAAATTTGAAATGATCGGGAAGATTTGTGATGTTACGACGAATAAAAGAATAAAGCCTACCACGTCAATTAGTTTCTCAGAAATACGTCAGGCATTGGTATAGGTGACTGAATGCATATGTGGCTCTCACGATGTTTGGTATAACGCCTACTTACGCATGAAATAGATCAATATGGGAATGGTGGAAGGATTGATGGGCCTGGACCTTAGCTTTATTGTTAAGAAAAATTACCTTTGCATAACCCACTCTTACATGCAATGCAAAACCCAGTACTTCTCGTGCTCGTTTGGTCTCTGCCCATTCATCCTCTACTGCTGTCTTTAGCATTTCGCGTATGAGTTCCCTGAAAAATGTTTATGCCGATCGAGTTGATTCTCGCCGGAGTCCTGAGAAAGTCCGACCAAGCGTTAGTATTTGGGCTGAAGAAAGTGTGGCTTTCCATAACAAGTCTGGTAACAAATTCCCGAGTCCAATTTGATTACAGACATGGCGTGTTCGTTGCAGAATCGCTCCAGTGTTGTGCTTGTGGTGATCGCCGTCAATAGCACTGTGCTACCCGCCGTTTCTCACAATAATATTGATAGAATATTCGAAAATTGAAGTAAATTGCTCATCGACTTGAATAACTGGATAGTAGAAATCCATCTTATCAACTGTTTATGAATCTAGTTTTGAAAACAGTCGATGAGATGAATTTCTACATATTCACTAGCAGTCGTAATCATCCATCGACTAAAGAAATGGTGATAATCAGTATCATGTGCTAACACAATGAACCACGTCTTCCCATCTCTGCTATAGAGTAGGGAGGGCGAAACCTCCAAAACGTACGTATGACTCTGACGTAACAACCTCGTTGAGGCTTCAAGCATTCTCATAGACTACAATAACTGAATAGTCCTGTTCCTACTTCATGACATTTAGCGACTTATATGTTCTGTTAGATCAGAGAACACTAAACAGTCCGACTACATTCAAATTCAAACTGTGCATAAATAACTAAATCCCATGAAGTTGTAAAATTCAGATGACTGAAGTGCTGAATCGACTAGTACTGTAAATCAGTCTTACAGTACCCATGATTATTTCTAATAAATATATAAATAGCCACGTATGCTTTCAATACTCAGCTCAGAAGCTGGTTGTAGTAAGTCACTTTGTCTTCTCATAACTACTGATTTAACATGCCTGACCTTCTGCTTTACACCTTTGCTGAAGTTTAGCGTGTTTATTACCTTTACAATGCCTAATGTTGATCGTCTAGTCCTGATAAGAAGCTTTTTATGCGTGCCATTTGATTAAGCTGAATGCATCGAACAAAGATACCACGTAGCAATAAAACAATTGTGATCGCGACTAGACTGTACCCAAAAAAATCGTAAAAAAACTCAAGTGCCTAGAATTCTGAAAAATGAAATATGCAAAACTTCCCATGTAACATGGAAGGACCAGTTCACAATGTTTTCAGGATTATCCAAAGGACTATTACAGCTCTCTATCAACTATTATTGCAGCTTCTACATTGGAAAAGTTACTTCTGAAGCACTCTTTAGGCAACTTTCGATAAATGTCGTTGTGAGAAGATCATTACTAAATTCCTTATCAGATAAATCGCTTGAAAACTAGTTTTACATAGGTTTCCAAAAGATAAGACTTGAACGATTTTCCGAAAGAACATCGTAGAACTAATACATATGCGATTCTTGATGATGTATTATAAAGGCTTTCCAGTGGATGCTTTTCGAAGACCACGGAAAATTTGGATATTTAGATCACCCGCTCGCACAGGTCATGAACACCGTAATACATTTTTTCATTTATTTCTTCTTCTTTGCTGTGCAGTCTATAGACAGCAATCATCTTTTTCAAAATGAACAATGGATTTTCACAGTGATTAGCATAGAAAATCACAAAAGCACCTATATTAAGTGATTGACTTACACCTTGTTAACTTGAAAGGTCTTTATTTCAGTGAACTTTCAACACTGTGTAGTTTTACGTGTAATTGTTTCAAAATTAAAGCGATAGTGATACGTAGTGAACGAACGAAATTTATTTCAGTAACAAGAGTGAGATTTGGCACATAATTTCAAAGTTCTTGATACAGTTGTTATCACGGTAGCTGATGAGTGATAAAGTCTAACAAGGATTGAGACGGTAATTACTGTGTGATGTGATGCTGGCCCTAATATTGTCCTACATGACTTTTTTTCATGAATTGGATAATTAACGTCGAATATATCCGTCTTCTAACAACGTGACTCAGAAGTCAATCACATTCTCACAACAGTTAGTTCAATCTGTACACCATCTGATTTGAGTTTTTCCTTGCGAAGATTTGAGTCAGTCATAGGCTTTTCGCTCTCTTTTTTGGAAACAGTTGAACTTTTTCTATAGCCGAGGAAGAGAAACAAAATAATTACATCTCTTTGTCGATCTGGGATTGGTATCAGATGTCCAAGAGGATAAAAACATTAAGCTTATGCGATGGAAAGCCTTTTCAGGCCGCTGTGCAAACTAAAAATCGCTACTTGTACCTCCACAGTGTTTAGCCTATAACGTAGGTCAAGCACACTGTGTTGTAGTTTTGTAGGCAGAGAAGTAAAGGCTTTTAAAACATAAAGAACACCCAATTTCACGTTGTTTCACCTCTATCAGTTAGATAATCTGCGGGTCGTGTCGCTCTGACTGGGGGCGAGACCGCCCTAAGGTACGTAAGCCACTAGCGTATCAACCTGAATATAGCTTAGTGTATTCTCTCTGACAATATTGAATGCTTATAAGGTGGTTTTATAAACCAATGGAGTGTATGACGCATTTCAAGACCATTTCATTAAGTACCTTACGCGCATTAAAGCCCCTTTCCCATTTCATGAACCAAACGATAGGAACAAAACCTTGATTGAAAAGTTTCACCGTTTCGAAGCTGGTTGCTGACTACTAAATCAGTTCTGATTTCAATGCGACACTATGACTGCGGCAAACGTAATGAATTATTGGAATCAAACGCATGGTGAATCTCTAATAGACTGAGAAATGAGCGCTGTAACGTTTCATGGAGTAGCGATCCCTCTATTCCAAATTATGGGAATATATGGGAGGCACTTGACGTGGCGTAAAACGAGAAAGGTCCAACAAAAAGTAAATCATTACTTGTAAACTAAATTGATATCCTATAAGATCACTGATATGTGGCAGAGTATTGAACTGGTTGTTATATATTGAGAATGCGTCAGTGACCCACGCCCCACATCAAGCCCTGCATTGTAGCAAGCAGGGTGGTGTATGTTGTGAGGTGGCACAGTGTGCAATGGCACTGATCCATCACCACCTCTCAGTCGATGGATGTTGGCTTATAGAACAAAACTGATCCAAGACACCGACCGTCTTCAAAAGCTTCCCTCCTTGCTCCATGCAGGGCTCAACGTAGGGCGTAGGTCACTGATGAGGAGGTCGATACTTCCAAAACACCGGTGTATGGCCCTGACGTATCAACCTCGGTTAGGCTTTGAACATTTTTTAGAAATTATTCTGGAAGTTTATTGCGAGGCTTTAAAAACAACCGATGTCATGGATCTATTAAGAATGCCCCAAAAATGGTTGAAAACCTCGTTTGGGGTCATACGGCAGGCCGTGAGATCACGGTATGGGATTCGTCTATTGCATAACTAATTAGCAGAATCAATAGCAAATTTTCTGATTACGGATTTTGTATTGTTACTGGATCGCATCATTTAGTCGAGTTAAAGCAGACACAAAAGTCAATGTACATGATATTTCGAATAATCAAATGTATGCAATGACGCGATTTCGCTATCGACCATGGTGGATTCAATCAAATGAAAACTAACAAAGTCTGCACTTTTTTTCGGAAAGATGTCCGCTCTTTTTTACATCCAATACTACCGAAATCTATAACGCAATCATGTTTTTATTAGGTCTTCCCATAACTCTAAACTTGACATCTGGGAAGACCGTTACTCTGCAGTGTACGAGGTAAAAGAAGATTGGGTTTCACGAATTCTGCGCGGTTGTTTATCGACAATCTACGGCCGGGGGGTCTGGTGGTCGCAAACTCGATGCAGCGGCCTGCCACGACCGATCGATAGCTTATGTGGATTGCGATTTTTGTCATTCGATTGAAGAATTTCTTCTCCGCTTTGAAAGAAACTTCAGATCAAACGTATGACTCTGATATCAGATGATTTTCTTTACACGTTCATGTGCTTTTCGTGCTATCAGCGACATAATATTGGAATTGCGCGGCCAATGTATAGCAAGTTTATTCCGACTTCTTTTTTGGTTAGCCAGAAAAAATAAAGGAACCATCCCTTCGCTGCACGGAAACTTTCCATTGCGCTTTTAATAATCATTCAAAAGCCCTAGTTTCTGGGTACCATGCTACTTTAGAAAACCTTTTCAATGACGATGCAGCAGAAAGAAAACATGTGTGCTTTGCATACGCATGCTTCTCGCAGTACAGCGCTATTTCCTCAACTTATGAGTTATCATCGCAAGTTTCGTTGATTCCAACGCAGTGCTTATTTTGTGTGAATGCCACTTCACTGCAGTGCAGCAGGAAAAACAAGATTAAATTTTACATACGCAGCGCTTTTTGTTGGCTAGTGGGTGTGCAGAGTCGGAGGCTGCAGTGGATCCCATACGCCGACCGATCGACCGCGTTTGACTCCACACACATGTAGAGTGGAATTTTTGATATTTTATCTTAATTGAAAAATTTTCTTCGTTACAAGAAAACTCTTTATGAAATTGTATGACTTCGAACTACAAGATTGCTCAATACGCTCATATGCTTTTCGTGCTTCCGGCGAAATAATAGTGAAAACAGGCAGCTCATGTGAAACATAAATGCTTCAGTGCTATAAAAGGCTTTTCAAAACACTGTCGCGTAGCGCAACAATCGCGGATTTCAGTTTATGAACGATTACTAACACTCTATATGAAAATTTCTTGCCCAGTAAAAGAGGCCGCTCCTTCGTTTGTTTTCGGATAACGGAAAAGAACCTTTTTCGGATACATTTCGCTGCAGTCTTCGAAAATGACAATAGACTAAGGTATCGCTCTGACAGCATTAACTCCAGAACTTTACACGCTTCAAACGGTCAAAAAATAAATAAATATTTGCTTATGAGTAAGAAAAGGACCACTTAGCATGCATTATGCCTCTACTTCTTGGTTTGTGCTTACAGTCAGTCAAACACGCCGGACCAAAGAGGTGGAGCAATGATCGAGTGACTGTGGTGCATATCGCGGCGCGCGTGGAGCCAAACTCCAACCCCCGTCCAACACCTTCGGCAGTTAACAACGAACACTCCATTGAAAGCCACAGCTAGGCTATCTTCGGGATTGCAAGGAGGCGCGCTCAGCCAATATTCTTCGACCTTCAGGAGAAGCACGAAAGAGCAAGTTGAATGCTAGAAGTACTAGGGTCTGCACGTGAAAATAATATCCCGTATCAGAAGACTGAATGAGGAAAAAATTCAAAAAAGCATGAATCAGGTGAAAATACGTATGGTCATTCAGCCTCTTGCCATGTTAGCCGGTTTCAGTGAGTTATGATCAACGCATTCAAGAGGTGTTGATGCTCCTGTGAATGCATAAACTAGACAAGAAGCTTTTAGTTGCAATCAATAGCTTCCTTTCGAGAAAAAATGCATAAAAGCCCTGTTATAAACTTTATCGGATTATTAGGACGTTGAGTGATATGTAAATTCGGAGCTTTAAGCGGGACTTGAACATGAGCTTAACGAAAATTGACGAATATTCCAATTATGTGTGTATGGGTAGGGGCGTCAGAGCGATGAAGGACATAGCTTCTATGAGTAAGAGGAAACAGTCGCGCGAAGCTACAAGAAAATAGAGGATTTGGCGTCCCTTTTCTTAACTTTACCATATTTTCTACATCAACGCATCTGTTGAAAGTCGCTCACCATTTGAGCAGGATGAAAGCGAACCTGTAATCAGAAAGGTCGATCCGGGAATAATCCGTACCCTTCAGGTCAAAGAAAAAACTGAAAATTTTATTTGAACACACAATAAGATGCTCAGATCTTATATGAAGGTCTTCAAATAAAAAGGAAGCTTAGCGACTTTCTGAAGCGAACAGAACCGAGTGGCCTACTTTTGCATGACACAGTAACAAATGGAGATACTACTGGCGCATGTTAGATAATTGGGACGATCAACATGAGGGAGGGTGATAGAGGTGGTGCAGGTAGTTGAAACTTTACCAACTTGTTTGACGACGAAATAAACAGTGAAAGCATTGCACCACATGTATTTCTTTTTCGCGGTCTATTATGATTACCACAGTTTTTTTGAAGTACTTTCTGTAATCAGCTCATGGTTTGTCAAGAAGGATATCATTGAGAAAATCTGTTAAGAAATGCTACTCCATTGTTTTCCAAAAACCTTTTTAGATGAGTTTCTTTCGCGGAAAGAGACCTGATCATAGAATAGAGTGCACCACACAAGAGCTGTCTCCAATCTGCAAGACTATTTCTCCTATACCTTTCCTTCGAGTGCTTTATTGAGACCACGCTCAAATTTCAATAGATCCTTTCATTATTATTTGAGCCAACATGTCATGTGGTCTGGTAAAGGCTCTTGTACAGCCCGAGACACGTGTTTCGTCCTTACAGACTCATCAGCCGGGCAGAACCCGTCGTCTGTCGATCTTTTCATAGTCAGTTCTCTCGGGAGCGTCAACACTCCTTATATATAGTTATCGACGACCTACTTACACTCTACGTCAGGTGAAACATTCACCTAACACTGAGTGTTTTCCGCACTCGATTGCTAGCTGGCTGGTATTTTTATCATATTTATCTTTCCTTCGAGTGCTTTATTAAGACCACGCTCAAATTTCAATAGATCCTTTCATTATTATTTGAGCCAACATGTCATGTGGTGAGAATTTTCAATAGATCCTTTCATTATTATTTGAGCCAACATGTCATGTGGTGAGAATTTCAATAGATCCTTTCATTATTATTTGAGCCAACATGTCATGTCAGAGAACTGACTATGAAAAGATCGACAGACGACGGGTTCTGCCCGGCTGATGAGTCTGTAAGGACGAAACACGTGTTTCGGGCTGTACAAGAGCCTTTACCAGACCACATGACATGTTGGCTCAAATAATAATGAAAGGATCTATTCTCCTATACTTGAACAAAATTCGAAATCCAGGAGAATTTTCCTGCATGAAATTATTTCAAAAAATTTCAAACAACCTGATATCACAATTTATTGAGCGGATTCTAGTACTTTTTGTGCTTGATTCGTATCCTCACATTCATCCTTCAGAAAAGTCTTCGAGCTGTTCACGTGCTGCATCGGCTTCTACTTTAGAGTTTCGACCTGTCTATGAATGCCGTAAATCTTAGCAGTGGCGACTCTCCTTGAAATCACGGAGGTGGCCAGGTCAAGGTGTTCATCGATTTATTGCAGGAGACTGCTGGAAGAGGTGATCGAAGCAACGTTCTAGTTATCACCATATATCCTGAAACACTGCACCACCAACCACTGCTCTACTCCGCTTCTCTAATTAATCGCCATTTTCAATTTATCAGTTGGTAACCTTCCCGCTGTGTTTCTATTATGACTAGCGCAAAGTGATTTTAGGCATCTCCTTGTTAAAAGATAGATAATTGAACTACGCCGTAATGCCCTTCCATAAAAGATGATTCTTGACTGGTTGTTGACTGAACATAGTCCTTTCATTTGAAAAGCAGTATATAATGGAGCAATCGATAGTAAGTTACCTAGCACATTACGTCATCGCTTAATAGGAAAATTCATTACGTATAAGTATGAATTAGGTTATGAATGAGTTCGCTGTTGCCAACACAATAAAGCACTCATTTTGTTATGAAAAGATCGAGACCGATCTCATGACTAAAGTCTCCTTTCCTTTTCATTTGGTAAAAAGAAGTATTTCTTTTCTCCTGCGGTTTGGTGTTTAGGTGGATACTTGATCTTGGAATGTTCAGACGCATCATAAGAATTGAACATTTGAGATTGAGTGGGCTTACATGAAAGGCCATTCCAACAAGTTACGTAATTCATTGTAATCCCGCTCTTCAACTAAAATCGGGGTTTGAAAACTAAAACATTGCTTTGTTGGAGACCAGTGTACAACTACTGTGACAGCAAAAATAACTCAGCTGTTTTCAATATTTATCACATACGTTGTTTTATATCCCCAAGCGGAATGTAGTAATATGTTTGATTGCCGTATACAAGTAATATTCGCAACTTGTGCTACACAAAATGCTTTAATCGCAATCGCCTTTTTTCAACATCTGCTGGATGGGAGTTTACTTTCTCCTATATCGATTTGGTGTTCAAGTGGATATATGATCTTGTAATATTGGACGACACTAAGAGAATTGAGCATGTAAGATTAAATGGGCCTTCATAAAGCCAAACCAAGTGGACCATTGTGACAGCAATTATTTCCCATGGTTTTCGTTAATAATCTTTACATAAGATGCTTGATGACCATATGATTGAAAATGCTTTCGTTGGTCGTATACTTGAAATGTTTTCAAGGTACTTTTCATTTGAATGGGGAACAAATGCCCTCATTAGCTGACTTAGAAATTTTCGTAAGAGTGTTAGCGACCATTCGAAAGCTGAGACTTGAGTATACAACCCCAGGTGCCGGCTTTTTTAAAAAATTCCGTTTATAACGTTGTGAAATCCAGATCAAAAATCATGCTAAATTCGCATTTTGCCTTCATTTTTATTACATGCATTTTTCACTGGAAGCCAAAAAGCAAACTAATGAGTAGAAAAATTTTCGTGGTATCTTGGTTAATTGTTTTATCCAGTGCTTCCTTCGAAGCGGAGGAATAATTCTCAATTGAATAATAAACTTTCAATCGTCTCGCCTCGTTCCGTCCCTTACCACGCCATTGTCACGACCGTGGCCTTGTTGAATGCCTGTATACAACTTGCCAAAAATGTGAAACTAAGTCTTATATTGCCTGCCAAGCCGTATTTCCAGAAAATAAGCACATGGCTAATCAAGAAACATTACGCTATTGGATAATGAGTCTCTAATAGTCTATAGAAAGAGCTCTGTCCGGTGAGGTTTAAAGCACAAATCAAAAGACCGAGAGAGATCAAAAGACCGGGAGAGATCAAAAGAGCTTTTTGAAAAGCAAACACACTTTTGAACTCTTCAGTGCTTGTGCTAAAGTTTGAGTATTAGCACTCTAGAAGAGGAGTTTTGTGCAGTGAGATATAAGCGAGATAATAGAAAAAACACGCAGTCTTAAGAAGCATGATTTTGAGCGATAAATAGATAGATAAATAGAAAATAAAAAGAGCGATGTGCAAAATGGGGTCAGTAGTGTGACGGATAGAGCACGCATTCCTGGAAAGAGTGAGGTGCGGGTTCTAGTCCCGTCTGCCGCGAAAGTTTTGCACATCACTCTACATCAATGGGTATCTATTTGAGACATTATAACACCGCTAGAAGCGGTTAAATAATCAGTATTTCGTTTGATCTTTGAACATGATTCTATTTAGAATGTTGCAGCATTTCATAAGGGTGTTTTGAAAACAGGCGACGTGTGGGGTGTAGACTCAAGTCTCAGCTTTTGAACGATTACTAACTTTCCTATTAAATTTCTTCTTCAGCGAATGAGATCGGTTTTTCATTTGTCCCCTCATAACTGAAAAGTAACGTTTTCAAGCAAATGCTTCAATCATTTATCAGCAAACACGACATATTATCATCACATACGCAAATGTGTCAGGTTTCAATCTCTCGAATATTTTGATTTGGCAAGACCGATACGTTTTCCGACCGAAGTCGTGGATGTTGCAAAACGTACGGATCCAGGGAACACCAAGACTCCACTTAGCTCCATTACCTGTACCACCAATTCCGACGATGGCCAGAACACACTGAAATCATTAATCTCTATATTCAAGTCATGCGAATGTGAAAATTTCAAAGCATCAAAATGAAGCACATGCTGTTTTCCGACTCCTGTCAATGGGTGAATGACTATGTTTAGAGCAACTCTGAATGAGTCTTACAGTATGCTTGAAATGTATAGATTTTAAACATCCTTACCCAAACGAAACGTCATATAGTTTGATGAATACCTACATGAGTTGAGACCAATGCACTCACCCTTCCATCCTCGAGTCCGAAGTCAATCACATACTCCTCGGGTGGTACAAAGTATGTAACTCCATTGATGATGAACTCCAAATTTGGTTGTACCATCATTGTCGAGCAGTTCACAGTGTACACCTCGATGTCATAATCATATAGGGCACCTGTCTGGTCAACCACTTCGTTCATTACATTATCTGGCACTCCAATCCACGGGTTGGAAGTGTCGGAGACAGCCTATATTCTGATAATAAGAAAGCAAATTTCAAGATTCGCCAGTTCCTTTTTGCTCCGTATACATCGGTGCCGTTCAAAATATTATATTGCAAGTTTAGCGTTTTATTTGAATGTGCTACATACTTACATCTTGACACTTGGTCTTCTTTGAAAAGTTTCCGATAGAGAAGCCTTCCAAAGGGAATTGCCAAGAACCTTTTTTAGACAGAGCAACATAGTTGATCTCCGATTCACAGTTGGTGGTGTCTATGGCTCCATAGGTAATCAAACCGCTATTGCCTCCAGCACTTCTGTTCAACTAAAAGTATTTCCTCAAAACATCCAAATCGACTCTAATAAGGCGAATTAGTAAGCATCCAAAATCAAACTTATGTTCCAACCTATCTCGTTCGGGCACAAATCCCACTTCAGCATCAATCTTTTTGTGATTGAGTCGCGAGCCATGGTTACGCGAAAATGTATTGGATTTTCAGCCCAGAAAATATGAGCCGTAAAGTCAATATTCTCTTCAAATCGTATACTCTTGCAGTGATAGGCGAGATTGAGGCGCACTGTGGCTTGGTGGTTGTGATGCTGGTCGCTGTGCACGTCGAGCCGAGCTATCCCCTCCGCTACTCTTTCCGGCAGTCAACAACAGCGCCCTGTGGAAACCACAGCGAGGCTTTCCTCGACATTGGAGGGAGGCGCGTTTAACCAGTATTTACGGTATTCAATTAGACGAATAAACGAATTTAATGCTATAAGTACTGGGATTCACAAGTGTAAAAACACTCCGCAGACGAATCAGTAAAGTGTCATTAGGTGAGACTACCGCTTTAATCTATTAATCGATCTATCCATCATGCCTCAAACTATCGACGATTATCGATAGTCGGCTACACCTTTCAACGTGTGAAACTATTCTGAAGCTTGGACAAATATCGGTAACCGAATATTATTGTCAAACTATTCTTACTAGAGTCGCTACCAACCTTAGCAGTGTGGATATTTTTCATCGTTTGAAACCATGCAAAACATCCCACTTCTTGCTTAGACAAATGGTAGACGGGTTAGAAAATATGCACAGAAATGACTATCTCACGGACTTCAGAAGGTCACTGTTCAAATAGAGCAAATTTCTTTAGTATAAACGCACCTTTCTATCAAGCCAGATAGTGAAGAGGGGCGCGTCAAGCCTTCGCAGGAGGTGCTGCATTGGTGATTTGGCCTAAAACAGAACTATGTTTGATTTTCTTACTTTCAATTCTTTGATAAACTATCACAAATATCCCAGTTTATGTAGTATCTGAATACCACGTCAGATGATTGCGGCCATGAAAGCCCGAGATACCCGTCAAGAGGCAAGAAAGCATAGAGTTCAGAGACGTTTGCGGCATTCACGAATCCCTGTCGTTTGATTCGTAGACCTGAATAATGTATATCAACTACTGCACTTCAAATTTTTGTTGAATCAAATTCTAAAACTCCATATGTCAAATTCAGAATTTTGAAACTAACAAACTAATTTGACTAGTTAGGTCTATATTGCAGCAAATTATAGACTTTGTAAGTGCCGGACTGTAGAGGCATGGCGAATGTTATGAAAGTTGCACCTGGGCGTCACATATCAGTTTTCAACAACATGCCACAGTCCCTGAATTCCAGAATGGCACAGCTACAAGAAAGTGCAACCACTGAGAATCCTTTCATGATTTGCTTACACTCGCACTTGCTGTGTGTTTGTGAAATACGATGCGTCAAAGCAATTACCGGCAAATGAGATAGTATCTTTCACAACTGGTCCTTCCAGCGATCCGTAAAGGTAGTCAAGTTCCGTCGTGTTCTTGAATGGTGCGACCGTTGACGATTTGGTTGGGATCGAATTTACGCCTGGTATAGGCGCTACCGAGAGAGCCATTGCAACCTGCTGTGTCACACTTGGCGTCGATCACCCATAGGTTTGACGTGCTGGTGTCGAGCAATAGAGAAACGTTCTGTCCTAGAAGTAAATATGTTAAACGTGTGTGAAAACCATTGTCATTATGATCAGCGAAAGGTGTTATGATGACCTGGCAATACAAACTGGAAGAGTGAATGAGTAAGCTTTTTTATATTACGTTACAGACCAAGAAACAAGATTATACTTTGAAAAGCGAACATTCGCAAAACGATTTTTTTTACTAAATCACAGTCACGCATAAACATCCCGGTTTGATGTAAAACGTTACTTTCTTTTCGTTCAAACAATGGCGGATTTCTCATCTCTTTTATTTTTTCCACCAGGTCATTCCACATATTTGGCACTCAAGCAATGAACGCCAAGTCTAGTAATCAGAAGTAATTAAAATCGCTCTTCCCTTTTGATGAAGCTGTCATCGAAACAAATCTTGATGCTACTCATACACGAATGGTTAGTAGGGGAAAATGCTAGTGAAGCAGCGCGCAAGATCAATGGAGCTTTCCACCGATGACGGCAGTGTGGCCGAACCTCCAGACTGCATTTTTCAGCTTTCAGTTTCGCGATCCACTTCCTAGTCGTCCGTCCTGTAACCGTATCATCGTCTCAAGCTCAATAGTCAAGCTTGCTGCTTAACCAGTATTATCCCTGCCCGCCCTCCGGGCACGAGGAGTAAGGGAGTTTGTTCTCAAAACAGCTCCATTTCAAATATTTACTTCTGATTAATAAATTTGAAGCTTATTCCTCTGGTGTCAAAATTTACGGAACGAACTAATATAGGTGGCTCCATCAAATGCTTTTCAGTCGTTTCAGTAACATTCCTTATGAAGGCGCACTGAAATAAGATCTAATGTTTTCTCGCAAAAATGAAGAAGTTCACGGACGCCCATATGAAGATCACATCAGTCAATAGACACTCACCGGGTGTGCCAACCTTGACGTTTACTGTGTAAAATGAGTCATAGTAGCTCATGATCGGCTGCGATCCATTCTTGCGTACGTGGGTTCGGTGTAGGCTTCGTTGCTCCAGGTATTCGTCGTATAAGTTAGCCCTCAAATACAAGATACAATAAGAAAAACTATGTTTACCGTATTTCACAATTTTTATTTCTCCATGTCTCTGCAGTATCTTCGTTTTCAGTTGATCTTCTATTATTCAATACCCACAAGTTTTTAGATATATCACCTTTGTTTGTATTCGATGAGAAAGGGTGGAGAGTAGAACGACGCGACTAGGTGGTGCAAAAGATTGCCATTGGCAACTCAAAATTTCAGAAAACACTACGAAATTGCTATGGGCTCAGACCATCTCTGATTCCTCTTTGAAAGACTGTCTCTTTTTCCATAAGAGATTTTTTCAGTAAATCGTACTTGATCAAACGGGCTTTGAGCGATCCCGACGAACGAACTTCCATCTTGTACGACTTCGCATGAAGTGCGATCACTAGAGCGGCCATGGCGAGAATTGTCTTCATTACTGAAAGTCGCAGTCCTAATTAAATAGCATAGCTTAAACTTGCAAAACTGTTATAAGATTACTGTATTTCTATTTCATATCCTTTTCCATGTCATTTTTATCAGTAATAGCCTTTACTGTGCTTTGTTACAAGGCACTGCACAAGTATCACTACATTCTTCTAGCAATTCTTGTAGATAATATCTATAAGCAACTTCCTATCTGTCTTACTTAACAACATTCAGCTCGAATCCAGATTATTGAAGTCTTAAATTGTTTTTTATAAAGTTATTCTGTAAAAGTAACTTTTCTTCAAGTTCACAGGATTACTGCGCTCTTCAAATTTTGGCTTACTAAGCTTATTGTCAAGCATTACATTACATCATGCAAATGAAGTAGATCAGATGAGGGCACTTACTACCACATCTTTTGAAATGTGTGCTAATTATTATTGGAATTTGAAGAAATTCTGCTAGAAAGGCTCAAGATTGAAGCAACTCGTGGGAAACTTTTCTGGATGCAACAATTATGAACAAGAAGGAATTGAATAGATTACAAGAAAGGAGATAGATGAATGAGCGATGTAATCAGTGTGCTTGTATTTATGGACGAGTATGCAAACTTTCTACTTTATTGCTTTGTTGTTGTAGCGAATGGCATTTGATTCGTCGAACGCAAGCTGATATTTTTCCGTTCAGCAGTAGAAGCTGATAACGCCTTGTTTTATTGGCACAACGTGCAAAATTTCTGGTGCTATCTAACGCATACGGTTGTTGTGAGGAATAGTGTATGAAGAGCAATGACGAACATAAATACCTTAGATGGGGCGTTTTAACGGCTGTTGTGGTATACCGAACAACTTCCATTTGTGCAATATACTTTAAGATTCTTAATAAGAGCGCAGGTGTTGTCAAAACTATGGAAACTGCGTATTATACCCAGTGGTGAAGGGTGATATGCAAAAACTGTTGCGTCAGGTGGAATTCTAATTCACAATTCACGCTACCATGGCGCGCGTCCTGAACCGCCGCACTACCAACACTCATCACTTTTCATTACTGAGTATAAATATCATAACATTATACCACCGCTAATGGCGGTCAAATAAAAAAACCGTGTGATACTAGGTTGGTGCAAATTAAATTGCGGTTTCAGACCCTTATGAGACCACAATCACTTTTGTGATTAGATGCAAACAGTGAGAATTTTAGAATGGTAGACGTGATGTTTTTCTGCACTATTCCATGTAGTCTTGAGAGGACCAGCTTCGATAACTGCCTTCCCCATCACTTCTGGTACGAATGAGACAAAAGCAATCACAGTTTATAAATTTCTGAAATGCGTCCCTTTAAAAAACTTTCTAGACTAGAACTGCATTGCATATCTGTTGATAAATTCTAATCCAAATGCATCGATGATGTTACGCCTTCTCTCTGCTGCTTTACGACTTGTTTTCAAGTTGCGGTCTGCAACCGCAAATACATTTGCACCTGTCAACATCCTTTTCGTAATCTAAAATAGGTATATAAAAACAGCAGAAAATGCACCATTAGCAGAAAATCACAAAAAAAAACGTTTTTTAGCATGACATAAATATTATCGCAATTAGTTAGGAATCTTTTCAAAATCGGCGGTGTATTTCAGTAGTCTGTAAACCGCAATTACTTTTTTATCAACCTGACAGTTTTGCCTTCCTTTCGCTAAAACTCTTCCAAGACAGCAACGAATGTCGCTCTAAGTTCTCGTATATGAGCTACCGATTACTCGTTTCCTCCCATCTCTGTCTTATAGTTCACCGTAGTCCCACTGAAGAATGGAGGTTTATAAACATGACGCATGGCCTTTTTAAAATTATCTACTGACATTTATTAGAGAAATGAACAATTGATGGAGAAACGATGATGTAAGCAAAATTGAATCGATCAAAAAGATATAAAAATTAGGATGAAGAGCACAGCTTATCGCTTTAATCTCTGAGGGGCATGTCAAGCATCCAATTACATCAAGTATCATTATAAATGCTCAGATGCATATCGGGCTTTCACAATGACTCGTAGTGGTATCAAATCAATGTTGCTATCCTCCCTAGAAACAAAATGTTAGTGCCGAGGAAATGGAAGGTCTCATGAGCTTGGGACCAATGAGGCTCTTTTACACTACCCGTCTTCACATTCAGTGTCAATCCTAGCACATTTCGTATTTTAGACCCCTTTTGCATTTTCTCTACACTGCGGTCTCCAGCCTTCTGCATGTGAGTCTAACCCTGACGTCAGATTTGTACCTCGTTCTTACTACTGTTTAACACGTTAACAACGATGTTGAAAGCCTGGGCGGCACGCGGCGCAGGCCTGCGGTGAACACGGCGACTACAATGACGTTGTGATAGGTTTCTAATGAAATATGGATTTTTATAGTTACTAAAGAGAGTTTTGCCGCCAGTAAATGGTTAAATATGATAGAAGAGACATCAATGAAGCTATCTGTAGCAAAAACATTGACGATACTTTTTCCTTGAATCTCAAATCTCGAGGAGAAGGGCAGATACTCACTGACGAACTCTGCTTGCAAAACGTTAGCTTTTTGCGCTAGTAGAAAAATAAGAGTCACTAAATGAAGCAAGCTCAGCGGGGGAACAGGAATAAACTATCAGATGACTGCTTTACCCGGGAAACATAGATGATTTTTCAATTTATGGGCACTCTCTTAACTATACAACTCTTTGCAGAAGTCTCTTCTGCTGTATTCTATCATTTTATCACGACAATATCCCCTCAGAACCTCAGAATACCAAACATATTCCCATATTACCATTGCAAAGCGTGATAATGAGGACTCTCCCCTCTCCGCGCCGCGCCGAACTGCACCACACGCTGGTTACGGCTTGAGCTAATAACAGCTCAGATCGTTGTAAACGTGTTAATACCTGTCAAGCTGATTCTCACGGGGATTCGGAAATATGCGTACGAATATTACTCCGCCGTTTTTCTTTGCAGTAAAAACAAAAGAATGCA
This sequence comes from Parelaphostrongylus tenuis, assembly GCA_019055375.1. Lineage (NCBI taxonomy): Eukaryota > Metazoa > Nematoda > Chromadorea > Rhabditida > Metastrongylidae > Parelaphostrongylus > Parelaphostrongylus tenuis. The sequence continues at coordinate 231,960 of JAHQIW010007136.1, forward strand.
AATCCTTTTTTTGTTTGAAGACGCATTAAGGATGCTGTTTATTTGTATGTTTTCTATTCGCAAAATAACTTACATATTAATTTTTTAAGACTTTGAACAAAACGACTTTTGCACCCACAAACGCCTTTTTTTCAAAATTTCCTGATTCGTAGCTGGAATGTGGTGATTTCAAGTAATAATCTGACAGTGCAGTGTCGGGAGAGTAATACCTGTAAGGTAAAGCCTTCTAAAACATCTCAATTCAACTCTTTTATGACATTTTCACTAGGTATTTTCAACATGAAGTCGAACATTATCATTAAAGAAATTTCTAAGGTTCGCGCCGTATTGATTTTTCAATATAGTTATTGCAGGTGTATGACCTCGTTATCGTTCAGTTGCGCATTTTCTTTTGTACGTTTTGGTATACAACATGCCTGTAGTTACTTTTAGATGAAGCTCGCTCCAAGCTCCATCAATCTTATGCGCCGCTTCACCATCACTTCCCTCTAAGCATCATTTGTGCATGATTAGGTAGCGATATTCTTCCTACGATAGCTCCATCTCAAAGCAGGAATGGGCAAGTTATAGTAAATTGCACGCAAGGAAATGCACTATTGAGAGATATTGAAATCAAGCAACTTTATTTACTTTTGGTTAACAAATCTCTAAAGTGAATTTTCCGCAAGTCGCCTTCTCCAGATACAAAAATCGTCATCTTTAATGTCCTGTAAAACCATCTCATAAAATATTTTGCTTATACGAGACAGAAATAAATAGCGTTTTTCGACGCATTTTCAAACAAAAGAATTTGAACGTCTTTATTTTTACTAATATTACAGCAAAAAAAATAATAAGCTGCGAATGTACGGTTGCAGACCGAACAGTTAAACGAAAACAGTCGTTCTGTTTACAAGACGTAAACTTTTTTTAGGCACTTCTGATAAATAATTACCAACACTAGAGGGATTAGAGGCTTGATGAGTCCGTTGATAAATCGACCCACCATCAAGATTCCGATGAGAGGCGTCATAAACAGTGAGCAAAACGCCGTTGATCATAACATTATGATAAAATTTTCTAAAAAGTGAAGAAATTCTGCTCATACGTGTGAATATCTAAAAGGTTCTATTTCTGGATCATGATCTTCAACTATCTATGTGTATTGTATTACCATAGAGCATCAGATCTTTCGATCACATTTACATTTGGCGTGTTTACTATCTTCACACTGCATAATACTGAACATCCAGTCTTGATAAGAAGTTCATTATGCATTCCATTCCATAAATGTGAATGCATTGAATAGAGAAAAAGATGCCACGGTAGCAATAAAACGTTTCTGATAACGACGATACTGTGTTCCAAAAACTAAAGAACAATAAAAGCAAAACAACAACAACACTGCACTGAAAAGCTTCAACTGCCTTGAATTCTGGCGATTAAGAACTTCAAAAATTTTCCTTATCATTTAAGGACTAGGCCACGATGCTATTAGGAGTTTTCAGGAACCTATTGCGGCTCTTCTTCAAGTATTATTCTAAATTCTCCATAAAAAAAATCAATTCTGGAGCATTCATTGGGCTGCTGTGTCAATGTCATCTCTGAGAATCCATTAGCAAATTTCGTTCCGGAAAAAAAAACCTGAAGATGACATTGTCAAAGGTTTTCAAACAAATTGTATCAAACCACTTTTCTGAAAGAGCACTGTAGAAATAAGTAACATTCAACAACACATGTAATTTCTGTCTCTCCGAAATCCACTATAAAAGGTATTCTAGGGATGATCGAAAACCAGATATTATCTGAATATTCGGTAGGCTCGGTCACACAGGTAATGAACGCCTCAACACATTTTTTATTCGTATCTCTTGCTTTATTATGTGCAATCTGTAGACAGTCATCAATTTTTAAAGTGGCCTGAATAGAAGATTTGGAAACATCTACATCAAATAAATGACTTTCACCTCGCAGAGAAAAATGGTCTTCAGTTGTCACCACTGCGAGAATACATATGTGCATTTGATTCTTAAAATTCAAGGTTTATAAATAATTAAAAAAAATATATATAGACTTAGTAAATATCGTTTCCGTACTACTGAGTTGATATTGAGCGCTATTTCTTTGAAGTTTTGACTTAGTTCCATTCATTATTATTTGAGCCAACATGTCATGTGGTCTGGTAAGGGCTCTTGTACAGCCCGAGACACGTGTTTCGTCCTTACAGACTCATCAGCCGGGCAGAATCCGTCGTCTTTCGATATTTTTATAGTCAGTTCTCTCGGAGGCTCTGTGTCAGGTGAAAATTTTTCTTGACATAGAAGGGAAAACGTTCATATTCAATGACTCTCTGTAAGAGAGCAGAGCTCCCAAGAGAACTGACTACAAGAATATCAAAAGACGACGGGTTCTGCCCGACTGACGAGTTTGTAAGGACGAAACACGTGTATCGGGCTGTACAAGAGCCCTTACCAGACCACATGACAAGTTGGCTCAAATAATAATGAAAGGATCTATTAAAATTTAAACATGGTCTTAATAAAGCACCCGAAATAAAGGTATAATTTTGACTCAGTTGTTTTCCACATTGCTCATAAGAACTGTGATGAACCATAACAAAGTTCAAAGTGGTATCTGCGATGTAATGCGGCGGTGGCATCGATAATTTCCTCCTATGTTGGAATGAAGAATGTTTGATAAAGTATTACAAAGATCAGGTTGGTATCTGCAATGTGTTGATGTGCTAGCTTCGATCATAGCTTTCAGAGCCAAATTGAAGAATTTGTGATAAAATATCACGAAAATCAGAATCATATCTGTGACATGATTTGGCGATTACCTTGATCATGCCCTCCTATGCTCAGAACATTCCCTCCACAAAGTTTTATTCAGGATTAGAGGAAATTATGATTGAATAAGTGAACCCCTAGCACCGTGTCTCAGACATAGATTCATCACACTCTCCATCAGCGCATTTTCCTATTAAGATCTTATTGAGTCGTACTCCCTTTTGTTTTCTCTTCAAGACAGTCAAAGCCTTATTTAGCAGAGGAAGAAAGCAGAAGTAAGCAAAGTGTTTCGTCACACTGGGATTGGTGATAAATAGTCCGAGAGGATATAAACACTGAGGTGACACAAAAAAGCTCCCACAAATTTTTAGGTAGACTAAAAATGATTTCTTTCACTTCCCATTGCTTTTATCCTATAATATAAGGCATGTACACTAAAGAGTTAGTGCAATAACTATACCCCTACAGAACCTTTTTTTGAGCATCTTGGGCACTTTTCAAGTCGTCTCTCTATGTACGTCAAAGTTGATTATCTCATCAATACTGTTTCTTTGATGGAATCAAATGCATGGTGAGTTTTCAGAAGATTGATGAGAACCGAGCTGTCAATAGCTTTATGGAGTAGACCTTCCACTACTCGAAACAGCGGTTTTTAATGAAAAGCATCCTGCTGTCGCGAAATCGTGAGAGTTTCAACGACAAGTAAATTACGACACGCAAACTCTTTGATTGCTATCCCATCGATTTTGGATATTATTGGACCAGTTATCATTGAAAACACCCAAAAGAGGGTCGAAAACGGCGTTCGAGTCGCATATTGGCTTGTGAGATTATGTGTAGGGCGCCAGTGACCAATGCAATCATTAGCAAACTTTAGTTGTAGATGTTGCCCGTACATGCTATTGGATTGTTTTACATGGTCGAGTCAGAGTAGATAAGCAAAGTCTACGCACATCATATCTTGAATGCGCGTATGTTTACAATGAAGCAGTTCAGCTATAGACCATAGTGGAGCTGTTCAAATGCGTACCAATAAAGTGAGTCTCATAATCGTACAATATTGAAATATACATCGTCATTATAGTTGTTAACCATTTCACTCCTCTTGATCAGAATAACTGGCGCACAAGGGCGTCTGCAACATAATGGAGAATCGTAGTCTGTATTTTCATAACTATATATGCTAGCTGCGGATAAACTCAGCTGATTGAAGTAAAAAGGCCACAAGAAATTCAGGATTGTTCAAGGCAACGAAATCGTTGTCGTTGGTTCCGAGCTTGGCTTCCCTTATGAACCTTATTGGGTCGCTCCATCATTTTTTTCGCACTATTCTTTCATACAATCTTCTTTTCTATTTCGATTTGAGCTCAAGAAGTGGGATATGTTGACGAATGTTCTAGTATCTTTGGACAGAGACCGTAAAGGCATGAAAACTATGGAGCTCAAAGGTGTAAAGAGACTTTGGCCATTAATGCCTCTTTGGACATCCAGCGCATTGACGGATCACGACCTCGCTGCACTCGTGCCCATATGCAAAAGTCCTGTTCTGAGAACACACAAGAAGAAATTTCTCAAGTCGTTCATCAGTTGAGATAAGTCCTGGGTCTACTACGAGAACAACACGCACCACGTTAACAGGCTGTCGGGCGGCAAGGATCTGCCAGCTCAACCAAAGCCCATTATGTGCTCGAAATATTTTGCTCTCCGTGTTCTGGGAAGTAAGGAACGCTGTTTTTTTGGACTGTTCGACATCAAGCAGACAATCAAAGCCAAAGTTCGAAGTGGAAACAACTTTGATAGTTGGCCGCAGCGCTGCAAGATAAGTCTGAAACGGCTTAGTGTCGTCCTTTTCCAGAATACCTCTTGACCTCACAAAGTCGACTTGCTATTTTAGGGAGAGACTGCACTAGCCCAAGATACCACAGCTGCCTATAGCCCAGATATTTCTCCACTTTATTATCGTCTCTTCCGTGCTGTAGAATGCCATCTGCGCGAAAGGGATCAGAAAACTCAAATCAGCTCAAAAGTGCCTCACCGGCTTCTCTGCTTACCAACCTCATTTATCTGCCAAATAATATTCAATATTGGACCTGGAAATGTTGCATATCAAGGACCATCAAGGTGATCATATCATTGATTAATTGATTTTTTCAAAAAAAAAAGCATTTGAATGATAAAAGCGTTGTGACGTAAAGAGAATTATGGAATTATTGAAGTGCTTGAAAGGGCTAGCCAATGGGCGAGAAGAGACACAAAAAGTTTGCAAATGAAGAAGCTCCAAATTTCAACTTGTTCACTCATTTCAGGATCAGTGACGTGTATGATGCGCTGGCACGTTATCGCGCCAAAAGAATGACCTCTTTAAGTGAACCATTGTGCGCTTCAATCATTAATGTTTATACAGCAATCAGCGAAAACCTGGCCGCTACGTAAGCGGGATGAAAGATCACTTGGCGTTATTGAATGCTCAGTCGGAAGGTCGACACTAGAAGTGCTCCGTGTCTCGCAAATGAGGGAAGGGATCCGAACTCCTTCTAAGAGATCCACATAATTTCTATAAAAAGCATTAAAATGAATGCAGCAAAAGCACAAATGGGAGTGACATTTGCATACGGCATAATTTGATGAAAACAATAGCTTAGCGACCTTTCTGGTAGTTTGTAAGGTACAGTCTCACTTACGCACTCACTCTAGGTGGCAGGTCTTCAATAAATAAGCAAGCGACCTAAGACATCTAAGCGGTGAGTGTGTTTTTATATTAACGTCTTTACTATGCGATCAAAAAATCGTTTCTGACTTTTCTGCTGAGGTTATGAATGCTTTTAACTGAATGATTTGCAAATCAATTTGACCTTTCCAGGCTCTGAAGATGGCTAACCTCGTCGAAACATAAGCCCCCACGATTGTTGTACTATTCATGCTGTATTTATGCTTCACTGTATTTGCACTGCATCACCAGTATTCAGTAAATACTATATTTAACACCTCGAAATTGCTGAACACAAAAACTACTAGTCCATGAACGTTCCAAGAGCTCCAGCCTGGCTAGTCTTGAAACTGCAAGAAGATTTGCTTCACCAAAGCTATATGACGTTTATTATAAAGGCAAAATCCTGAAGCAGCGATGAACGTGGAGATACAAATGGAGTGCAAGAAGTACAGCAATCCGCAAAATAAAATGTGAAGATGAATCGTATAGAACAAAAACTTCACTGTATTTCATTTTCATTTGCTATGATGGGCCGTGTGCTTCGTGTGATATTAATGAATAGAATGAATACCAAAGTACCCTCTATATAGGATGTATATTTGCGAAAGCGTGAACTGCCATTCGGAAAGTGAGGCTTTGAGGCTACAGCTACACCTAGGCTGTTTTCAGAAAAGATTTTTTCTGACGTTGCTGCAGGACGACATCTCTTGGCTTTAGACACGCATATTTCTCGCCGGACAGAGCCCTTTCTTTGTACCATTAGTAGTCATTCGATAGCATAATTGAATTTGGTACCAGCGCCGTGCTTATATCCTAAAAAGACCGCCTCTCTGGAACACAGCAGGTAAAATAAGCTCCGGCGCAGCTGATAATAAGTCAAATTTCCCTTGTGAGCAACAAGGTCCTGCGCGAATCATGTGGCGCTGAGCTTCCGCAATCAGCGAGCGGTAATATGAATGCCTAGTGAAGTAATGCGTCGGCAGTCACGTGGCCGCTACCCCCACAGCGACGTGAACTGCTTCTCAATCGTCCGTTCTCTCATGTCTAAATCAACTCATTTTACCTGCTGCTTAGGAGGAATACAGTCTCTCCAGGATATAAGCACAGCATTGGCATCAGGAAGCACTACGCTTTTTTATGATTACTGATAGTTCAGAGAAAGTGCTCCATCTGGCTAGAAACATGAGTTATTTGATATGGAGATCACACCATACGAAAGTGTTTAGAAGAACTTGCGAAGTGGGCCTGTGGAAAGAAATTCTGGTTTTCGAATGGTTACCGTCACTCGAAAAGTTCCTCTGCAGCGAATCACGTCCTTTCCTCATTTGTTTCATCCTTATCAGAAAGACGCATTGACTTTCCATATCTCCTCTCTTTCCTTAGTTAAAGTCACTGTCTGAAGAATATTTTTGAGAAAACACGACCCTCACACACCTGATGAACCAACATCAGGATGAAATACGCGTGATTCGAAGCTGCATAGAGGAGCAGCAAATGGGTAGTCGTCGCTAATTACCGTTCTGATCAGCAAATGTTGATTGATGATCTTAATATATATATATATATATATATATATATATATATACATCTAATTTTGATATTTACATGTATATATGATTTGACATGATTTTTCTGAGTCTTTCAAGAGGTCTTCTACGGACCTTTATGCGGTTATGAATTCATTTGTACTGTGACTTCTAAGATCCAGTTGTGTTAGATTGAATAGAAAAAATAAATTATGCAACGCACGTCCTTTTCGTTTGAGAGTCTAACCGATATACATTGTCGTCACTTTTCTTTTCTTCGTCCGCACACAGTACTTGACTGCGTCACGGATCATGTTCTCAAGGAGCACCAGCGCATTAGGAGTATCTTTTTAGTTTGCTCCTAAGACGGGCCTTACCCACCACGACGAGTGAGAGAAAGATAATCTAAATGGCAGTAACAATTTGAATTAGTATGTGATATCGTTCATAACCCACTTCTTAGACAAAGGAGTCGTATTCGGAATTGTTATCTCTCCTCGCACTGATCGTGAATCTATAAGGGTGCCATTAAAGTCCGCATTTCTCTTCGTCGGCGCGATGTGAGCAAAGCGAAATCTATTCACTCCCGGAATTCAAGAAACGTAATAGTTTTTTTCTTTGCTTCTTATTGACTATCAAATCATGTTACTTTAGCGAACGATTCGATCAAATTTATTGACGATTCGATCACGTTAAATCTTCGAATTGTATTTTCCGTGTTATGAATAGGAATGCTCTTTCGAATGCACGTGTAGTTGCAGTTGTACTGGACGAACTATCATCCCGTTGCCGTAGCATTACGTTTGTGAGGTTTATGTAAAAATATAAAGGAATGAAAGCGCATAAAAGAAGAACTCGGAAACCGGCGTCCGTTGCCCCCTTCACCAGAACCGCGGTATTTTTGAATGTTGTTCACTTAGCTCGCCCTTTTCTATTCAGTTGTGAAGCAGCGATATATATCATGTTGACATTCCAGCTAATAAATGTAGAAATTCTGTATTCATGGAAATCCACAAAAGTCAGTAATAAAAGATGAAATTGATGGAAAGAGATATATATCATGTTGACATTCCAACTAATACATGTAGAAATTCTGTATTCATGGAGATCCACAAGAGTCAGTAATAAAAGATGAAATTGATGGAAAGAGATTGAACCAGAGACCATGAGTTTTTTGTATGGCGTCTCCGTTCAATACGTTGTGCTTTAATCGGTCTAATACTCTAATACATGCTATAAATGTTCATTATGTGGTTCAAAACAGAGTGTTAAAAGCAAAGCAATTTTGTTACTAGTGTTGCCTAATTGTCAAACCTCGTCGAATACCAAATCTTTCACCAACATTACCTAGAACTGAACATTTGGGAAAAATGTGATGGGGCATGCGGTTAAACAGAAAGGCTGCGTTCTGTTACTTTCCTTTCATTCGTTGGCTTTACTTGCTGATGGTTCATGTATTCAGAATACAAACGCTATTTTGTCACTAATGAAAGGACTGTGTATTGATCTTTACATAAATAAACACGGCTGTGAAAACCATTGAACCCACTGATGTAGAGCAATGGGTATATATTTGAAACATCATACCACCGCTAAAAGTGGTTAAATAAAAACAAATATCATTGAACCCACTAATTTAGAGACATGACGATAATTCGATGTTTTGCATCAAGCACAACTTATTTCCCTCATAATTAATAGATACTCTAATTTGGAGATATACATTGCATAATACACAAGTCGACTATGGCAAATGCAGTCAAACATAATCTACGCTAGATCTGTTCAATAGTCTCATTGTCTTCCAAAAACTCCGCTTTGGCGTTGTTGCCTAAGCGGGATCACTGCATTTGCCGGATTGGTCACAGCTGCCGGCATTTCAACGGAAGTTTCCGCATTCGCCGGATTGGTGACAGTTGCCTACATTTTAATGCAGTCTTCCTTATTGTCGAAATGGTGACTGCCGGCATTTCAATTGTCCCATTAGTTTCCTTTGCCATCGTCGTCATGGTTGGAGCGTTTTTTAGTTTGGTTGAGCCAGTTTCATTTGGTCTCCTATCACCACTTGTCCCATCAGTTCTTTAGCTTCTTATCGGCAGTTGGCACTGAAATATAATTCTATAATCAAATATGAACGCGTTTTGCGCATTTTGAAACGTCTATGACAAATTTTCGAAACATCATAGCATGATAAACGAGCATAAAATTATGGTTAGTTCTCTTATAAATCCAAGGACATTGCTAATTTTTGAAATGTCATAAACAGTATTAATTTTATCAGCAGAGTCTTCTGTGTTGGGAGTTCAATCGTTTTCTTTAGACCAAAGATAAACTCATGTTACGGTACATTGCACTGAGCCACCTTTTTCTTCATTAACACAGCAGATCGCAAAAAAATGCCTCACACAAAAACTGTGGAGCTCTTCTTATCCTCCTTGCAAATGAAAGACATGCAGGAGTTTCATGGTTTGGCAATGACGATTCGAAAGCCCATTCGCAGACGGCCTGGCCATGCGATTTCGATGAACAGTGGAATCATGACGCTCGCTTCATTTGGAAAAATTATCCTTGTAGTGTATAGTTGTCAGGATACATATAATGGTTTCTCGAGAACACTCGGAGATTTTGCAAAGGATGGAAGAATTAACAATAATGTATAAGATATACTATAGCCAAATACGAAATATTATCGTGGCTCCCAGAAGCATGTTAATCGCTAAGATATATATGCTTAATTAGCATATTTTTGAGAAAACACGACCTCACACACCTGATGATCCGACAGCAGGATGAAATACGCGTGATGCGAAACTGCATAGAGGAGCAGCAAATGGGTAGTCGTCGCTGATTACCGTTCTGATCAGCAAATGTTGATTTGATGATCTTAATATACATATATATATATATATATATAGTTTTAATATTTACATATATATATTATGCATGTCAAAAGTGCGACTACCTCTAAACCTTGATTTTGAAAATTTGATGATTTTAATATATATATATATATATGTATATATATGTATATATATATATATATATATATATATATATCAAAAAGTGCGACTACCTTTAGACCTCGGCATGATTTAGAAATGCGTAATCTCTCACAAACAGTCCTTTTTTTTATTCAAAACTTGCGCGAGGTTGGTACTTCCTTTCCTTCAAAACTCAAGGGCTGAAGTTTCGAAGGCAACTCCTTCGTCAGAGCCTAGACGTATATATCATGCCGTATCTGATCACTCGCTTAATATTTCGCGTGTATCAGAAATTCAATAGAATAAAGACCAACAGTCTCGCCAGAAACCTCACCTTAGTTAGTTTTATGAAAGCGGTCACCGACCTAATGTGACAAAATTTGCAAAACGAACCACACTCAGACTAGAAGATGAGTTTGAGATAAGGTGTCATATTACTTGTTAAGTTAAGACTCTCTCCCCTCCTATGCGTGAAGGCGCATGGTGACGAGCTCCACGCCTCAACTCCCTGCGGCAGTCAACAATAGCGTCCTATGGAGTGCCACAGCCACATCAACCTCGAAATTGTAAGGATACACGCTCAATCACTGTGCTGCACCGTTCAAGAAAGACGAAAAACGAATTGAATGCCAATAGTATTGTGATCCGCACAGTGGAAAAACACTGTGAAGGCGCCTCAAAAAAGTGCCTAGATAAAGGTTGAGAAAAAGTAACACTTACTGAAAACCTGAAGTTTACAAAATTTAGCTGAAAACTACAAGATATTCGTCAATATAAGGGCCATCACTATCCACGATTTCCTGCCAACGATCTACAAGCTTCCGCTTCTGTTCGAAATCAACAGATTCTGCAACAACTGGCGACAAACTCGAACGCGGCGATTGGCTTTAGCTATGTCAATATGTGCGGATCTTGGAAAAGTTTCTTTTTGGCATCGATGAGCTGTTGGAAATGCTGCTAGACTGTCTTTTGATCGACGCTACGTTCTGTTGCCAATTCACTAGCGCTTGATGCGGTTCCGCATACAAAGCTGCTTGCGGATCTGCATCGTCCAACTACGTTGGCCGGCTCGAACGTGGCGCTTCCACATAAGAGTGGCGAGTAGTTGGAAATTTTCATTCAGTGTGAACCACACGATTTAATCCATTGTGTTGAAATGTGGCAAATCTGACGACTAATTGTACCCGCACTAAAGGTCTAGAAACTGCTTTTGATAAATAGCATCGTTTAGAGGACGAAATGCGCAAGAGCTTAGCCGTGTTTAAACTTAAGTCCTTGGACTTAAAAGTGTTGACTAATCCAAGGCTCAGTTTTTCCCTTGAAACGTGCTGGTGATAGCTGGCAGCGTTGACTTTGATGTTTCTGTTGTTGGAGACCATCGCCGTCTTTCCGGTGACGCAAATGCCGGCCCAGACTATCACAGAGAGCGGAAGATGACAGTGGAAGATGGTTTTTGCTACTGCAGACATCTGCTGACCCTCCTTAAAAGTTGACGCCGACTATGGCGATTGATTTCTGAGGGAAGCCTTCAGAAATCGATGTGCAGTGTGAATTGTGCAGTGGTGTGGAATTATCGCTGGTGGTTTAGCGTTTTTTCACTGTTTTGTAGTGTTTTTTTAGGTTTCTTGCATTGCTTTGATACATACGATTTTGTCTACCTGCTCATATTCTTTTGGCACATTTATAGCTCTTCTGTATGAAGCAGAGCTCTAGTTAACATGCAGTCATACTGTTTTTGGCATTCAGTCAAATGTAATAAGTTCTACAAGGAACTTTATTATGTAGACGCTTAGGTCTTAAATAATTTTGACTATATCCAGCGCACAAAAATCGTTATAATTATTATTTATCATAACTTTCGTTTCGAGTGTTTTCTTAAGACCACAGCTCAAATTTCAATATGCCTTGCAATCATATTTGACCCACTCATGTCAGAGGTCTGCAAACAGGGCTGACTTATAGAGTCCGATACACGTGTTTCGATCTTGCGATCTCGTCAGTCGGGCTTCATAAGTCAGCCCTCTTTGGCAGACCACTGACATGCGTGGCTCAAATATGTTTGCAAGGCGTATTGAAATTTGAGCTGTGGTCTCAAGAGAACCCTCGAAACGAAAGCTGTGATATATTGAATATACTAGCCGCGAGGAATCGAGTGTACAACATTCTGTGTTTGGTGAGTTTTTCACTGGACATAGAGTGTAAAACGTTCGTCGTCGCTAAATCTTAATGTGGGAACTGAAGCTCTCACAGAGATTAGCAAAAGACGAGAAAGAGTAACTGCCCGACTGACGAGATCGCAAGATCGAAACACTTGTATCGGGGTCTATAAGTCAGCCCTATTTGATAGACCACTGACATGCGTGGCTTAAATATGATTGCAAGGCATATTATTTATCAAATAGCAATGAATATCTTCAATTTTATTTGAGCCCATAGGTCATGTGGTCGGGTATAAGGCTCTTGCACAGCCCGCTACGCGTGTTTCGACCTTACAGTCTCGTCAGTCGAGCTGAACACGTCGTCTTTCAATCTTTTTTAGCCAATCCCCTGTGAGAGTTCCAGTCCCTACACTAAGAGGTGTCGAAGATGAAAGCTTTACACTGCAAAACAAGTGAGAATATCACAGAAAACTCACAGTGTCGTACATTCGATTGCTCTTTAAGTGGTATTTTTACCATATTATACCTTTATTTCGAGTTCATTTTTATTTAAGCCAACATGTCATTTGGTCTAGTAAGGGCTCTTGTACAGCACGATACATGTGTTTCCACTTTATAGTCTCGTCAGCCAGGCAGAGCACGTCGTCAATGGTCGAAATTTGAGCGTGGTCTCAATAAAACATTTGAAATGAAGGTATAATATGAAGAAAATACCAGCCAAGGAGCAATCGAATGTACAACACTGTGGGTTCGGTGATATTCTCACTTCTGTTGCAGTGTAAAGCGTTCGTCTTCCATACCTCTTAGTGTGGGAACTGGAGTACCCACGGAGGATTGGCTTAAAAAAATGAAAGACGAGGGGTTTTGCCCGACTGACGAGACTGCAAGATGAAAACAGTGTATCGGGCTGTACAAGAGCCCTTTACCGGATTACATGACATGTTGGCTCAAATAAAAACAAAATGATCTATCGAAATATGAGCGTGGTCTTAGAAAAATACTCGAAGCTAAAGGTATGATATTTTTCATGTATTTATGTTTTTTTTAACTATCGTCTATAGCATTGAGTGGTGAGCAAAAACGCGGCCTCAGGCAGAAATCGAACCCGCTTTACATCCTATCCAGGAACGTGTGCTCTAAGGGAGTAGAGCTCTCGAGAGAACTGACTATAAAATTATCGAAAGACGACGGGTTCTGCCCGTCTGACGAGTCTGCAAAGACGAAACACGTGTATCGGGCTATACAAGAGCGCTTACCAGACCACATGACAAGTTGGCTCAAATAATAATGAAAGAATGCAATAGTCAAACGTATGCTATTCACCTAAGTGATTACTCACTTATGCTATGTAAGAACTTGTAAGGAATAAATTATTTTACGTCTATGAACATACGAATGTCAACAGTGCTTTCCCACCTCACCAGACTGATCTTTTTGTGCCAATTTCATGATCGAACATAAACGTATGTATACCGATAAGCAAGTTCACAATAAAAGACTGGTAATATTAAGCAGAAAAAAATCGGATATGGACAAACCTTTACGGTTGAGTACTGTTGGCTCAAATTTTTGTTCTTCAACAAGAAGATGCAGAGCAGCATTGATGACAGATCTTCTGTCGTCGTCGATTACTAGGTACGACACTGAAGAAGAAGAGCTTTTTTCCTGCTTCTCATTACCGCTTAACTGAAGATATTCTTTCTTGACGGCGTGTCGAACCTGTTTCGTGAGGAAGTAACCATGAAAATCACCAACTGAACCAGAATTCGGATTTATGATTATCAATGTCGTATTAATCTGCATGTTTCGCCCGCTGGTATTACTTGACACATCAGAGTTACATGGTTCGAGGGATGTTTTATTTTGGTAGGTCCATGAATCTTCTTCAGGTGTTCTAACAGTAGCGCAATTTCGTGATGACTTTCTCAACGAACACATAAGTAATTACTTGAAACTGCAACACTAGCTCTTGAGAAATGTTGATTTGAAACGAAATTGGTTTCTCTTGTATTAATAATAGCGATCATTGACATTACAGTCTTGGTAAACTTTACCCTTTTCGAGTGAATAGTTCTAATATTAAAAAGTTGACAACGACATTGAATTTCTGCGCAGCACGCGGCGCCGTCGCGCTGCGAGAGCTTCGGCTACAATGACGCTGCGATAGATTTCCAGTGAAATGTGAATTCTTATGGTCACGAAAAGAGATTTCACCGCCAATAGGTGGTTAAATATAGTAGAAGAGGCACTGATAAAGCTATTTGTAGCAGACGCAACGGCAATACTTTCTTCTAAAACCTCGAATGTCGAAGGAAGAGCAGGTACCTATTAATACAAACTGTGCTTGCAAAACGTTAGCTTATCTCATCAGCAGAAAGTAAATTACGTGCCATCTTATAACGCAAGCTTAGTGGGAGACGAAACATTTCTCCAGCTATTGAAAGACTGCAAAAACATGGATGCAAAATGAAGAAACGAAGTTATATAACAGCTGGAAATATGTTTCCTTTCACAACATTGTGCTTTTCCTGTCAAAACATAAATAATAATTTGATGTATGGGTATTCCCTTAACTATAAAACCTTTTATGGAAGCCTTTTCTGCTATATTTCTTTATTCAATCGCGATCGTATTCCTTCAGTACCTCAGATTACCCAACAAATTCCCATATTTCCACTGCATGGTGTGATAAAAAAAGGCTCCCTCCGCCGCCGCGGCGTGCAGTCTAAGCTAATAACACCTCAGATCGCTGTCAACGTGTTAAATCTCCTGCTCCCATCATTGATCACAGCAGGTCGTCTTCAATCGCATCAAGACGCTCACCTCGACCATTAAAGTCTAGAAATCTATAGTACAAAACTCATAAGTTACGCTTGTTCAACAATCTCAAACTCAAATCAGCTGACACTACAAAGAATTCTTCCATTTCATGTCTAGTTCAAAGTTTTTTCTAGTAGGGCTCTTTTCGAGTTATTCGAAAGTAATGAGAAAGCGATCTTCCTCATTGAACAAGAACTTTTCATAGGAGTGTTAGCAATCATTCGGAAGCTTAAATCTCTGGCTACTGCGCTAAGTGCTCCCTTTATGGCAAGTTTTTTTCATAAATCTGTAGTACTCAGGATAAAATTATGTTCCACATCCGCAGCGCACTTAAACAGTTGCTTCGCAGGCAGAGCGAAAAGCACATGAGCATGTAGAGGATTTAGTGTACCATTAGAATTGTACATTTCATTGGAAGTTTCTTTGGAAGCGGAAAAAAATTTTTAGTCAAACATCAAGAAATGCTCTCCACATGTGACGTTCCAACGCATTTCGATCGAGCTATCGGTCGCGGAGCGCCAAGTCGAATCTACGGCCACCAGAAACTCAGACCGTACATTGGCCGATAAACAAATGCACCGAATATGTGAAACGCGATGCTATTCTGTAGTGAAATGTCTTCCAAGAAAACAAGCAAAGCGTTGGGATCGCGGAAACTTACGCGATCGAATAGTTACTTATAGCTCGTGAAAAGAGTTTCGTGAAATAAGATATGCCTGTGTGGAACATAAATCTTTCCTTTCTGCTGCAGCGTTATAGTACGGCTCTCTCAAAAACCGATACGTAGCGCAATAGCCAGAGGTTTAAGCTTGTGAATATTTACTTAGAGGGCAATGAAAAGTTTTTGTGCAGAGTAAGGGGTTGTTTCATTATTTTTCTCCAGATAACTAAAAAGAACTCAATAAAGCTCCCAGATTTATATCCACGATATTAAAATAAGAACGAGACATCTAAAATGTTCAGCTCTAGAACAATGTACAACATGACCGCAGAGTTACCATCGTCGAATGCAAGAAGTGAAATCGAATAATTGTAATCGCAAATCTCCTAATTAATATGACACGCTATTAGTAGGAATATACCAATCGACTATTCCTAAACCTTGCTATGAACATTTACATATTCTGTGAGAATGTTTAGTGTCTTTTTGAGGTTGCTGAATCAGTAGCGCGCATACGTTTAGGCAACACTTCATCAGTGCTGCACGCCCTAAACTGAGCAGTGCTTTATAGCAAGGAAGGATGAGGAGCGTTATCACTGACGTACCAACCTCGAAAAGGCTTTTAACATCTTCAATAACTATGTTGCATGTTAGAAGCAAGTTTCAAGAATTACCCGATTTATGCCTAGATAATTGTTGCCAGACGTACACAATCAACTAAAAAATAATGGTGATATCACACGATGACGTGCCATCACCAAAACATCCTTCCATCCCTGCTGTAAAGTAGTGTTCAGCGTGGCGCGTGTGGCCACTGATGAAGCAGGCGGTATCGCCGAAGCTACGTATGCCTCTGACATATCAATCTTGAAAAGACTCTAAACATTAATAGGCGGCCTTATAATAGGACAAATTCTTCAAAAGATCACGATTCCCGTGAAAATGTCAACTGAAAAGTATCCGTTTACACTTCAGGGAAATTAATTTCCGTTGAGAAGACTCTCAAAGCGCTTAGACACTAACCTTCAATGATCTACTCCGTTTTAGTTTCTCGTTTTCCTCCTGCAGATCAAAAAGAGTCCTTTGCTCACTTTCCAAAAGCATCTCACGTTTGTCAAGTGTGATTTTCATCTTAATGCAATCATGGCAAAGAAGTCTGTTTGAGAGCTAAATTCTCAAATTTTTCTTATACTCACGAAGGTGTTACCTGTTCTAGTTCGAGCACTGCATTATCCATTATCGTTTTCTGAACTCTTATCTCATCAGATAGCAATTTAGCAGTGCAGCTTTCTGAAATTTCTTCCAAACTGCTGACACTGTGAGTAGCACGCTAAAAATGTCTAATTCAAAATTGAATCACTGTGAAGTATTTCCAGAAATGAAGATGACTCCAGACTACATTTTTGTGATAGTGTTTATTGGCCTTGAAACTACCCTCTATCTACATAAACGGGAAGACAACAAAATATCACGGTCCGTTTATACCACACTTGTCTAAGCATCCAACCCGAAATCGCCATAAAAATCATTGGACGAACAAAAAAAGCGATTGTTCTGAAGTCTATCAATATTCCTGATGTGGCTAGTGTAGTGGTAAAGATGAACCAAAGTCAACGTAAAGTGCTGGCTCAAATTTCTCCGTACTTATTGAGCCAACCAACCTCTCTGGAGTCTAGTATCAGAGTTGTATACGAAGAGCCTTCTCTAATTCACATAGTGTGACTAGTGCTTGTGATAGAATGTTAGATATCCCCTGGACAGGACCATTTGGCCATCTTTTGGTCAAGCAGCATTTGAACTCACTCGTAAAGCTATATTTCATTTTAGGCTATAAGCGTGTATAGTGATGCGCATTTTATATGCAGACACTGAACTCCGAATTACAGTACATGACATACTTTGCTCAATAACGATGCTAGCTTCAATGAAAAGTCACGTGATTGTATATTCTTTGATGTCCTATTTGACATCGTCATATTTATGGTCTTTGAGAGAAGAACTGGTGGTGCGGCAGTGTGCAGTGCATATGATATCTTATTGCAGCATCTTACTTCTTGTAGATTAATCACTTTTACCAATACTATAGTTAAGTAGATTTTTTTGCTGTATGGATTACTTACACAATTCCACGTTTAGACATCTTTTGAATGTAGGATGTGATAAACCAGATTGGGGAAAAAGATGCTCAACACCGCAATAAAAATAAAATTTTATGCTTGTTCTACGCAGTATCAATTAGTGCAAATATATGGAAATATCTAAGAAGTACTTCCATAAGAGATTTACATGACAACGCTAGTTATAGTTTATGAAATTTCAATTTGCTCCTCGAATATATCAAACGATGACGAAGAACAAAACTAAGAATCGAATTTTGAGACGCTATTGTTGGAGGCAAGAACTTTTGATAACAGATGCTGCAAAGGAGATCTGTGGTATCAACTCGAAGACCACCTTTGTTCCAACCAGCCTCTTCAACGAATACACGCGCTGTTTCAGCAAGACAATGTCAACCCTAACACTGAAAAGAAGACTGAGGAAAAAATTAATAAATCAAAGTGAGTCGAGGTCTTGCCTCACCCAGATTACAGTCCGGATGCTACGCCGTCCGATTATGGCCCGATTTCCTCCGCAGTGGAACATTTTCTACCTGGACAGCGATTCAGGGCATTTGGTCAAGTCAAAGTTACATTTAAGGAGTTTTTTTGATTCAGAACTCAAATAATGGTAAAGTGGAAAAGTATTTCAAGCAGATTCGGAGGCTGCAGATCGTTGACAGAAGATCGCCGTCTATAATGATGGTCTTTATTTTGAAAGAGAATTACTGCTGTTTTAAATAAATTTATGTACAAATTTTAAATTTTCAACGGGTCCTAAGAATCTTTTTCCTCAACCTAATAGTTCGGTATGTTATGCAGCACAAGTCGCCCCATCGTAATCCATTTCTTAAGCTTTCCGTGTAGGTAGAATTACACCAGAAATGTCTGGTGCTTATTTGATCGGATTGACGGCTAGCGAATGCACATAGGGCGCATCTCGAAAACATTAAAGCGCTAGATCCGTGACTGCTGAGAATTTCAACTACACTAGCATTCAGTGGGTTCGCAAGGAAGTCAAAACACCAAGTGGGAAAATGTAATCTTCGAAATCCTGCCTCGTTCTCAACATTATTGAAAGCATGTCCTTCTGTACAGAATTTCTCAGGTTTAAAATCCGTTAATTTCTCTTTCAGACCGTTTCTTTTGCCTTCCGACATCTTCTTCTGATGCTGCTAATCATGATGTGCTTCATGAAGTTGATAAGTGCTCCGCGAACCTTAAATGTCTCAATATAGGATCGATAAGATGACGTGACTGATTTGGTGAAAAATGGCTACTTACTTCCCACGCATCTGTTATGGCGGTTAGAAGACGTTTCGCATGCTTAAGAAATGCTTCATGGCTGCCGCTCTGGAAGAGAATAATCGTGGTAGAGTCTCGCTCTTAGCAACATTGTTCGTAAATGTGCCTTAATTTATTTCAATTGTCCGAGTCTTGTCGGAATAAAACTCTGATAAACATTGCCCTCAAGCGGCTAGAACTTATTTCACGATGAGGAGATGGCGCCGTTAATCGAACGCGACTCTGCTGTTGTAGAAAAGCCGAAATTAGTCCTTTCTCTACTTCACACTTCGTTCTCTGTTGATCGGTAGAAAAAGGAGTCTCTGTCGTAATAGGGTGATCTTAGAAGAAGAGACGATGCCATAATTAAGCTCTAAATATCTCAAGGGCGTCGCCTTTATGATGTAGGAGGTTAGGTGATGTTGTGAAAATGGACTATATGAATTGTGATATATATGCAGGAAATTAGGTATGTAGAGAAGAATGGTAAGCGTACAAACTATAGCTTATCGCTCCATGCTGAAGGCATTTCATATAAACGAAGGAGTGGGAAAAAAGTGAGAAAAGAGGGAAATTTGGGAAAACCATCGAAGGGCCGCACGAAAATGGAGAACAACTAAGGCCACATCAAAGACTTTTTGTTGAATATGCAAGTTTCAGAAGATATTTTGCAACACGAAAATTGCACTGAGGCGACATTATACCAGATTTCCGCTTGACATCGAACAAATCACCCTTCTGTTATTATTTATTTCGGGCGAGATAGAAGATTGGCCAAGCCGACTTTCATTAGATCTCTCTGAGAAAAGCAATAAGTCTCAATGTAATCAAACTTGCATAAAACCTGTGCTTAAACCTTTCGGCCCACATATGACGTTTTCGCTGTTACGTGTTCCCATACGGATCACCCGTACTAGTGGTCTTAGATGTATCGGTCCGCCAAAGTGCAATATCATATTATGTTGCGGTCTAGGATGTATTCCAACGATACAATCAAGTGCTGCAGTCAGTGTGGTCATAAAGAAGTGATCTGAGGTTCCAATGCACAACTTCCCATATTTAAAGATAACTCAAAAGAGGCTATACGGACCTCATTCATTTCTACAACGAAAAACCTCTCAGGTAATGAAATTTTTTCAACTAAATTGATGAGACCAAATTGAAGTTACAACAAGTTATACGATGGCCCAAAATTGGATTGTGCAGGATGAGTGAAGAGTTCTGATATTTCGTATTTTGTCAATTTATAGTTTCGACTTAATATTTATTTAGTAAATCCCTTCATTAATATTTGAGCCGACTTGTCATGTGGCCTGGTAAGGGCTCTTGAACAGCCCGATACACGTGTTTCGTCATTACAGACTGGTCAGTCGGGCAGATCCCGTCGTCTTTCGACATTTTTATAGTCAGTTCTCTCGGGAGCTCTGCTCCCTTACAGAGAGTTATCGAAGACGAAAGTTTTACACTCTATATCAAACGAAATTTTCACCTGACAGAGCGTTTGCGCACTCGATTGCTCTTTGGCTGGTATTTTTATCATATTATACCTTTATTTCAAGTGCTTCGTTAAGACCACGCTCAAATTTCAGTACATCCTTTCATTATTATTTGAGCCAACATGTCATGTGGTTTGGTAAGGGCTGTTGTAAAAAAATATCGAAAGACGACGGGTTCTGCGCGACTGATGAGTCTGTAAGGACGAAACACGTGTATCGGGCTGTGCAATAGCCCTTACCAGACCACATGACAAGTTGGCTCAAGTAATAATGAAAGGATATATTGAAATTTGAGTGTGGTCTTAAAAAAGCACTCGATTTAAAGGTATCTGTTTAGTAATACTGATATTACTGGTACTGGATTTATTGAATCCATTGTTCAGTCTTGGTTTATAATCATATTTATTTATTTACCCATTCTGAGTTATGCTAAAGTTACGGACTGCATAAATAAAAGTATCACTGCAGTTGTGTTGTACAAGACGGGAATGAAAACGGCCGACATTGCTACATTAGACTCGTTTTGAGCCAGGAACTGTCTACAGAACTGTGAAAACATTTGAAGGGCCGGAGGGATTGAGCCATCTTCGAAAAGGTCGCACAACCAGTTGGTCTATTCCAGGAAACATCAAAAGATCTGCCACCGAGTTCAACGAAATCCGGAGCATTCGATGCGCAAAATGGCAGCGAAGCTCGGGATCAGCCAGTGCGTCCGCAACGCTGCCAAAAATAGGGTGAAGGTGTGTAGCTACAAGATCTCCTGTGTTCACGTTTCTGGACGAAAAGATGAACAAAAGCGGCTTTCAAAGGTGTGCCGTATGATTTACTTTTTTCGTTTGCGCTCATTCGTCAAAGGTGCTTTTCACGAATGACAAAATATGCAAGGTCTGAATAGCCTACAAACGTCAGAATCTAAGTCAACTTCTTAAAAAGAGTCGACAGAAGTCTACAGTAGCAAGTACATGGAGCAAGTCATTTACTGGCTTCTATAAGGGCCTGGGGCAACATTTGCGCCGCCTAAAGAACGCCGTTGGTCTTCATCAACAAATACGTCAAACCAACTCTGACAGCTACCAGTAGCAAATTATACGGAATCTACAGGAGCCTGGGAGTGCTCAATACTTTGGCGCCGACGAATTTGCGCTTTAGCATGACTGGGCTGCTGCGCATTGATCCCGCTCAACGATTGCCATTTGTCAAAAGCTGTTTCAAGACCCGTCTGAAGCAGGGACATTTGGTGTCAAAGTTTCCGAATATTATTTTAACGGATTGCTTCTTCGCCCATGCTGGAGGAAAACTCCTGAGCTACTCGCTACACTAGTGTAGAGGCGAGTAAAACGACTTTGACAGGTGCTTGAGACGAAATCGGTGAGAACGTGTATGAACATCGTTCGAAATTTTCGCAGGCAACTACATAAATGTGTAGAAGCCAAAGGAAGCAATTTTGAGAATGTATCATAGACTTTTTCTACTTTTGTAGCTGCTAATTTAGTAAACGTATTTATTCCCTCGAGTGAATGAATTCACTTGTTGTTTACTGTAGAGGGTCGTAGGTCTCTCTGTAAGAATGAAACTGAGTACGGAATTATCCTCAATACGTGAGCTAAAGATGGCTCGGAAAGTATTAAAGTATCAACGTTAGACATAACAAAGTACAATATGAGTCCTGGTTATTCCCACATTTGGTTCGCTCCCAATTTCAGCTACATGATCCAGAAATAAGTGCCACAAACCATTCAAAAACACATATCAGAGAATCACTAGAAAGGAGAGTTCCTTTCTGTTGGACGGCGGCAATTGAATATGCTATCCCATTTGCTGGATAAGAAAATTCCATGAAAGTGTTAGCAGTCATTCGGAAGCTTAGATTTATGGCTAGATCCATAAGTGGGTGATTTTCCAATGCGCCCTTTCATATCGCCGGAAAATCCAAAATAAAATTATGTTTCACTCTGGCAGAGTCTTCATTTTATTAGGTTTATAATTCGCTCGAAGCACAAAAAGCTCATGAACGTGTTGAAAAAGTTTTGTAGCATCCTATTTAATCGTTTAATCTCAAGCGTCTAACTAAGCGGAAAAAAATTTCTCAATTGATTAACAACTTGCATCCCACATGGCGAACACTGTAAGCTTTCGATCGATCGTCAAGCTCCCAACGCGTAGATTAGCCGATGAACAAGCTTGTCGAACATGTAAATCTCGACTACATTTTCCCTGCTATACTGCTGTGAGACGGTGTTCCTCAGAAAACAAGAACAGCTGTGGAATCATTGAAACACGCTATCGAAAGATTACAAGTAGTGTAAAGGAAGAGCTTCGTCTCTTGAGGTTCAAAACATATCTTTTTCTTTATCCTGCTATTGCATGAAAAAGTCTTTCTAGGAAGCAAACACTTTTCTAAGTTTTTCGAGACCTGACCCATCGAAAGAGTACTAGCACTCTAAGGGATTTCAGCGAAATATAGCGGGTCAAGAAAAAAAATGTGTGGTAGTGTGAAACATAATTTTATCTCGAATTTTGCATCGTTGTTAGGAGTTCTCCAGAAAACCGGTTACTCTGTGTTCTATCTAGAAATTTGAGCTTTCGAATGATTACTAAAAATTCTAATATCTTGTTCGGTGAATGAGGTCGAAGATACGATTGTCACCGTGAAACAGAAAAGTACCAAAAAGAGTAATTATGAGACGAAGAAGATTTGAAAAAATTACCTGAATGCCACCTTAGAAAACAATAAAATAGAGTGCTCTCTTGATGAGCCAGCGCGAGGTTGTTTACAGCTAGATGTAATGAAACCACCTGAGAGTCTGAAAAGGTTAAATTGTCGTTTAACCCACTGAGACAAACGTTTTTATAATGAGAGATTTGATGGAAATATTATCAAACCGCGAAGTAAACAACCTCTTTCAAACACTCACCGTGATATTCTTTATGGGTGGAAACGAAGCCCAGAAGAAACCAAAGACGGCCCGCACCGTCGTCTACATGAACGAAAAGTGTGATCCATTCAGATCAAAAAATCGATTACTGATATGACGCGGTATCAAACGTGATAACATATAACACGTTATTGTGTCCTATTTTCGGGTTTATTTTGCATGTCAGAGCTAAATTAAATAGATTTTACTATGAATGTAAAGTGACACATTATGCTCATTGTATAACCACTGTACATATGCCGAGATGTGGTCAAGTGGTCAGTGATGGTTGGTGAGGGATTGATCTCTCGTCTCCACCCCTAATAGCACCCCGCAATCAATAAGCGAACGTAGTCTTTCCGTTACTTTACTATGGTTATATGGATGATTGCTTTGCCGTCTGCCCAACACAAGAGAAGGTGGGCAAATGTTTTGAGTTGTTAAATAGTCAGTCAGAGCACATAAAGTTCACCCGTGAGAATCCTAAGCTAAATTAGCTGCCATATTTAAACGTTCAAATCAACCTATCCAAGAACTATTACAACACAAAATGGTGCCGCAAGTCGAGCAACAAAAACATTTTGGTACATTACCTATGTTCTCATCCGTCGCACACAAAATGCGCACTTGTGAAAAACATGTTTTGAACAGCAGTTAGTGTTGTGCACAGGAAAAGAATACAATAAAGTCCCTAAACTTGGCGAGAAAAATAACCATTTTAAATGGTTACAACACGATAGGAGCTCCTCAAGTTAGGATTAGAGGAAATTCACCACCCCGAACAGAAGGACTGCTAAAGATGAAGTTTCATTAATCCTGCCCTTTATGTCTAGCCATGTAAGCTGCTTAAAATGAGCAGGTTTAGATAGTTCGGTAGCAGCAGTCGACATACCACCGAATAAACTATGTATGACCGCCTCTGCGAAACGAAAGAGTGCAATGTTTGCCCAAATCGGCAGATACGGCGATTGCATGAGAATCGGTACAATTTACCTGATCTCTTGCGAGGAATGCGGGGAGAAATACATTGGCAAAACGGGTAAACCACTATGCATCCGTGTAAAAGAGCACTTAGCTGGGAGACGTAACTCCGACCCAAAATCCCACTACTCATGCATATGGAACAAAAGCATAAATGGGCAGATTTTGACGTTAGATTCACGGTCCTTGTACAGGAGTCAAAAACATCTACGCCTAAAACTTTGGAAGCCTTTTAGATACATAGTAAAAGCACAAGAATGAACCGAAAAGAGAAATGTCTCGTAATAACGCGTGAACTCGTACCATACCTCAGGCTAATCTTCCCGGCCTGAGCCAGGCACAGTCTCTCTTGCGCACTGACTATGGTGGTAGGTCTTCAATAAAGAAGTAGCGACCTAACACATCTAAGCGGTGAGTGTGTTTTTGTAATAAAGTTTCTACTATGCGATCCAAAAATTCGTTTCTTACGTTTTGTGCTGAGGTTGACGCGGCTTTTGGCTAAATGATTTCCAAATCAATTTGACTTTTCCAGGCTCGAAGATCGCGAACCTCGCCGAAACTTAAGACATCACGATTGTTGTACTATTCATGCTGCATTTATGCTTCACTGTATTGCACTGCATTACTAGTATTCAGTAAATACCATATTTAACACCTCTAAGCTGTTGAACGCAAATGCTACTAATCCATTAGCGCTCTAAGTAACGCCTCAGCCTGGCTAGTCTTGAGACTGCAAGGAGGTCTGCTTGACCAAAGCTGTATGACGTTCATTAGGAAAATCTTAGAGCAAGCGATGAACGTGAAGATGCTAAACGATTGTTGGAAGTACAGCGACCCGCACATTAAAATATGAAGGCCGATCGTATAAGACAAAAACTTCACTGTTTTCCATTTCCAATTGTTATGATGGGTCGTTTGCTTCACGTGATTGTGATGAATTGAATAATTACAGAAGTACCTTCTAAATAAGATGTAGATTTGCGAGAGCATGAGCAGCCATTCGAAAGCTAAGGCTTGATGATACAGCCGCACGTAGCCGGTTTTCAGAAGTCTTTTTCTAACGTTGATGCAGGGCGACATTTCTTGGCTTGAGACACGCATATTTCTCGCCGGACAGAGAGCTTTCTTTGGACTGCTGGTAGTCATTCGTTGGCAAAATCAAATATGATACCTTCGCCGTGCTTATATACTGAAAAGACCGTCTCTCTGGAACACAGCAGGTAAAATAAGCTTTAGCGCAGCTAGTAATAACTCGAATTTCTTTGTGTGAGCAACAAAGTCCTACGCGAATCACGTGGCGCCGAGACCACTGAGCAGTACTATGAATGCCTATGAAGTATAGCGTCGGCAGTCACGTGGCCGCCACACCCACAGCGACGTGAACTGATTCTCGATCGTCCATTCCACCATATCAAATTCAACTTGTTCCACCTGCTGCGTAGCAGGAAAACGGCCTTTCTAGGATATAAGCACAGCATTGGCATCAGGAATCTACTACGCTTTTTTATGATTCCTAATAGTCCAGAGATAGAGCTCTGTACAGCTAAAAACATGAGCTAATTTCATGTAGAGGTCACACCGCTATGAAAGGATCTTCTGAAAAATCTGCGAATTGCGGCTGTAGCTAGAAATTTCAGTTTTCGAATGGTTATCGACACTCGTATGAAGAACTCCTCTGCAGCGAATGTGATCAATTTTTCATTTTTTTTTCCTCCTTATCAGCTGAAAATAGATAAAGGATAAAGGACTTGGCAATCCCTGAGGGATGCGCCATGTATTCGTCTTTGATTTTCAATCGATGAAGGTGATTGAATACATATCTTGCCTTTACAATGACTAGCAGTGGCCTCTCGCTGAACCGACTTATCAGATAAAACCCTTAATAATTTTTTTGATGCGATATTTTGTCTACATTCAAAAAAAAAGCAAACGTGAAACTTGAATTTTTTTGAGGCTGGAATAATTGTCGTGTGGAACACCCAAAAGATGGTAGAAGACGGCGCTTGGGTCGCATTGCGAGTTTTGAGATTATGAGATATTATCTAATGCATCACTGAGCGATACAGTCAATAGCAAAGCTTTAGTTATAGACGTTGTACTGTACACACTAAGGTTTGTTTAACATGGTCAAGTCAGATTAGATAGCAAATCTACGCTTATCATATTTCCAATATGCGAATGTTTGCAAAAGGCACTTCAGCTATAGATCATAGTGAAGCGCCACTATGCATGCATTCCTTTACGGACAATGAGGGCCATTATGACCCTCAGCTGGTCGCTCCGTTCATACGAAAATCGAAGCGTGCTCTAATACGAATTCGAGTTGATTGAATTTTGAAAGAAAAACTACGACTGAAGAATGATGAAATATCATTGATGAGACTCAAGTATAAATAATCTTAACCAGATTACCGTTGATGCTTCCCAAAAGTTTTCCTTTTTCAGAGGAAAAACCATATCTTTGCGAAAAAGAACGTAATTTCAGCTGTTTGAAACATTTTCTTAGATCTTCACGACGTCTTTGTAGTCTGTCGATAGCTTCAAAAATTTTGATCTTTATAGTAAGCTTGTTGTATGGAAGGATTTTCATATTACGTTCTACTGATAAGTAGGAGATAACGTTTTGCAATCGCAGTCCATTTTGCTAATTCATGGCGGGTTTTTTGGGTTGTATAGCTTTGCAAGAAGACATGCTTGACCAGTATTCTATGTCATTTGAGAAGGTGACGAAAAACGAATTGATTACTATAAGTACTGAAATCCGCGTAATGAAAATTGTGATGACGAGTCGTGTAAATGTTCAGAAAACGTAAATATCACTAGATATCTATTCTCGTAAGCTTTTCTAGCCAGAAAATGGAATTATCCCTGAAAGAACTCTTGTAAACGTATTTCTAAAAAAATTACGCCCAATTGCCTCGAAATCCTTACTTCTGAAAAAATTTCTGTCGCAAGCAATCGCAATTCAAGGATTGCGATAATGATCCTTTTGCATTTTTCTAGAAAAGACTTAGTCTACAACAACATCAGTACTTATTCGATAGCTGAAATCTTAGATCTGAACGGTGCATCTGATTTTTAGATGGCTCATCTTTTACGCTGTCACCGTCGGAATGAATTTTGATTTACATTTGAGGATTACCCGCCTGATAAAGTTTTTCTTCAAGCAACCAATATGCATTGGATAGCGCAAATCCCAGCAATTTCAAATACGTGGTTGGTTTTTGGAGAGGAATCCTTAGAACACTGTAACAGTCAATAAAAGAATGGAATTCTCACTCCAGAGGGCGGAATTTGTGACGTCGGCTCTAAGTCACCGCGCTTTTTGCAACAAATTGATTAACTGAAAAACAAATCTTCTTTAGACTACTAGAGTGTAACAGAGAGTTCTTTCCAAAAGCAACGTTACTGTGGAAATTGTCGAGAGACAAGATATCGAACGATTATCGAAGGCCTAGCGGAGAAGCTTTGTTCAGCGAGAAATGCTTTAATGTGAAAGATGTTTTCATTTTACTGTTAGAATGCATTGAGGCAGCCATTCTGAAAATAAAGTATATCTTTGAATTTGCCCAAATTTCACCAGTCGAATGGTTCCTAAAACTCTGTGAAAAATGAGGAAACGCACTCTCTCCAAAAGGTTAAAAGAGTATGCGGACATTGAAAGTGATCCACATTTGAGAAATCTATTGCCCTATCTAAAAATTATTAATTGCTTAACAAAAAACTCTATACGGCGAGAATTTCTTAGATGTGAAACAAAATGTTATTTTGATTGTTACAGAGCAAAAAGCACGTCATTCAAAAACAAAAAGCGCCGTTCAACTTCACTTGGTTATAGCTTTCGCAGGATTGCCAAAAAGTTTCACAGAAGCAGAAAGTATGATTTCACCTCAAACTGAGTGGAGACAACGAATACGAACCGCTATCCCCTCCTCTTTTTCGCATACGGTAGCTATGAATAACGAATTCTAACATAATTAAGCATTTATGTGGGAAATGGAATCTGAAGTGCAGTAATAATAAAAAAAAATCATTGAGAGTTATTGATGAAGTGCGATCGCATGCAACAAGCACTGTTATTTTGATGAGTCATTCATTGTTTTCCAATTTTCAACCAGTATATGTTTGTGTACTTTAGCAATATGGTAC
Organism: Parelaphostrongylus tenuis; assembly: GCA_019055375.1. Classification (NCBI taxonomy): domain Eukaryota; kingdom Metazoa; phylum Nematoda; class Chromadorea; order Rhabditida; family Metastrongylidae; genus Parelaphostrongylus; species Parelaphostrongylus tenuis. The sequence continues at coordinate 260,506 of JAHQIW010007136.1, forward strand.
TAAAAGAAATAGAAGATAAAATCGATTGAATTATGGGTTAGTAAAGGAGAATTATCTTTGAAATGTTCGATAATGGTTGTCAATATAGCCTTTTCATAATCATCTGGTTTATCCTTTGAAAGTTTCTACTCTAAATGAAGGAGTTACGTTATTTATATAAAAAATTACCTTACTGTAGTCTGTTCCATCATAGCTGACTATTTATCGGCACATAAATATCATTTACTGACAAAAAGTATAACTGTCATTAGAAAACTACCACATTAGCATTAGAGCAGGCAGCGGCGGCCTGTCTTCGAATCGCCCGCCAGCCGAAAATGGCCCCTCTCGCTATGGGATATATATATATATATATATATATATATATATATATATATATATATGTATATATATATATATACAATTTCCGGCGATAGAAACTCGCCAAAACTATTCACTGGCACCCTACAAAACGTCATGCGAACATTGAAATGGGACGATATGGGAGTGAGAATTGACGGTCGACAATTAAACCATCTTTGCTTTGCTGATGATATCGTTCTCATAACATTAAACATCAGCCAAGCGGAACGAATGCTGACCGATTTCGATAACCCTGTGGAAGGATTGGTCTTCAACTAAATCTAACGAAAACGATATTCATGAGGTACGGATGGGTTTCAAATGCAACGTACACGCTAAACGGTACGACAATCTCCAAATGCTCCTTTTACGTCTATCTAAGTAGTAAAATCAATATGATGAACGACCTAGCTTCAGAGTTGAGCAGGAGGAAACGAGCTGCTTGGAGAACGTTTAAGAACATCGAAGATTTATTGAAGAGGACAAAGAACATCCGACTCCGCGCCCACATTTTCGACTCGACAATTATCCCTGCCCTGACGTATGCAGCAGAAACCTGGTCGTTACGTAAGCAGTATGAAAAATCACTTGGCGTTATCGATTGCGCAGTCGAAAGGTCGATGCTAGGAGTATCCCGTATCTCGCAAATGAGAGAAAGGACCCGAAGTTCCGACCTACGTCAACGATCGAAAATCAGAGACGCCGTTCTACACGCAAAGATATCGAAAATAAGGTGGGCCGGACAGGTGATGCGCTTCAATAACAACCGATGGACGAGAGCAGTTACCGACTGGTTTCCTCGGGACGTCAAGCGCTTTGAAGGAAGAGCACTGACCCGCTGGCCCGATCTTCATGAAAGCGATAGAAGAAAGATATCATGCTCAGCGAATCCCTAGAGCGGGAAGGACCCACTGGGCTGCTCTTGCACGCGATAGGGAAAAATGGAAGTGTTGGTGGTACCCACTGGAGTCACTCGACGATCAACGGGACGACAGGTGATACGACAGGTGACAGGTGATAAATATATATATATATATATATATATATATATATATATATACCCGTATATCTATGTGAATAAATAAATAAATGTATATATTTATATATATGCATATATGTATGAATTTCGCGCTTTCTCGGTAATCGAGTTGATTTTCGCTGAGGTTCTGAGGTAGTCGGACCAAGGCGTTCGTATCTGGATCAGTGAAGGCGCAGTTTTCCAAGACGATCTGGCATAAAAATTCCAATTTCAGAGGGAAGCAGGCCTGCAGAGTTTGCTGCAGAAGTGTTCCAGCATTGAGCTCATGGTGATTAGCGTTATTGTCACCGTGCCGATTGCCGTTACTCAAAGTAATACCGATAGAATATTCGATGTACTAGAGTAACATCCTTCGTTAAAATGAATAAATTGATAGAATAGTATTATTCCTCCTTTATGACATTCAAAAGGATGACGTGGTTTCAACGTGATATGGTCGTGAGTTAAGTCACCTCAAAGAAAGTTAAAATTTGAAGAGGAATGGACAAAACGTCCTTCAAGGGACTGATCAATGCCGAGAGCTTATCCTCTGCTTTTTGATATTCAGCGAGTTATATGTACTGTCATATCAGGGAACACTAAACAGTTCGGCTACATTCACATTTCAACACTGCGCATAACTAAGTAAATCCCATAAAGTTGCGATATTTAGCTAAGAGAAGTGCTAAATCGATTAGTACTGAAAATCAACATTGCAGTAGCATGATTATTGCTAACTAAAATGCAGTAAGTATCTCACTAAAAGTTCGAATACTCGGAAACTGATTATAGTAAGTCAGTTGTCTTCTCACAACTACTGATTGGACATGCCTTTCCTTTTTCCTATGTGCTTTTGGTGCATCTCAGCGTGCTTAATACTTGCCTAATGTTGATCGTCTAATCTTGATAAGAAGCTTTTCATGGATGTCATTCCTTTAAGCTGAATGCACCAAATAGAAGATACCACGCAGCAATAAATCAATTGCGACAGCGACTAGACTGTACCCCAAAAGATGTGCGAAAATCTCAAGTGCCCAGAATCTACTGAAACTAAAAGCTACAAAAATTTCCCATATCAATGATGGACCAACTCACAATACTTTGACGATCATTCAAAAGACTATTACAGTTCTTTGCCAAGTACTGTTACAACTTCTACAATGAAAAAGTGACTTCTAAAGCACTTTTTGAGTTACTTTTGATAAGTGTCATCGTTAGAACATCATTAGCAAATTTTTTGTCAAAAAGCATTTGAAAACCTTTTTTACATAGGTTTTCGTAAGAAAAGATCTGACCGATTTTCCTAAAGAACACCGTAGAACTAAGACATCTCCGACAGACATGTGATTTCTTCTTTTTATGAAGTATCATTGAAGTTTTTGAGTGAATATTTTTCAGAGACCAAAGAATATTTGGATATTTGGATGACCTGCTCGCACACGTTAAAAAAAACTGCAGTGCATTTTTCATTCATATTTTCCCCCTCGGCATGCAACCTATAGACAGCAATCATCTTTTTCAAACACGATCGATGGATTTTCATGGTAAGTGACGGAGTTAAGTGCAATAGCTGACTAGGAAATTACAAAAACAGCTATATTAAACGAGTGGCTTGCACTTGTCTTCATGGAAGCCTTTCCGCAAAAAATTTGGCTGCATTGTGAAGTTTTATGTGCATTTGAGTTTTGTAATTTGAGGCGATATTGATAGGTAAAAGCAAAAAAAAGCCCTTTAATAGTGAAAAACTGAGATTTGGCGCTACTACTTCAAAGTCCTTATTTAATTGCTATTAAGATAGCTGATGAGTGATAAAGTTTAATAAGGACTAGGACTGTATTTGCGGTGTGGTGAGGTGTCGGCCTTAAGAATGTCCTATACGAATTTCTTCTGGGAGATGAGTAAACTAATGTCGAATACATGAGCTGTGTAACAGCGTGACTTAGGCGATCTAGCACATTCTCACGAAAACTTAACTCAGTCTGTGTTGCATCTGATAGAAGCTTTTTGCCTGCGAAGACTTTGTTCAGTCACAAATCTTATCGTTTATCCCTGGAACAAGTCGAACTCTATCTATAGTCGAGGAAGAAAAACAGAAATAAGGAAAAATCTTTGTCGCTTCGAGATTGGTGTCACATAGCTCAAGAATATAAAAACGCCAAATTCATGCGACGGGAAGTATTTGTAGGCCGCCGTACAGGCTGAATGCGAAGTTTTCCACCTCCATTGTGCTAAATCCATATCGAACGCCACTTGCACTACAGTATGTTAGCAGAGAAATGAGGCTTTCCAAAACCATAAAGCAAAACCAAATTTCATGTTGTTTCACGGTCCCTGCTATTCGTAGCGGAACCCGTGGGCCTTGTCGCTCTGATGAAGCGGGCGAGGCCACCGACAGCAACGTACGTAAGTCACTAACGTACCAACCAGGAAATGGCTTAAATATTCTCTCGGACACTATTGAATGCTTATAACGAGGTTTTGAATCCAGTCGAATCAAAGATGCTTTTTAAGACCGTTCTATTAAGTTCCTTAAGCACTTCAAAGCGCCTTATGATTTCTATGAAGCAAACGGTAGTACCGAAATCTCAAGAAAAATATTTACCGTTTTGAATCGGGTTGGTGACTACTAAATCAGTATTAATGCAAATTCGGCGCTGAGTTCAGCGCTATGAATCAATGAGAGGGAATGCATAGTGAATCCCTAATAGATTGAGAAGTGAATGTTCTAACGCTTTACGGAGTAGCAAAGCCTCTATTCAAATCAATGGTTGTTCATGGCATGCGCCCTCTTGTCGTAATTTCGTGAGATCTCCGAGGGAGAATTAATCATTACTCGTATTCTTTTTGACTGATATCCTATAGATTACTGGTATGTAGAAGAGTAGTGAATCAGTAGCCGTATATTTAAACTGTCCCAAAATGGCTGAATAAACCGTTTGAATCATAAATCAAGTCGTGAGATCACGGCGATGATTTAATCTATTGAGTCGCAAACCACTAGAATCAATGGAAAATTTTTGATCAGGGATGTCATGTTCCACGAGCTATTATATCGCTTCATTTAGTAGAGTTAAAGCAGAGAGCAAAGTTTATGTGCATAATAATTTCAATATTCTATTGTTTCTAGATGTTCAAATGTTTAACGCGATCTCGTTATCGACCACGGTGGAGTTATTCAAATGGACAGCTCACAAAGTCTGTTCCTTTTTTCCTTTTGGAAGGACATCTGTCCTCTTCCATCATGCACTGTTTTGTGAATGTGTAACGCAATCATGATGTTATCGTGATGTTATTAGGTCTTCTCTTAGGTTCTCGCACTAGAGCATTAAACACCAAATTTATCAAGTAGAAGTTGTCAAAAATGCTTAGCAACACTATTCAGAGTATGCACTTTTAGCCTGAACACATTTCGTCAACTCTCAGGCACTAAATTAATACCATTTTCTGCAGAATCTTCCGCGCTTTCTTTAGATACCAATTTATTCATATTGCCGCATGAGTGCCGAATTCTACACGTGCTAACTCAAACAGATGCACAAACGCAAAAGCATCGCTCATAAACCGCTCCATCGTCATTTTTGCCCTCTATTTTCTGGGAACGGTTACTACCGTCAACGCAAAATTCTTACCAGACGAACAAGGAACAGTAGCTTTACATCAAGATCGATTCGCCAAAGGCTAAGCTCGTCATCTCTTGCATCAGCTGGGGGTCGATTCACTGGAAGATTCTGCCAACAGGAAAGATGATCACTGACGAAAGTCACTTTGAGCACCTGAACCATTGCCATGGGGCCCTTTCACATCGCCATTCCGCGGTCTCATCCTGCTCTAAGACAACGCAGGGTTGCATAACGTCAAATTGGCAAGACGAAGTAAGCGAAGTGGGCTGGAAGCTTCTAAATCATCAGCTCTTTAGTCTTGACTTGTCACCGTCTAAACAACAGCTCTCGCGGTTGATGGAAGATTTCCAGAGGAAGAAGAATTCCGAGGCATTACTAGGTTGAGTCAACGATGAACAACTTTTTTAGATCCAAGGATAACGAGCTCTACCTATGAGCGCGGAATTGATTCTGTTTGAGAGATGGGTAAATGAACTCAGGCTGATGGCGCGTACTTGAATAGTTTTGCTAAGAAAACTGGTACTTCCTCGTTAACTGCACCTTGTTTCGACTGCTTATAAAAAAAACGTGTCTTTTGGTCGCTTCCAATGTTTCAGGGATTGATCATTAGCTTAGATCAAAGCAATTCAAATGGTGATTTCACTTCCAAAAAGGCCTGATTGTCGCTCTGAAAGAGCAGAAATAATATTTTGTTGCTCACTCGATGATTTCTTGCTGACCAGTGCCCCACTCTTAGAGTTTGAACAACCAGACGACACAACAAATCTTATGATTCCAAGAGTTTTTAGTGTTGAACGAACTTATTGGTGCTTCATAAGGATCAAGAGATAATCAGGTTTCGCAGTCGCTGAGCAGGTCGTGTAGGTATATGTGTACCTCCAAAGCGTGGCTTAGAGCCAACGTCGCGCTGCGCGAAATTAAATACACCATTAAAATTTACCATATTTCATATCTTGAATGGTTGTTAAGGCCTGATAAAAAGAGCAGAAAGTGCGTTTTTTACAAGGGATCAATATGAAGTGCGGTGACTAGAAGTGATCCAAATTTACAAAATTCAACCTTTTTTAGCTTACATCGTAATATGACGCCCTTATCAAAAGCGAGACAACTCATTGGAATCCTTAAAACTTGATATATCAATTGACTTTGAACCCCGAAGAAATGCCTTTGGTTGGGAGAAATCTTCAAGTGAAAAAATTTTATTTTTTCTATTTCAGCACAATTACAAAGCCTTTTTGAATAGGAACTATGCCAGCCAAATTATTCTGATTCAAGTCATTGATTGGTCATTGAAAAATTGAAAACGGCGTGAATATGCGTTTTTTTCTGGGTCTAGATGCTCACACAGTATTGCTAGGAGTTCATCATCTCTTTGGCTGGCAGCAAGTCGCAGTAAATGGGCCCAGTTTGGTCTCAAATGGTGATGAGCGTAGCCTTTGGATAATCGATTTCGATGTGAAGTTGAAGCCCATATTTGACATGGCGACAATTATTGATTGGCGGCATTGAGTCTCAAAGAAAGTCCAGTGTTCGTTGACGGTGACAATCGCTTCCGGAATGGAGGGCAAAAATGTCAACGGAGCAGTTTTCAGCTATGTTCTTGCGTATTTCTGCTTAATTGAGCTTGCGTGGAATCCGGCATTCGTGCGGCAGGTTTAAATAAATTTGGCACCCAAAGAAAGCGCAGAAAATTTTGCACAAAGTAGTATTGATTCATTGCCTGAGATTCTATAGAAAAGTGTATAAGCTAATTGCGCGTGCTTCGAATGTTGTTGATCAATGTGACTACTTCGAGCTAATAAATTTGGTGCTTATTGCTCTATTGTCACAACCTATGAGAGGACCTAATATCATCATAGTTGCGCTATACATTTCAAAACACTGGATAATAAAAGAAGACAGGCATTTTTCCAGAGAAAAAGAAGGGATTCTGCAACTTACCTTATTTAACTCCACCGCGGTCGATCCTTGCCACGATCTCACGATTTAGTTCATGACTCAAACGCGGCCTTCAACCATTTTTGGGCACTTTGAATATACGATTGCTGATTCAGTACTCTTCTACGTATCAGTAATCTAAAGGATATCAGTCATAAAGCTTACGAGTAATGATTTATTTTACGTTGGGCCTCTTACGCTTTACCACAAGAGAGGGAACATGACATAAACAACCACTGTTTCAAATAAAGAGCTCGCTGCTCCATAAAAGTGTTAGAGCGTCGCCTAAAAGTCTATTAGGCATTCACCATGCATTTGATCTCATTCATTCATAACGTCTGACACAATCACAATGCCGCATTGAGATCAATATTTATTTAGTAAACCAACCTGATTCGAAACGGTTGAATTTTCTCTATATTTTGGTTCTATCGTTTGATTCCTGGAATGGAGAACTGGACTTAAAGAGCTTAAGAAACTTATAAAATGGTTCTGAAAAGCGTCTCAATTTGACTGGTTTACAAAATCTCGTTATAAGCATTCAATATCGTCAGAGAGAATGTCCTAAGATATTTCGAGGTTGGTACGTTAGTGGCTCACGTACGTTGCGGCGGTCTCGCCCGTCTCATCAGAGCGACACGGCGCGCAGATTCTCCTATTGATGTTTCGCTTCATGGTTTTGGAATGCCTCATATTCTCTGCCAATATACCGTAGTGTAAGAGCTGTACGATATGGATTTAGCACAATGGATTCAAAGGAAAACATTAGTCTGTATAGCGGCTTGCCAAAACTTTCCATCGCGCGAGCTTGATGTTTTTATCCTATCAGGCCATTTGATAGCAATCTCAGAGCGACGAAAAGCTTTGCTTATTACTATTACTTATTCCGTGCCAGCAGAAAGAGCTTGACTGCTTTCAGGTTGAGAAAAGAAAACTAAAATGTTTATGACCGAATCAAATCTTCGCAAGAAACAGCACTAATCAGATGAAGTAGAGATTAAGCTAATGTTTTTAAGAATGTGTTCGATCTTCGCCTGAATCACGCTGTTAGTAAGCTTACTTATTCGACGGCAGTTCATTGAATTCTCCAAAAAAAACCATGTGGGCCATTATTAAGGACTGCACCACATCACACCGCAATACCGTTTTAGTCTTTGTTAAACTTTATCACACAATCTCCATCAGCTGTCTTCATAACACTCGAAATTTCTAGCATTTTTTCGTAGTGTTATGATGTTACATATATGCCTAAAAGAATTGAGTGGCGAGCAAAAACATGGCCTCGGCTGGGAATCGAACCCGCGTTTCATCCTATCCAGGAATGCGCGCTCTACCACTACACCACCGAGACACATTTGCCCGACCACCCATTCTGCAACATCTCTGTGTTGGTTATCAGTCACCAACCCTTAATAGGTTTGGTCGGGTATGCAATTTTTCTTTGTGAACCCAGTTGAACTGACAGCTATTATAATGACTAATACTCTAAATTTCTAGTATTTTCACTGCTATTTTCGCAAAGTTGTGATGCTACATATATGCCTAAGAGAAGTGAGTGGTGAGCTAAAATATATCTTCATTACACTTCAACACGTGATTTGATCCTTGATCACAGTGTTTTTTTTTTCTCACTGTGCGAATCCCAGTGCTTCTAGCATTCAACTCGTTTTTCGTCTTCCTCTTGGACGTTGTAGAATAGTGGTTGAGGAGTCTCGTTGCAACCTCGAAGATAGCCTGGCTGTGGGGTGCGTTGTTGTTGACTTTCGGAGAGAGTTGAGGAGTGGAGCTTGGCAACACGCCGGCCTCGACGAGCATCACAGCCACTCGGCCACAGCGTCCCCCATCTTCATAACAGTGTATCAATGTCGCTTATTTGGAAGCGCAAATACACATAAACAGTCACAATGTTGCCACGTTTACTGAGATAAAAACCTTTAGTGTTAAAAAGGTGCAAGTATTCGTTCAATATGGGTGCTGTTGTGATTTTCCATATCAAACCATTATGCTGAACGTCGTCAGATATCGTCGAAATCTATCGTTGATGTTTCAAAAAGATGATTGCTATCTTTAGACTGCGCTACAAACAGAAAATGAATTCAAAATATATTGCGGTGTTGATGACCTGTGCGAGCGGATCATTTAAATATTCAAATATTTTTTGTTCTTTGAATATCATCTATCGAAAAATATCTATATAATGCATCGTTAAGGAGAGAAAATTACATATCTATCAATCTGTCTTATTTCTACGGTGTTCCTCAGGAGAATCGTTCACATCTTTTCTTTCAGAAACCTCCGTAAAACTAGTTTTCAAGTGCTTTTTTATCAGAAATGTACTATTTGTGTTCTCACGATGACATCTATTGACAGCTAGAGGAGTGGCTCAGAATTAATTTTTTCAGTGTAGAAGTTATAATAGTGAGATGTCTTTTGGATAATCCCTGAAAGCATTGCGGACTGGTCCTCCATTGTTAAGGGGATTTTTAGTAGTTTTTACCTGCAGTATTTTAGGAATTTGAGATTCTGCACTACAGTCTAGTTGTTACCACAATTGTTTCTTACTTATCCGGTGTATTCGATTGAAACGCATAGAAAGCTTCTCATCAAGACTACACGATCAGCATTAGGCATCTAAAGGTAATAAACATGCTAAAGTTTAGCAGAGGTGTGTAAGAAAAAACTATTAAAAACCACAGTGAACTATTATTTGTGAGAAGGGCAAAGCGACTTACTATAGCCAGTTTCTAAACTGGATAATGAAAGATATGTATGCTAATCCTTATATCTTGGCTAGAAATAATCATGTTAGTGTAAGACCAATTTTCACTATTGGTCGATTTAGCACTTAAGTCATCTTAATATCACAACTTCAGGGATTTGCTATTTGTGTCCAGTATTTGAGTGTAAATGTAGTCAAACTGTTCAATGCTTTGTGATATAATAGTACATAGGAGTCGTTGAATGCCATAAAGTAGAAATACTTTATAGCAGGGGACAAAGAGACGTTATTCATGGGGTAACAGATATTATACGGCTGATGGTCAAATCCATCCCATCGACTTTACTAAGCCTTGATTTGAAACAGACAATGGTATGGAATTCTCCTATCTCGTTATTCACTTTGATGACAAAATTTACTTGAGCTTTTCGAATTTTCTACTGATATTACATGAGCAGCGGCGTGTAGCACGCTTGATAACGAGGCCCATCACAACGAGCGCGATGCTGGAGCGATTCTGAAACAACTCGCCATTCCTGTAAGCCCTTTAGAGTTTGGAAATTTGGTACCGGACTTGTCTTAAAATACCACACTTTCTTTAGTCCAGTGACAACCGCGTCGGCCCGATCATCTCAGAATCCGAGTGAAAATCAACTCGACCGGCATTAAACGACAATTCAGAGGACGTGACATTATAACGAAACTCAGACGCGAAAAGCTAAAGACCGAAGTAGTGGTCGAATGAGCAGAAAGCAAGCAAACACGAGAAGTGCGCTGGATTTTGCACGAAATATAAAGGCGCGTGATTAAAGGAAACTATTCTCAAAGTTAGACCTAAGATCTTAGACTCATCAAGTCTTCCACCATCGCGACATTGACAAATTGCTAACATACTTCCTGAGATGATCTTCCATCCTAATCTTATACTCAAGAAGGAGACTAGCAAGCAACGTGAAAGCCCCATATTCATTCAGTCACCTGTGGGAATGCCTGACAGAGTGGAATGCGTGACGTTTTTCTCGAAAACTGAATAACATGTTAGGCTTTATTCTTTTGTCGTAATATCACAAATATTTCCGGTTAAATCAATTTTGGTTCTTCGTCATTTGTTGTTACTGACATAATTCAATGTGTATCACTGGTTCACCACCTAACTGTTGTCAACAAGTAGTTTCACAAAGAGGCAGTGCGCCACGTGTAGATACGCCCATTTTCAGTGGAATAACGGGCTCTGAGAGAGTGATTGGAAAAACGAGTAATCCTGAGCTTATCTATCAGCACTTTAGCAGAGAATCATTGTTGTCCTGGAGGAATCTAGTAGGACGACGACAATAGTACCAAAGGTTTTCGAAGTTTAACCACACATGCGTTCGGTGTCTACAAGTATAAAACGTACCAGATAAGCGGAAGTTGCGTATACTACGACAACTGCAAAAGATGGGCCACTTAAGTATGCCAGTGAATCTGTCATTCCTCTCTACATGTTACTCCCCATTACTTCCATAAGAGTTCGGTACCACCAAATAGTTTGCACGGTCTGCACATAAGGTGACAAAGTCTTATGAGCTCCTACAAGAGAGTGGCAATTTTCAGATCATATGCGAGAGCGGAAATGCCATATTCTACAACAGCACGGTGATAACGTGGGAGATGCGCTTACTCTTATATACAAAAGTAGCTGATCTTATCGGCCATTTATCTCCGCGCTTTCTTGTAATGCCGTCAACTCCTCTTCTTGTGAAGGCAGAACAAAGTTTTCTAACATTGACATATATCTTGTGTCCGCCTGACAGAAATGACTTATAGTCAAGTTACAGTGACAGGTGTTTTATGAAGATCTAGTAGTCAGTGCACTAATAAATTGATCCATTCTTAGCACTTTTGAATATAATAGTATCGCATGACAAAAATCCATTAGGTTAAAATTTGAATGAAGCAAATATACTTTTTTTCGGATATCGAATAATGACGTTAGACAAAATTGAGCTTCGGGTTTTGACATGCTATTGCTGGAAGCAATAATTTTCGACAAGAGATGCTGCGCAGGAAATCTGTGGCGCCAATTTGAAGAAAGTGTGAGCCATGTTAGCTGACGCGAAGATGGCAAAGTGGCAGTAGTAGTATTGCAAGGCACAAACAATATGAAAGTAGCGATCTCAATCTTGAGGACCAAGCACGTTCGGGTAGGCTAATGTAATTGGATGATGCAAATCTGCAAGCGGCTTTGGATGGAGAACCACATCAAGCACTAGTGAACTGGCAACAGAGCATAGCATCGATCAAAAGACAGTCTGAAAGCATTTCCAACAGTTCATCTATGTCAAAAGGAAACCTCGCCAAGATCTGCACAAATTGACTGAAGCTAAAGCCTAGCGCTGCGTTGAAGTTTGTCGTCAGTTGTTGCAGAGCACGTTATTTCGAGCTGAAGCGGAAGCTTGTAGATCGTTGATAGGAAATCGTGGGTAGTGGTAGCTCTTATTTTGGCGAATATCTTGTTGTTTTCAGCTAAATTTTGTAAACTCTAAATTTTCAGTGGGTGTTACTTTTCGTCAACCTTTATCTAGATACTTTGTTGAAGCGTCTTCACTGTGTTTTTTCCATTGCACGGATCCCACTACTTTTAGCATTTAATTCGTATTTCGTCTTTCTTGAACGTTGCAGCAAAGTGAGTAAGCGTGTATCCTTACAATCTCGAGGTTGTTGTGGCTGTGGCATTCCATAGGACGTTATTGTTAATTGCCGGAGAGAGTTGAAAGGTGGAGCTCGCCACCACGCTCCTCCACGCATAGAAGGGGAGAGCGCCTTAACATAACAAGTGATATGGCACCTTATCTCAGATTCATCTTCTAGTCTGAGTGTGGTTCGTTTTGCAAATTGTGTCGCATTAGATCGGTGACCGCTTTCATGAAATTAAGTTAGGTCGGGTTTTTCAAAATGGCTAGGCTATTGATTTCTTTTCCATTGGATTTTTGATGCATGCGAAATATTAACTGAGTGATCAGATATGGTATGATATATAAGTCTAGGCTCTGACGAAGGCGTTTCCGCCAAAACGTTAGCCATTGAGTTTTGTGGTGGGAAAGGAAGTACCAAGCTCGTGCAAGTTTTGAATAAAGAAAAGGTTTGTTTGTTGAAAAATTTTGAATTTTTCTAATCATGCCAAAGTTTAGAGGTAGTGGAACTTCTGTTGTATATATATATATATATATATATATATATATATATATATATATATGACTCAAAAAATATGACTAACTGTGAACCTTGATTTTGAAAACGATGATTTTAATATACATATATATATATATGAATATATATATATATATATACAACAGAAGTTCCACTACCTCTAAACTTTGGCATGATTAGAAAAATTCAAAATTTTTCAACAAACAAACCTTTTCTTTATTCAAAACTTGCACGAGCTTGGTACTTCCTTTCCCACCACAAAACTCAATGGCTAACGTTTTGGCGGAAACGCCTTCGTCAGAGCCTAGACTTATATATCATACCATATCTGATCACTCAGTTAATATTTCGCATGCATCAAAAATCCAATGGAAAAGAAATCAATAGCCTAGCCATTTTGAAAAAACCCGACCTAACTTAATTTCATGAAAGCGGTCACCGATCTAATGCGACACAATTTGCAAAACGAACCACACTCAGACTAGAAGATGAATCTGAGATAAGGTGCCATATCACTTGTTATGTTAAGGCGCTCTCCCCTTCTATGCGTGGAGGAGCGTGGTGGCGAGCTCCACCTTTCAACTCTCTCCGGCAATTAACAATAACGTCCTATGGAATGCCACAGCCACAACAACCTCGAGATTGTAAGGATACACGCTTACTCACTTTGCTGCAACGTTCAAGAAAGACGAAATACGAATTAAATGCTAAAAGTAGTGGGATCCGCGCAATGGAAAAAACACTGTGAAGACGCTTCAACAAAGTATCTAGATAAAGGTTGACGAAAAGTAACACCCACTGAAAATTTAGAGTTTACAAAATTTAGCTGAAAACAACAAGATATTCGCCAAAATAAGAGCTACCACTACCCACGATTTCCTATCAACGATCTACAAGCTTCCGCTTCAGCTCGAAATAAACGTGCTCTGCAACAACTGACGACAAACTTCAACGCAGCGCTAGGCTTTAGCTTCAGTCAATTTGTGCAGATCTTGGCGAGGTTTCCTTTTGACATAGATGAACTGTTGGAAATGCTTTCAGACTGTCTTTTGATCGATGCTATGCTCTGTTGCCAGTTCACTAGTGCTTGATGTGGTTCTCCATCCAAAGCCGCTTGCAGATTTGCATCATCCAATTACATTAGCCTACCCGAACGTGCTTGGTCCTCAAGATTGAGATCGCTACTTTCATATTGTTTGTGCCTTGCAATACTACTACTGCCACTTTGCCATCTTCGCGTCAGCTAACATGGCTCACACTTTCTTCAAATTGGCGCCACAGATTTCCTGCGCAGCATCTCTTGTCGAAAATTATTGCTTCCAGCAATAGCATGTCAAAACCCGAAGCTCAATTTTGTCTAACGTCATTATTCGATATCCGAAAAATAATTAAAATTTAATGTACTATAACTAGAGTTGCCGTGGAAGTCTCTTATGGGAATATTCCTGAGACATTCCCATGTATTTACAAGAACCGATACGGGTGTTTAAGTGTAAGCCCTTGGGCCCTTGGACTCTAAAGTGTTGACTACTCCAGGGCTTGGTTTGCCCCTTGAAACATGCTGGTGATAGTTGGCAGCGTTGATTTCGATGTTTCCGTTGATGAAGACTAACGCTGTCTCTCCGGTGACGCAAATGGCGGCACACACTATCACGGATAGCGGAAAATGACAATGGAAGAAGGTTAGTGCTATTGCAGACATCTGCTGATCCTCCTCGAAAGTTGACGCCGATTATGGCGATTAATCCCTAAGAAACGCCTTCAGAAAAAGATGTGCGCAACGTGAATCGCGCAGTGGTGTGCGATAATAA
>JAHQIW010007137.1:0-21383 GCA_019055375.1 Parelaphostrongylus tenuis
GGTAGGAGTGGGTGGGTGTGGATGGGTGTGTTGTGGTGCAGTTCAAAGTTCTTCCTGTACTTAGACAATTTGAAAAGCTACAAGACAAGAAATTTGAAAAAGGCTTACCTGGAGCCACAGGCTTGTATTACAATAAACGCTGTTGGAGGAATTTTCTTCCATTTGACGAGCAAAAAGGATTGCAGTTGCGATGAAAGTCGACCACGCAACGACCAGGACTGTTCCTGAAATACGGGAAGTGAGAGTTATCACAAAAAGTCATGTCAGATAATGGGCCGATAGTATTGGTCAGTAGATTTGTTCAATATAAGTCAAGTAACACTATAACAATACATGATAGCAGTTCTTGTAATAATTATTACTGGTGTGCTTCAGGCATTCGTTATTGAATCGATATATCAAGTACGCATTGATAGGATTTTTCGATTTTCTTTACTCTGCAGAATTTGAACAACTTTGATTCTATATCCGCCCGTTAGGGCTCAGTAATACTCGCTACTGGACTAATTTCCGTTCCAACATTTTCTGGCAGTCACATAGCAAATGCAGAAAGAACGTCCAGTGTGGGTTTACCTTGAGATTGCAAAGAGATTTACTTGCTCAGTATTCTACAACATTCATAAAAAAGAAGATCATTGAGCAAACGATAAATGCTGGGAGACAAATTGTTTGCTGGTAGTGGGATATCTGTGCGATAGAGTGTGAAGAAGTGTCGTTAGAAGAAGTTCATGATTGCTTTCACAGTAGATAAGAAATTTCGGTTCCTATTTCCTAAGGTATTTCTAAAATTTCTTACGTAAACGTTTTATTAATTCAAATGGCAGACGTATTCATAATATTTTCTTGAAAAGAAACCGCTTCTGATTAACTAAGCACAGCTAATGCGAAACAAAAAAGGTAATTTTGATGCGTGTTTCATCCTCTCTGTCGTTGACAAGCTTTCCATAAAACAAACATGGGAAGGAAAAAAGAAAATATAGGCGATAGGGAGAGGGGCCAGTGAATAATCGATGCGTGATCAAGAAGTCGGCTAAAAATGTAGTATTCTGCAGTTACACCAGATACGCACTACTCGGACGACAGTAATCTTAATGTAGAAATTTGAAGCCGGATGGCAGACACGAGTAGCTTCATTGTTTGATATTTGCCCATACAGTAGACGGAATACTTCAAGTCTCTGTTTTCCAGTGTTCTGTATATGTTTCTTACTCAGACGTGCTATTGGCATTCGCAGTCCATGTGATTTCTGCACGGGTACCTCTATTTGGACAACGCGGGCTTGAAAATAATAGAGGATTCCGAGTGTTAATGGAAAGTCGGTCTTCAGAGTTCAAAGAAGCGAAATTACTTGGGAAGGAGGGGAGGGGAGGTGGGCGCCGTGGCCGAGTAGTAGTGGTGTTTGTCGCAGCGCGCGTGGGACCGAATCCCACCTCAACGCTCTCCGACATTCAGCAACGAGCACCCTATGGAAGGTCATGGCCAGGTTATCCTCGAGATTGCAAAGAGGCTTGTTTTACCAGTATTCTATGGCGTCCAAGAAGATGAAAAAAGATTGAATGCTAGAGGTACTGGGTTACTCAGAGTGAAAAAAGAAAGCTGCGAAGACGGATACTGAAGTGCTAAAGTGCCAAAAGAGTACTATTGATTTCAATGATAGACGTAATTATAACATTTGAGAAGTAACCGCTCTGTATAGTCTTATTCTCATTCGAAGACAAATCGTTGAGTTCCAGGCTAATGTCCCTCATTACGGCTATCTCCATGGGTTTTAATACTCTCACATAATAATTATCGATAGCGGATTTCTAGCGATACAGGATAGAGTATTGGTGAGCTAGCGACATGTTTTATTGACAGAAGGTTTAGTACCCATATGCTAAACGGCGATGAATGAATATTCGACCTCACTCGCTGTACAAATTTTTTCATAGGAGTGTCAATATTGATTCAAAGCTCAAATCTGTAGTTACAGTCGTACGTGACCGGCTTTTTGAAACACCCATTTACAACGTTATAAAATCCAAAATAATATTATGTTTCACGCGATTGCGCGTTTTTTTTTCTCATCCCGCTTATATTTTGCTGGGCAAAACTCGTTCGTCAGATTTCCAGTGTTCTCTCGATAGCGCAACTCTCGAAAAACTCAAAAGTCTGTTTGCTTTTGAAAAAGCTCTCTCGATAGCGCTATAGGAGAAAGAAAAGAATTATGCTTTAAACTTCACTGGAAAGAGCTTTTTCTTTAGCTATTAGTAGTCATTCGATAGAGTAGGTGTCATTGGTTTCAAAGCCGTGCTTATTTTCTGGCAAAGACCGTTTCACTGGCAGTGTAACAGGAAAATCAAATCGGTCTTCACATATTCGGCGATCTTGTTTGCCGATCAATTCACGGCCTGGGGTGGGCGATCCAACGAGACGAGGACACGAGTTGGATATGTAGGTGCAACTTGTCATTCAATTAGTAATTTTCTACTTGCTTCAGAACAAACTTCGATCAAAATATATTACTTTGGCACTCCGCGAATTTCTCTACATGTTGATTTGCCCTTCAGGTTTCAGCGAAGTACTCGTAGGATTGCGCTGCTTATATAAAAATTTTAATTTGCGATTTTGCATCGTTGTAAGGATCCTCCTGAAAATCGGCTGTGTACGGCTCTCGTCAGAGATTTCGACTTTCGATTAATTACTTACATTCCTATGAAAAGTTCTTGTCCAGCCAATGAGATCGAATATTCATCTATCACCATCTAATATATGAATACGAAAATTACCGAACTTTCACATTGCCTCGTCTCACGGTTTATCCAAATAAGGATACAAAACGAATGCCCTTTGAATGCCATCAACCACCTGAAAACTGAGATACCTCTTGAGACATACTTGGGCACGAAGTTTCGATTGTTTGGGTGTGATAATGACCTACTTGCTAGATCACGATGGTCCGACAGATTTTGGTCAGCCAAACAGCGTTCTCCTAAGATGAAATTTCTGTGACATGGAGCGTTTTCCGTAGAGTCAGCTGCTCCCCTTAACCTGTTCGAGACGTCCATAAAAATTGACGTTCTTCGTGCGGATTGCGCGGATTCCTATCATAAGGTAGCTCAATGATTTTTGGCACGACAACTGTTTTACAACATTATATAACTGCGCATATTCTTGTGAGTATTTTGTCATAGATTATGTCCATACTTGCTTCAAGGTGGGGTTGTCCATGGGAATGAATTCGCTTGCTAATCATGCACGGATGATGCGCTGAGTGAAAGTACAAGTGAAGCGGTGCACAAGATTAACGAAGCTTCTTGTTGACGATCCGAACGCGTCTGATCTTAAAAACTGTTTCATCCGGCTTTGAGCTTCGCAAATTACTATTCTAGCCGTCCATCTGCAACAGTGTCATTGTCTCAAAATTCATTTGTTTTCCTCGCCGCTCTACTTGCCATCTTCCATGAGCGCCATTCGTGCATATGTTCCCAGCAAGCGGATTTGTTCTTAAGACAACTCAATCTTAGAGGAAGCATTAGCAAACTGTACACCAAAATGTTTGCAAGAAAATGCGCAGTTGAACGATACCAAAATTATGCAATTTCAATTACATCTGGATAATAGATCTGTTTTACTGCTCTACTGCCAAAACTTATGGAACGATTAGTAAATAAGCATATAAAAAGATGAAGAAAAATTTTTGGAATTCAGGCAAATGTCTCTCGAGATGGCTTTCTCCATGAACTCAGATATTCTCATATAGCAATTATCGGTAACGGATTCCTAACGAACACAGGTTTAACGTATTGTTCAACCAGTCACTTGTAATTTTGGCAGAAAATTTGCTGAAATATTCACTTTCGACTCATCTTGAAGGCGGGCTGCCCAAGCAAGCATACAAAATAAATTTGATCCCTGATCATTGTCATCTACCACAAAGTCCAAAAGGCTTTTATGCTGATCTTCCAAGCACGAAGCCAGTTTTTCACGTTTGACATTCGCCGAGTTGCCGAGCCATGATGGCTTAACAGATTTTGGTCAGCTTGTGAGACTCTCAAGATTCGTTCCCTTAAATAAACCAAGATTTTCTGGTTTAGGCAGCTGATCGCCTAATTGCGCTGAGCTGCGTCTTCGTACATAGGTAAGAAGAAAAGTGAGACTGTTTTTTTATTAAATTTCCGGAAACACGTGCACCAAAACTGATGCACGGCATTTCCGTGGTCTCCTCGTCAAGCACAGGCTTCAGTGAGATTTCTAGTGGATATACGACAGTTAAAGAAGTTTATACTTAATCTTTTCAAAACGCTTTTTTAGTGGGCTGTAGCATCATAGACAACACAAGTTTTTTTCTGGAGTGCGCTGTATATCTTACACTCATGTTACCTGCCTTTTTCACCGGCCAAAGCTTTTTCACAAGTTTCAGTATGAATTAATAGCTTGATTTACGGCATTTCTATCTGTGAATTTGATTTTTGAATGAAGCTTTCTGCTGCACTGTAACAATGACAAAGACAAATCACATTTTGTCTTCGAAGTGCCCTGGGTGCTCTGCTATCGTTCATGCTTGGTTTTCTGGGAAATCTTAGTACTCATTCGATAACTCAGAAAGTGATGAAGTACTTATATGTTAGGCGGCGGCAAATTTTTGGCCGACCTGATTTGCTGGACGGGAGCCTTTCATAAAAGTATAAGTAATCACTAAAAATTTAAATCTCTGGCTACGACTTTACGGTGCAGCTTTTTCAAATCACCTTACTAAAGAGCTGTAGCACCCAGAACATTTTTATTTCTCACTCTCGCCTCACCTTCATTTTTACCACGAGTATAATCTGTGAGGCATGAAAAGCATATCAGGGTGCAGAGAATTTCTCGTAATATCAGAATAATGCGTTTTTATTTACAGTTTCTGTCGATGCGATGAAAAATCCTCAGTAAAATAGTAATGGTTGCCGGCGTTTAAACGCATAATGTAGTAGTTCGCTAACGAGTAACGCGGTAGCTCAGGCCTTATCTACTAACAAGTCGTTGCTGTGCTTCCCTTCACATTTTACTCAGCTCTGACCTTTCCGGTGGCTCTGTTTACCGGCCAACTCACGGAGCGGGGCAGAGGCGGGGCGATCAATTGCCTTGTAATATTGTTATTCAAGTAGGGATTTTCTCACAACATCGACAGAAACTTCAGATGAAAGCGTAGATTCTGACGATACGGAAAATTCTTTACAATGTGATATGCTTTTCGTGCCTCCAGCGATTTATGTGCTTGATAAAAATCAAGGAGAAAGGTGAGTGTGGAAGGAAATCTTATTCTGGATGCTACAGTGCTAATAGGTTGGGGAAAAAGTTTTGAGAAATTGCCTGTAAAACATTTATTTATGCGCCTGCTACGCCCGAACAAAGGCGAAACTAATAGTCAAAGTACTCCCCTTCGATTTCAAGCACTTCCCGCCAGTTTTCGGCATATCAATCAATGTCACAATCAAAGTCGTCAGCCACCATCCGAGTTATTAAGAGAGATATTCTTTCAGTCGCTTCAAGCAAACTTCCAACTTTTCTTGGACAAATTGAATGCGGCTGATCTTCCAACCTTCTTTACCTTCGTCAAACTTTTTGAACCACCTGTACACAGTACCTTTGCCAACTGAGTCTTCTGCCCCACGTCAGATTGATGTGTTCACCTACCGTTGCATTTGAACCCAACAGCTCTTCGTGCATCGTCAACAACCTAATTTGCTCGCTTGTTAACTCTATCTTGAAATAAGTAGATAAATCATATACCAATGAACGCGGGAGAAGACGGATTTTCAAATGAGCCCAAAAACACAAGAAATGGCCGGCAACCAAAAAAGTTACAAGCATTTTCTCAGTATTTTTTGCCAGACCTATTATGAAGGATTTCGACTTCTACATCATCGCTGAGCAGTCGGTTAATTTTTTTCCTATCTCTGCTTTTGATTCCGGCCTAACACTATCTCAAAATCAACCAGTAGGAAGCCCGGCCGAGGATCCGTCGCTAAAATCCATTCCTTAGAAACGACATAAGGATGACCTGAAAACCCTTGCAAGGTTACGTCAGGAAACCAAGGAATGTTATATACACGACCAGCAACATACCGTATGGAATATGTGCTGGGGCCCGCACATCTACTGAAGGCGGACCATCTAAATAAGTATCTAAGATCAGTGTTCTAGAAAGGTGAAGTAAAAAACATTTCGAGTTCATTTTTAACACGCACGTAAATCGTTGGAAACACGAAAAGTATATCACCTTGTGGAGAATTTTCCGTACTATCAGAACTTACGGGAGTTTGTGGAGTTTGTGTTTTGCTTGAGTTTATCTTCCAGCGGTCTGTAGAAGAGAGAAATTATCATGCACTTCACATTTTGAGTAGTTAGCCCTTCGCTTGAATATCGCGAACGACTTATTGCTACTTGTTTGGCAGAAAATTTACGATTAAAAATGGTTTACGATTGGAAAGAATGACATATCTGCAAAAGCCATGAATAAGGGGAACGGGAGTGAACAAACAACGAACAGAAAATATTAAAGCAGAATAGACATCAACCGTGTTTAAACGTCACTTTTAGCTTGACATTCGGTAAATGACCTAATATGTTGTAGAGAGCACATGCAATATTTGAGATGTTTTTTTGAAAACAATGGAACGCAATATGCAATCTGTGCATGTAACCAACTGGCAATAAAATTTGTTTCAAGAAATTGTTAATTCTATTATTTAGCTGCAGAAAAGGTTAGACGTTTGATTGAACTATGTCTGAGACCGATTCTTACTCTCTAGAAGAAAAATCTTTATTCTTCAACAAATTCCTATTGTGATCATTTTCTCACCCAAATAGGCCATTCACAGCGTTAACTTCAACAACTCTTCCCGCTTCTTGGTTCAGATATGAGAAAGTTCGAAAAAACGACTGAAAATTTGAGTGATAAACCTATACACAGCCTTGTAATAAAAACTTTTGATCTTCAATCTGCGGGCAGGGTCATAATGTTTACACACAATAGCCGCTCAACATGATACTGTTGTCGTAGTGCTTTCAGAATCTTCATCTGGTAAGGTAGCCTAGTAACCACTCATCTGCAGGTGGATATTGGGATGGCGAAAAAATTGCACTAAATTAGCAGAGTATGCACTTCAGGATTACTAGCACAACGAAAGTGCACCTTCTCACGTGACAGTCGACATTTACATGATCGAAGTATGACTCTACAATACTTTCACAATTCGTTTTCGTTGTGAGGATAGCTGGGAAGAGCAGCAGCTATGGCCGAAGCTGCAGAAGGTGAGTAGAGCATTTACAAAACTTACGGTAGCTTTGCCAATAACATGATCAAGAAAATTGCACTGTGACCGATAACTTACAGCTTTCATAGTGAAATTGAAGAAAATCATCGACGGTATCTGCCGTAATATCTTTGATAGTCACGTTTTCTTGCTGTCATATAAGATAGAGCATATATTTGCCGTTCTATCGCTTTTCCTTATAAAATCCGCATGCTCTATCGTTCGCGAAAACAAGAATAACACATGGCTCAGACAGATGAGGCTTGACCACCGAACCGTCCACTATTACTTATCAATACACTGGATTGACTCCTCGAACGTACCTGTCAGAACGCACCGTTTTGAATTATCGATAAGCCTGTGGTACCATGTTATTCTTTAAAAAGTCAGACCACCGCGGCAACGTCTACTGTGGCTGGACATGCTTGCCGTAAATCGTTTTCGAACAACTCACTCGAGATACCCCAAACAGGATTGACGGAACACTTGTCGAAAGATAGCCATACGAACAAACTTGACTCCGAAAAGGATCACCGCTTTAAGACACACACACACACACCACACACACACACACACACACACACACACACCACCACACACACACACACACACACACACACACACACACACCGCTCGATCTCGCTATGCCCATTTGAAGAAACCCCTAACATAGTTCAAACACGGAAACTCGTGGATTCTTAGACAGTCGAAGTGCTAGTCATTGCATACAGATTCTTCACGATCAAGGAAAAAAATTTGAAACTATTTTATCAATATGCTCTAACGATTTCACTGTTGATGCAGAACAGAAGTTTAACAAGGCGATGTCATTTAGCCAAAATTATTCATCATTGCCCTCCAGAACGTTATACGAGCTGAACGGAAAAGTCGGAAGTCTCTTATAGTAAAAATTTTGGTTTACTGATGACGTTGTTCTCGTAATATGTAGCATTAGCCAAGCGGAGCGTATATTGACCGCACCCAGAAGCGCTTGTGCAAAGCTCAATTTCTGACTAGATATTTTCAAAACAATGATCATGGAGTATCTGCAATGCTGCAGTCGTTTATTTGGATCAGGAAGTCAACATGATGAACGACTTAGCTATAGAGTTGAGCAAAAGGAAGGGAGCGGCTTGGAGAGAGTTTGAAATCATTCAGGGATAATGTGAAATAATGAACCTAGGAAAGAAGAAAAAAGTAGGTGGGAGGGTGAGAAATGAAGGAATTGGTTGAAGATTAAGAATCACGAAAAAATTGTCGCAATCCGTACTCACACCAAACACGCGCCCCACTGGAGACACAGTAAGCTTACTGCCGATGTCTGAAGCCAGATGGCACCTGCGATTGACTTCATTGTTTTGTGTTCGCTTGAATTAGACGGAATATTTTTAGTTTATGTTTCAGAAACTTTTTATACAGCTCGTACCGCTGAAAGCGCGGTAATGCAGTGGTTATAGTACACCACTCGGAAAGGGTAAAACACAAGTTCAACTCTTGCTTAAAGTTCAAAGCTTTGCACCTAATTCATTCTTTTGGTAATATATTTGTAACATCATACGACCACTTAAAAGCCGGTTAGTGACGAATTATTATCAATTTCAACGGGTGACTGTCAGCGTAAGTGAAACCAATACTGATATACAATTAAGACAGCTCAAATAGACCACAGCTCAAATTTCAATATGCCTGATAATCATTATTTGAGCCACGCATGTCAGTGGTTTGTCAATGAGGGCTGACTTATAGTGCCCGGGACTGGAGCACCCACAGAGATTAGCAAAAGGCGAGAAAGGGCAACTGCCCGACTGACGAGGTCGCAAGATCGAAACACGTGATCGGGCTCTATAAGTCAGCCCTCATTGACAGACCACTGACATGCGTGGCTTAAATAATGATTATCAGGCATATTGAAATTTGAGCTGTGGTCTTAAGAAAACACTCGAAATGAAAGATATGCTAAGCAATAGTTCTTAGAAATCATTGCTCGATGTGTCCCTTATTTCCCTGCTCTTGCACATTCTTCTGATTTCAATGATTATTAACGTCGTTGTTATAGACATTTGTGTTAGTCATTCACAATCGTACTATATACAGCGTTGATGTGTAACGTCTGTGGGCAGACGTATCGCTGGATTATATCCAGATGACATGGACGTCGACTTCTTGAATTTCGGTACAAAAAAACTCGTGCAAGCTTAATATCCCAGGGCTTCTACGGAAATACGGAGAAACACAACTCTCTGAACGTGAGCCTTCGATCAAAACAGAGAAAAATCTTATCGTTATAGCATCAACTGGTCAATAAAAATGGAATATATTTTCATTTGACTTCACAGTAGAGCTTTCCACCAGTGCTAGGCGTCTGCACCAGGTTTTGTACACCAAAATTTCTCTGAAAGAAAGTTTACATTGATCGATATGGGCAGTGTTTTGGAGACACCGTTGATGATAAGTTTATCAGATCAAAAATCAGTCTGATCTCTCAGAATACATAGATTTGAGAAACTTGCTTGTATTTTGAATGATAACGTGTGGCTCAGTAATTAGAGGTGTACTGCGGTACACTCATGATAGGTGGTTCGATCGCACGCTCGAAGCTCACCAAGCCTTCTATCTTCTAGGTTGCAGACTGCTGCAAAACTTGTCAGGGAGGGTAGCAGCACTGGCGTGATGCATCAGAAAGCTATCGTTAATGAACACCTAATATCAATTTGAATTCTTCTATCGGTGCTAGAGCAACTCCAAACCATGCAGGTTTCCTTAGAAATCGATGAACGACTGAAGCTTCATGCTTTATCTTTCTATCAGTATGCAACAGCTTTTTTTTACCTCTTATCCCCCTTACAGACACGGTGCCATATCACTGCCGTCAATGTAAATATAATTTGGTCGCATCAACACTGAATTTTTTAGGATTATAGATTGAACTCTAAAAAGATGACCTTCCTATTACTTCATTCTCCTCAGCTGAGCTGTTATTAATTTGTTAGTGCAATTTTGCAAAAAAAAAAGAGTTCTCCAATACCACACTTTGCCAGCACTTAGCAAAAAACGAGCTCGTTTTCTAGATTCTTTTTGTTTTTCAAACCAGCATTTACGTTCCATCCCATCCCTGCTATAAAGTAAGGCTTAATGTGGGGCGTGTGTTCCGATGAAGTCGGCGATTGCACCAAAGCGTAGCTAAGCCTATGGACGCACCAACCTCGAACAGGTTTCAAGCATTCTCACAGGCACCAATCACAGTTAGAGCACATAGAAAGTACAAAAGTGAAGGGTTTATGTCTGCTTATCTCTGAGGAATAAGCCATACACTCAGTTCATCAAGCATTATGATGGGCCAATAAATTTATATCTGGCCTATAAACATGATCTAATGTGGCCAACAAATACATCAGGTTAGTACTATTATTCTCTACATTCAGGCATCAACTCACCACCGCGAAGTCGAATTAAGGACAACGTGTGTACCTTGAAGCCTCTTGTCTTTGCAGTCGCCACACGTACTCCAGAAGATATGTAAGGCATATTCAACTCAAAACGATAGAGTTGCTCGGTCTGAGGTCATTCGTTACAAGATCGGCTGGCTGCTACTTGAGCGCTTGAGTCCGCGCGGAATATCATTGTATGACCATCCTAGAAGAGAAGCGTTGAAAGACATAAGTGTTAAAGTGGTCACTTTGTGGCATTTTATTCGTTTCTCGTCAAAACCCATTATACTAACGTGAAACTTGCTCAAAACTACACTAAAGCGCTGAGCACTACCGGTCTGGCCTGCAAAAAATTTTCCTACGTAAGCTTTGCTTAACACTTTATGTTTTGATTGAGAAAAGGCAATGAATATGGGGTTGTTGACTAGTGCTCCGAGCTTGGAAAGGGACTGAGGTTGTTTTGTTGGATGTTTGCGACGTGCAGTTAGAGGTTCATTCTAACACGAGAGTGATACATGCTGGTAGCAGGTAGACGTTTTTGTCTTGAGATAAAGCTAATAAGAGTAAACACAAACACTTCCGTTGGGTGGGTTATGTGTAAGTGTTTTCAAAAATTGATGAAAAGTGCAGAGCTTGCAACGCAGATAAATTTTGGGATACACCGTTCACTCGACTTTTGAAGGCATTGACAGAGTACAACTATTTTCAGTGCGTGTCTCAGTCGCTGTCACGCGTGGATTGCATATAGGTGATTGATCCATGATTTGCCACAAAGTTTTTGAGTATTTTTAGGAATTAAAATTTTGAGTATTTGGATATATGAAAGAATTCAGCGAATTGTACGAATTGAATTGGAAAATCTACATTTCTTGTACGCGGCATTGAAATTCGGTTACATATTCCTTGGTGATAGAACGATTGCGAAGTTGGACAAAAAGAAGAAGGATTGACGTCTGTGGAGCATTACCTCACATTAGTTGTAGAAAATCAGTGAGTCAGCATCAATCTCGCGCGCTCGCAGCATCATCAACAAAGAATAGGTGTATGATTAGAATTACAAGTAAAGACGGCAAGGCTTTGAAAAGGGCGAACTGGGTGGTGTCAGCCGTAGAATTAAGAGAGCTCGTAGTAATGGTTTCGAGTCAACTAAGCAAGAACAGTTCTAAGATCTGTGTATATCGATTTGCTAATGTTGAGACACAGTAGAGGTCGGCTCATCGTAATGCAAATAATCCAAAGAAGTGACTTTCGTTTAACTTTGGCATTAGTGAGCGGCTTATTTCAGCTTGACAATCGTTCTTTCAAGAGTTCACGAGGTTGTCTACGCGTTTCTTTGATGTTTGATGGTTAACACTCCGGTGACTGCTCTTTTCAAAGTCTGTCTGGCTCCACTTCCTGGTTCAATTGCTTTTATGCGTTCTGTCTTGTAACAGAAACATTGGATGATACTTCAATAAAGTCTACAACTCTCTGCACCACCCACAAAGTGCTTGAGTGATCTTTGCTAGAATTTAGCAGACATTCAAACCGTCTAGATAAAATCCGCAGCTAAGGTGTTCAAGAAATCTGTCTCATATTCATTCTCTATGGAGGGATTACCAGAGAATGCACACATCATCCTAAACGATCATACAAGCGGAGAATGGACGTTTTCGCAGCTATTGCTAGCCATCTACTTTTGCAGGGAGATTTAAATCTAGTTTACAAAGTAGCTTTGTGTACTTCACCAATTCGAGGTAGGCCATCACAGTGACCACTATTCTGGAAAAGAAAACTGATTAGGTACTATGTTGGAGCCCTTTCTATTGAAGACGGCGAATCATGAATGGGTGTTGAAGTCTAGAAGCTTTGTTATGAAGCTTACCTTTGCTATTCAATAATCATTCCATCGTGTTCGTAAGAGAATTCCATGAAAGCAGCACACCACATTTTGATACAGAGTAATCATCATTTTCGTTTTCTCAAGAGAAAGATCATCAGCATGTGGTTTACATTGGAGGATGAACCAAGCACACTCAGATCAGGTAATTATACAAAAACGGGTCAACGACGCTTTAAAGACAAAGGAGGGAGGGCATGGCTTTAGGTGAAGTCTATCTGATCTCTTGAAAGGCATACGGTAATGAATATTTTGGAGAAAGTGTGAAACGTATTGTGTCTGCGTAAAAGAACACCATGCACTTTCTTTTGAATGTTTCGATTTCTTCGCCATTTTCTGAGCATCAGTAATCTGAAATAGTAATCCTCATTAGCCATTGAAAATAAGTTCTATTTAGTATTAACACTCGAAGCAATAGCATCTGGAGTGGGAGGAGTTAACATTGTATAGAAATGAAGTGAAAGAAAGAGTTTATGTTTATTTCACACAGCTAACACTTGCTGGATTCGGTGCTGAAATGCGTTTACAAGATGAAACAATTATGTGCAATGGTTAACGAGCAATTCAGGATAAGATGAAATGCAAGTTGAACATCCTCCCAAGGTTCCAAACTTTGCATGTTTTCCAACTTTGTCGGATATATAATGGCATTCCCCCCTCCCCCTCTCCCAAATGGGCTTATAAAATTTAAGAGAGTACTTTTTCCTAGATACTCTGGCCACTTCCATGTTGGAACCCGCATTATAATGTTCTTTCTAGGTGCCGGGTTTGAATGTTTGCATGTGACAGAGGACAAGTTGCTAAGCCATAATGACTTTTTACGTTGCGATCAGCTAGTGAGCGTTTTCATAGGATGTAAACTTTGTTTTCATCAAAACTTTCCAATGCAAAGAGATACTGGCCTCAGTTACGACAATATGCGATTCGGAAAGAAAAAGAGAAGGAAAACAACGATTCTGATAGTGTCTTTGGAGAGTACCACGATAATGCTGATTTTGAATGATAGGTGCACTAGTGTTGCTCTCATTGTGCTTAGGTGCATCTGAACCCTTATTCAGTTGAATTTCAATACACCATCTCAGCACTCACCTGGAGATGGGTGGTCACTAGGTTGTCTCATAAGATGGAGGAGCTTGAGACTTTCGGAACGGAATTCA
This sequence comes from Parelaphostrongylus tenuis, assembly GCA_019055375.1. Classification (NCBI taxonomy): domain Eukaryota; kingdom Metazoa; phylum Nematoda; class Chromadorea; order Rhabditida; family Metastrongylidae; genus Parelaphostrongylus; species Parelaphostrongylus tenuis. Next base: position 13,745 of record JAHQIW010007137.1, read on the forward strand.
CCCATTTGAACATTCGCTAAAATCAACAAAATACAGAAATCACCAGAGGTGTTCTCACACTCAGAGGAAATAAATATACTTATATGTTAGACAGCGACAAAAGAATGTTCGACCTCATTCGCTGGACAAGATTTTTTCATAGAAAGTGCTAGTAACCAGTCGAAAGCCAAATCACTTCCTAGAGCCTCACACAGCTGGTTTTCGAAAAGCTTTTATATAACGTTGCAGCATTCAAACTAGAATTATGCTTTACACCCTCCGCGCGTTTCATTTTTTTCACAAGCATGATCCGCGGGAAGCGCGAAAACCATATGAACGTATAGAGAAAATCTCGTAGTAACTGACAATTTTTATATAGAGTGTTCTTTCAAAGTGGAGAAAAACTTTTCATTAGGAAACAAGTTGCACCCCAAACTTCTAACACGTTAGGACATCGATCGGTCGTCCCGCCTTCAGTCGTGGGTCGGCTGGTAAACAAGCTTGCCGAATGGTGTGTGAAACTCTACCTTATTTTTTCTGCTACACTGCAGTGAAACAGTCTTTACACAAAATAGACACAGATTTTGAATTAGTGAAACTTATCCTATCGAATGATTACTTATAGATCAAAGAAAGAGTCCTGTCCGGTAACGTGCAAAACAAGATATTTTCTTCCTCTTACAGCGCTATCAAAAAACTTTTCCAAAAAGCAGGCATACTGAGTTCCTCGAGACTTGTGCTGTCGACACAATACTAGCAGTCTAAGCAAGGAGTTTTGCTCAGTGAGATATAAGCGAGATATCAGAGAATTCACGGTCGTGTGAAACACATTTTTGCTCTAGATTTCACAGTGTTACAAAAGGCGTTTAAAATGCCTTGCATGTACGCCTTTAGCCAAAGACTTGAGCTTCTGAATGATTGCCAATACTTTATAAAAAATTCTTGTCCAGCGAGTGAAGTCGAATATTCATTTGCGTCTAACATATAAGTACGGAAATAAGTTTTGCAATTATTTATAATTATTCCGTATGCGTTGAAAATAGAAATATAAGTAAAAGAAACAATGAGCTGAAGTGCCTGGCATCGCATTAATTGCATGACAACACAGTTCAAGCACTCGTGAATGCTAGCAAAGCTCTGTGAATACGTTCTATTTACATTCTAACTAGATTCCAAGATAATCCCAAAATGAGACAATGGAACATGCAGTAGAAACATCTGTAAACTTAGGAGAATTTTCACACCTACAACGAGTATTACTGTAGTTGTAATTTATTCTAACTTGTACTTGAGTGCACATTAATTCTTCTCGCAACATTTAATTACATTTCAAATTATTGAGTCGCATTATTGTTGCTCACAACCTGTGCCCTCTAAGTAGGAAACTCCGCGTCTGCTTGATCTCTTGCTTATGTGGAGCTCTTCACGTGTAATGTGGAAGCTGGACTTATCTTAAAATCTAAAAAGGGTTGGTACTTGAATGGGGAAGCAAATAAATATTTGTCTCCTTGCTTTTTCCTCTGCCAGGTTGAGCCATTTCTCCATAGATATATGTATACAAATTCATGTGCCCTTTACAAGCCAATAATGCAGCCTACAAATTTAATCGAGTAGAGACATAAACTTAAGTGACTGGAGGATGGTCTATGACGAACAAAACATACTTATATTTTGAGAAGCAGAGCAAACAGCCGAAAGACATAATAAACCTCTGCGGCATAACTGCGCAAGCAGTCAGAGATGATCCAAGTAGTATGGTTGAGCAAAAAGTTTTGGAAATTTTCAAAAATCTCATTTTTTGACATCTCTGTGAACTTTTTTCATTGACAGTTTTGTACTCATTTATCTAGTTCAATAATTTCAGCTCCAAAATGTCTATGAACAGTATGATTTTTACGTGCTGATCGCCCATCACTGGCGCAAAGGTTCAACGATTCTCATTGAGCCGTCGATGAAATGAGGACGAAGGTGTTTGGTACGGAGGCAAAACCGACGATGGGCAGGTGGATTGAGCTATTAAAAAAGCGCAATTTTGATCTCGAAAAAATGCCTGTTTTGGCTCGGCATTCTGTTTTGAACAAATGTGACTTTTAAGCCGCTTTGGATGCCTAAGCTCTTATCGAGCAATCGTGATTTGGCTGGAGAGCTTGGTGTTTCACAGCGGACCGTTGTCAACAGTTTGCACAAATTCGCTTGGACAATGACGGTTTATACTGTGGACATTGGACAATGGTAAGTCTATACTTTGACGAGCAGTTATGGTTACTTTGGTTGTTAAATTGCGCATAAAAACAAACCTTTTGAAAATTTCCTAAAACTTTGTGCTCTCCTCATATGCACCTCTCGCAAAAGCAAAAAAAAAGATGAATTGCTTACAAGAACTGGGCTGTTCATCTTATCTATTGATGGGAAACGTCACTAAAGTACTCTGGCACACAGCGAACACACTTGATTGAAATGTAGTCGACTTACATAACTAGTAACGGAGATACAGTTGATAAATGAAATCCTGACAACAGTTTTTTGTGTTTGTTTGTTGCTCCTTTCATGGCATTGTCGTACTGAAAGAACAAGTTGAAACGCATCAAATTTCTTTCCGTTCAAATCGACAAAGCTAGGTGCTTTACTGTGGTTAAAAAAGCACTACAATTCAAAACATACGCGGGCGCCAAATATTTCAGTCAATAGAAGTAGTCTTTAGGGCCGAGTAGTTAGTAATGCTTGACGCGACTCAACTCGAGGTGGGACCGTTACCCCATCAGTCCTTTGCAATCAACCAGTAATCGTCTTGGCTGGAGTTTCCTTTTGAAAAGATCTGCCGTTGGCTTAATCCATAAGTAAACAATGTTTGTAAGCATCGGAAGTATAAATCGGAAAACAAGCAAAACCGATCTTTGCTCTCGATTTTTTTACTTCACAGTTCAGTGCCTCAACATACTAGGACCGGAAAGAATGTGAAAGGACAACATTCTCAGGTCCACTACTGACAGTTGATTATTATAAAAATGACAAGTATTGCGCAATTTAGAAAGGGAATTTGGAGCCTCGAAATAAGCTGATGTCAGCGGTTGATGACTTAGAAACTTGTCGGGTATCCCAATCTGTAAATCATCCATCATTGAACTGACTGGAATGCCCATTGAACTGAACTGGATGTCATAACAAGATTGTCTATGATAGTCAAAGAATTAAGGAGGAATCTCAAACGACCAATATAACAATTTATGTGATTCAGATGTAGACTGAAGGCAAATCTTCTGCCAAGCAACGAAAACATTAAGGTGTTGACGTTGTGTGTTCCCAATCACTCCAACCACGAATAATCTATCATAAACACCGCCAAAAATCACCTGTCGTCCATTGATCCGTCGAGTGACGCGAGAGGTACCAGCAAAACTCTTCCATTTTTACACTATCGCGTGCAAGAGTAGCCCAGTGGTCCTCCTTGCTCTAGGAATTCGCTGAGCATCATATCTTTCTTCCATCGCTTTCGTGGAGAAATCGCACCAACGGGTCAGTGGTCTTCCTTTAGAGCGCTTGACGTCCCGAGTGAATCCAGTCGGTAACGGCTCTCGTCCATCGGTTGTCGTTGAAGCGCATCACGTGTCCGGCCCACCTTATTTTCGATATCCTGGCGTGTAGAACGGCGTCTCTGATTTTCGATCGTTGACGTAGGTCGGAAGTTCGGATCCTTTGTCTCATTTGCGAAATACGAGATACTCCTAGCATCGACCTTTCGACTGCGCGTTCGATAACGGCAAGTGATCTTTCATCCTGCTTACGTAGCGACCAGGTTCTGCTGCATACGTTAGGGCAGGGATAATTGTCGAGTCGAAAAGGTGGGCACGGAGTCGGATGTTCTTTGTCCTCTTCACTACATCTTCGATGCTCTTAAACGTTCCCCAAGCCGCTCGTTTCCTCCTGCTCAACTCTGGGCTAGGTCGTTCATCATGTTGATTTCACGACCTAGATAGATGTAACTGGAGCATTCGGAAATTGTCGTTCCGTTGAGCGTGAATGGGGCATTAGAAAACCCATCCGTTCCTCATGACATTGTTTTCGTTAGATTCAGTTGAAGACCGATCTTTCCACAGGCGTTATCGAAATCAGTCAACATTCGTTCCGCTTGGCTGATGTTTGGTGTTATGAGAACGATATCGTCAGCAAAGCGAAGATGGTTTAATTGTCGACCGTCAATTTTCACTCCCATTTCGTCCCATTCTAATGTTCGCATGACGTTTTGTAGGGTGGCAGTGAATAGTTTTGGCGATATTGTATCGCCTTGTCGAACCCCTCTTCTTACGTCAATGTGATATTGTTGTAGAATGGAGATATTCTGGTCGTGAAATCTTTATAAAGCTCACGAAGGATCATTATGTACCGAGTAGGGAACGCCCTGGTTATCCAGAGCCTCTATAACCGCTTCTGTTTCCACTGAATCAAAGGCTTTCTTCAGATCGATGAAAGTGAGACAGAGGGTTGTTTGTACTCTCGTCGAAACTTCAATGAGTCTTGTGATCGTTGTGGATGTGGTCCATGGTACTAAATCCTTTCTGAACCCTGCTTGTTCGCATGGCTGTCCTTCGTCCAGTGTTCTGTCAATCTGTTCAGGATGACTCGAGTAAAGAGTTTATAGACAACGGACAGCAAGCAGATTGGGCGATAATTGCCTATGTCGTGAAGGTCTCCCTTTTTGAAACACAATACAGTCTTGCTGGTTTTCCATTGAATAGGGACCTTGCATTCTGACAGGTAGCGAGTGAAGAGCCGAGCCAGGGTGTTGATGAGAACTGGCGGCAGGTTCTTCAGGTGTTCTGGTCTAATCCTGTCTGGACCGGGTGTTGTTCTGTTTTTCACCGACGATATAGCATGTCGGATTTCGGAAGGAAGGACCGGTGGAACGACATATTCGTCCTCTTTCAATTTATATGACGGTAAGAGAACATGGCTAGCGAAGAGATCCGAGTAGTATCTGGTGGATGATTTTCTCCATAGCCCTTCTGGAAGCTGTAAGTGTCCCGTCAGGGTATCGGAGTGCCAATCATCTTGGTCTTATAGTTGGCGAAGCCTCGCTGGGCTTTGCGAATGCTCTTCCCAGCTTCTGCAGCTTCTGCCATAACTGCTGCTCTTCTCTCTTTAAGGTCTTCTTTATCGCTTCTCTGCATCGTTTCGCAAGTTCGGACGTAAAGTTTCGGTTGCCTGCGGCTCGTGCGATTCCACGTTGACGTATCAGCTCGAGTGTCTGCGGAGACAAGCGTCTCTTCGTGACCTTAGGACTTTCGGCTTTTTAGCGCCAACGTGAAGATATTCAACGAGTCGATCGTATTCTTCGTCGATGTTGTCGACAACGGTATCTTCCCAAGAGCCGACTAATGATTTGAATACATCCCAGTTTATGGTAGTTCTGGGACTTCGTTGTTTGAATTTAGCGGCTTTCTCTCCTCTCCTCGAAAATCGGAACGTTGCGCGAAGGAGGCGATGGTCTGATCCCGTGTAGAACTTGGGAACAACAGCGACGTCGGTCAGGCAAAACCTTCGATTTACTATGATGTGATCTATTTCGTTATGGTACTCTCCATTGGGAGACTCCCACGTCCATCGCTGAGAGAGAGGCTTTTGGAATTGCGAGTTACCATGGATGGTTTGGGTCGTCATGATAAACTCGGATAGCCTCTCACCCTGTTCATTCCATTCTAGTCCGTGGGTCCCTATGTGACGTTCTTCAGACGTTCTTCTAGGTCCAATTTTTGCGTTAAAATCTCCGACAATGACCTTGAAGAATGTATGATCTTCTCTGAAGAATTTTTCGAGGTCCATATAGAACGCTTCGACTTCGTCTTCGTCATAGCTTGATGTTGGTGCGTAAGCAACGAAGATGGTCAAAGCCGGCATAGAACCACATCGTTTCAACCGTAATCGTCCGATGCGGGTTGTTAGTTGTTCGAACGAATCAATGTTCACGGTCAAATTCGATTTGACGAGGACGCCAACGCCACCGACACCTCTGCGATCGCATGTTCCAAGGAACAGTTCTTCTCCGGTGTCATAGACAGCGTGAAAAGGATGGCGCCTTCTCGTCTCAGCCAGGCCAATGACGTCGTACCTTATTCTTCTTGCTTGAATCAACAGATCTTCTACAGCGGATTGTTGAGCAAGGGTTCTTGCATTGTAGGTACAGATCGTCATTTTAGTCCGTTTCGATCTTGGCAGCCTAGTTCGGCCCTGAGATTTTAGCAGCCTCTCCGTACTCGTCCTACCTGGCGCTGCCGTACCAGGGGCTCTTTCGGGGTCAGGGGAATGAGGCCCATATTTGTTACTGTTTTTGGCATTTTTGATACCCAACGTGTAGCTTGCCAGGCTCTAAACGTGGGGGCTGGGTACTCACGAGTAGCTTGCCAGTCTCTCTCGGAGGAGCGGGAGGAGCTTATTTGTTGGAGGCGACTCCTAACCGCCTCCCATGTACTTCCCAGCCGCTTGATTGCAGGCTTTTGGCCGACTTGACTCGTAGAAATAGAGTTTTGTCAAGTCGGCACTGCAGAAGCAGGGAGCTCGTCCCCTGAATCCACCTGCGTCTCTGGGAAGCACACGGTCGCTTTTGGTTCGCGTTTTATTCCCCTATCCACCACCTGGGGACGCGCCACGTGCCCTCGCGACTAACCGGGCGGGATCCCTCAAAGAGGGAGGTCCGTGGTATTACAATATGTACATATTATATGTACAATATTACAATATGTATGGTATTTACGGTATGTAATATGTATGTATACGGTATGTAATATGGTATTACAATCTGTACAATATTATATGTACAATATTTGACAAGTGATTAGTCGTTCAAACACCGTTTCTATCCCTCCAATAGTCCGCAAACTTTGACTCTTGGAATAAATTAACCATTTATACGATGCGTTTCTATATATGATTCCTAGAAATCAGAACAAAGAGAGAAAACTTTTAGTTTTCCAAAAAAAACGGCAAGTAGACAATGTCACCGTTGAACAGCAAACGTATTACACGGGTCACGCATCAATGTATTCGTTTCTTGATCTTGACACCATCTATGGTGGCATGTGATCTTATCAATTACGACTTTCACTGTAGAATGAGGAACTGAAATTTACTCCAATCTTCAAGATGTTGAATAATGACTGGATTTGCTTCTCCTCTGTCATGATCTACTAGCCGGTGCTGGAGCGATCCCAAGTGTCACCGTTTTTGTCAGTCGTTGTCAGCTCTAACGAATAAGAGAATCGTCTGCTGACAATAATTGTATATAACAGAGAATTAGACATTTAGAAGGTGTTGGTGATAACAAATTTCTGAACTGCATTGCAATAATTCAAAGTTCAGTTATCTTTAAACTCTGGAATGAGTAATGGAAACACGAAATTTCTTGCAAACTCATCCTTTCCTTAATAGAATATTATACTGCTTTTTTTCTGAAATCTGATGGTAACATTTCGGCGGCGACGCCTTCGTGATAGCCTAGACGTGCATATCATACCATATATGTTACTCAATAGTATTTCGTATGCGTCAAGAATCCGATAGGAAAGAAAGCAACAGTCTAGGCATTTCTGAAAAACCCCACCTTATTTACAAATACACGAGAGAGGTCACCGGTCTCGTGTAATACAATTTGAGAAATGAACCACACTCA
>JAHQIW010007138.1:0-188903 GCA_019055375.1 Parelaphostrongylus tenuis
CCCCCCCCCCCTCCACTCTCATGCGCCAACGGTCCTTCATTTTTTTGTTCAAACTGCTTCAAACACCTTGATGTTGGTATTCTATTACGAGTGATGAGGTATTAGCATTACAGCATTTTTACTATTGCATAGAAGAAGGACTAATTCGTCATTTCACAGAGTTTATTTATATTGAAACGATAGATTGAGACTACATGGAAAGCCCTTACTTCTAAGTTGCTACAATTTAGAAATCGAAGATGGTTCTGAAAAGGAATCACGTTTCATGCGAGTGGTTTTCACATAATAGTCAGTGATCGAAATGGCTCCTATCAACGTCATGTGTTCTGAAGAATTGTTCAAAACAGAGCATAACAGTTCTATAGTGTTTTGCCCATAAATAATAAAATTGAAAGAACAGTCATCGTCGTAGCATCATCTACAAACTATATGTAATATTCCAATGGTAAATATAGCTCAAAAGTATCTTCCTATCGGATGAATGAAGCATAGATGAAGTACGAGTGAATGAAATAGACAGGTAATTCTGTTGCAATATTTTCATTCATTTTCAAATGCAAGATGTAGTCAATTTCAGCCAATGGAGAAGACACCCACCCTTACTTTTGATGTGAGGTGCTCAGTGTTTTTCATTCATTATTGTTTTCCTTCGACAAAAGCCAGACGAAAGCCACTTCACTATAAGTTGATCTGATCATCTACAGTCTAAGCTCAGATGTTATAGTGTGGTCCGCAGAGAAAACTCCAACTTAATAAGAACTGAATTATGCGACTTGTCGAAGATATAGAAACAGTTTTACCGGTGATTATTCTAGCGTTTAAGAGTTGTTAATGCGTAAGAAGGCCAATGTCCAGCGTCGCAGAGCGCATGGTTGCTCTCAACGATACACGCTCGCAGTTAGATTAATCTAATTTCTTACCAGCTCCGCTCATCTGATCAATCTGCGCACAGTCACATGAAGTTTACATATTTGAAGACTAACACCTCAACAAAGAAGTACTTGATCATTTTATGGGGTCAAGAAAAAGTGGAGCATTACCACTACCGCCGTTCCTTAACCGTCAGCAATGAAGTTTGATACCAAACTTCTGGTATTTGCGAGCAAACTTTTCAAATCTTGGATTATCATCTCTTCCTCAAAAGCTTCTAGAGTTTTCCGCGCCGTGTGTTTCAGATTCATGCCACAGGACTCTTGCTACCACATCATAGTCCGCATGTTTTGTGCTTTTCTACTTTGTGGGGACCTAAAGGTTTACTTATTTGGCATTTCCGTTTAAGAAATCTTTGATCCGGATCCAAAGTGGTCGTCCCTTTGCGCTAATGTGTTCTTCACCGCATGTCGTGCAAGAGATGTGGTATATTGCGCCCAAACTCTTGAAATCTCCGTCTCTACCATTAGGGCATACTACGCAATTGTCAGTCATACATAGACGGTTTTCAATACTACCGTTCATAAAAAATCAAATAAGCGTCGCTATAAAACGGTGTTCAAGAAACAGCGTTTTAGAAAACTCCGTAGGATCATAGAAAATTACACCTAATAACTTGTGTCGTCTATTGATTAGGAATCGTTTTGTACGTCCGTCTATGTACGACCGACAATTGCATAGTATGCACTAATGGTAGAGATGAAGATTGAATGAGTTTGGGTGCACTATAGCAGATCTTTTCCACAACGAAGAATACATTGGTGAGACGGAAAGACCACCTTGGATCCTCGTCAAGAGCACCTAGACGGATAAGCCAAATAAGTAAACGTTTAGGTGCCCACAGAGTAGAAAAACACAAAGATGCGGGCTTTGATGTGGTAGTAAGAGTCCTGGGGCGAGAATCTGAAACATCGGCGCGAAAAACTCTAGCAGCTTTTGGATAAACCTTGAAAGTCGAAAAATGAATAGTATGGGTGAATGTCAGAGCATAACAAATGATATGGCACCTTATCTCATCAAGTGCGTCACACAAGACAGGTGACGTCCCCATACAGTCATAAGTAAGGTGGAGTTTTTCGAATGTATAGACAGTTTAAATTTCTTTGTATTGTGTTCTTAATGCACACGAAATATAAACGGAATAACTAAGTATGAGTTTTATATGTACGTCTAAGATGTGACGAAGGCAGGGTCGCCGAAACGTTAGACATTGAGTTCAAAGAGGAAAAATTTCAACCTCGTGCAAGTTTTTAGTTAATGAGAAAAACAGATGAGACGTTTCATATTTCCTCACTCATATCGAGGTTTACAAGAGTCGGACTTTTGACCACTTTGAGTCGCGACCTCTTATGTGCTAAACCATAAATAATGCTATTAGTAATTGATATCACCGAGATACCGAAGAAAGTTGGTTTTCAAAAACGCTTGTGATCGTTAGTTTGATCACGTGACTCACGTTCGTCACTCTTTCCATTAATTTGATGCTAAACAAGCTAAATATGCATTTGTTCACCACCGTAAACGTTACGAAATGCGGTTAAGTTCATGAATTGAACTTCAGGGTTTGACAACGACAAACGCTGCTGTCGAATTAGTGTCCCAACATTTCTTTCAGTTATTTATTTTTTATCTTAATTTCTTCATTTTATTCACTCACAACTACTCTTTTCAATTAACTATCTATGTTCTTCATTTTGGCTAATTATTCCAAACATTTTATTGTTTTCATACTTGTGATGCTTCTCATACAAATTTCTTTATGGCCAATAGACAGCGATGAGGGCATTTTCTCGACCTAATGGGTTGAAGACCTGCCAATTTTTCAAAATGCAGAGAAAAATTTATTTGTGCACCAATTCCACTAAAACAAAGGACAAATCAATAGTAAAAGAAGTCTCCTTCCACACCAAGACAATTGCCGGTCAATCGGGTCTCTTTCTTTACGGAATGTCTTCAACCAACGCTGAGCTGTGCGAACATGGCAAACAGCACGCCCTCCAGATTTGTCGATGAGCCATAAAAGTGCTAGCACTCAATTCGTGGTCTAACGATATGCCGACCGATGCACAAATAAACGAGCTTCCTGATGAGCTCAAAATTGCACAAAATCACTGTGTGAAAATCACTATTTCTTCTACCGTCTATTATAGTGAAGACAAACCTTTTTATCGGTAAGCCATGAAAGAAAACACTGAATCGAAAATCATGACAATGTGCAAAAGCAGTTTATTGCTTTACTCTGACTAATCAATATCCATGTAATTCATCACTTCATTGATGGGTGTATTATTGCACAATAACAGTTAAAAAGGAATATTTGCTTCAACAAATCACGGCTTAATATCTTTCGCCGACAGTCACAGTGGCCGAGAAGATGTGTCGTTCAAGTGGGCCGTATGCCAAAATCTGGACCGCTCTGTCCACTACACTCTACCACATTGCTGTCGGCCAATTCGCCATGATGATGTTTGTGGTCCACATATTTTTCTTTCCCTTTACAAAGAAATTTGTACGAAAAAAGTATATTCGAACAGTGATTTGTCCTGGGATTTTTGTTTGGCGTCCCGAGAGAGGACCTAATGTTGAGTCGTGTTGCCCCACAGGGAGTGCCGTCGTATTACAGGGATGCAATCTCCTGTCATCGTGTTACCGATAATGACGTAGTAGAGCATGTTGAACTTGGCTGGAAGAAACTTTGAGTCTTAACGAGACTTCTGTCATTTCAGTAAAAGCTGAATGAGTTGGAAATGTTTTTGAACACCGATTTAGCCCGTCGCACTACTGTCGGCTAATTTGCCAACACTGTGCTACATTCTATCTATCTGTGGGCAAGCAGTCGTCAAAGGTTTGGCCTGGGTAGTCGAAATTGGCATTGAACCCAGTCATGCTGACAGATATTGGGTATTAATAATGTGCTATGATATTTTTCTTATTATACAGACCTTTTATAGTGATTTCCTGGAATGTGCTTGTTTTTTTGCAATTTTGCCTATAATGCTTCAATTGGCTGTACACTGTTCAGGACTCACTATCACTATATTTCTATCATGCGGAGTACCAGCTCTTTCACAGAAAAAAAAGGCTCGTAATCGATCGTAACAGTAAGCTGACTCAGAATGAAGTAGGTTACAGAATTAGGTAGAAAAGAGCTGCGACCTTGATGTCGGGCAGTTTGGATGACCTGGAAAGCAAATATTTTTTTCTACTTCGCGAGTTTATTTGAGAGCACTCTTGATGACATTATTGAAGCGAAACAGTTCACAAAAGCACTAGGAGGCTGGAGTAATCTTAAAGAAAAGCACCACACCCAATTTGGATTTGATCAGTATATTTTGAAAACTCAAAGTTTTAAACTTACTGCCTGCTTAACTACACGTTCAACAAACGACAGAGCTTGCTACTTGCTAATAGGATGAGGAGAAAGTTTCCGGAATTAGCCCATAACTTTGACATGTTCGCATGTTTTATATGCGATTTCTACATTGTTTGAAAGCTCGTTTTCTTGCGCATCGATTGATATATAACTCTTCTATAATGCCGCAAAATGGAACTGAACCAGCCAACAGAAACGACTGTTGATACTTCACGAGTACAAAGTGGGCAAAAATGCCGCTGACACTGTTCGTCGAATCAATGAGGCATGGGGCAAACGAACTGTTGGAAAGACAGCTGTCTACGAAGACTTTGGATGGGAGGCCCTGCCGCATCCACCATACTCGCCAGTCCTGGCACCGCGTGATTACCACCTCTTCCGGTCAATGGAACACTTTCTGCGAGACCAGAAGTTCAATAACACGGGCGAGGTCAAAGAAACTCTTCGAAAATTCTCCAACTCCAAGGACAGTGTTTTCTACCGCCGCGGGATCTCCATGTTGCCAGATCTGTGGCTGAACGTTATCGACTCAGAAAGAGACTACTTTGACTATTGAATTGTCTTTTGTTCGAACTTAATTGATGCATAAATAAAGTTTTCATAAGCAAATTCCGGAAACTTTCTCCTCAACCTATTAGTTGACATGCCGGCAAACCGAAAAACAACATTGCTGTCCTTAGTGTATACCATAGCAATAGGCACAGTTGTGAAGTCCGTGACAGTAAACTTCCTGGTTCTCACCGCAGCGAAATTTCGTAATTCCTGTAGCAAGTAATCAAAAACTGAATCCTCATGTCAGAACTTCCTACTCAATTTTTTTTTCAAAAACAAAATCTTTTCATCAAAAATTCTAGAACTACCATTGTCGAGTATTGATGAGAAACAGAAATACGAGTTCTTATCATAAGTTTATAAACTCTTAACTCACACTGAGATCATCGTTAGTATCATAACATTATTTTGCTCTTTGTTCATTAGCTTGGCCTCCAGGCAACACTCCACATCCAGACACTGTCGAGATTCTGACCAGCAGCAAAGCTATAATGTGATCGATCCAGAGTTTCGCCTTCTTGTAAGGATTTAATTCCTACTAAAATTTGAGAATCCATCGTAAATGTGGATGAGCATAAATTTTTCCCTATTTTTGCATCAGATCTTCAGGGTTCCGAACCCGTTTGATGGCATGATAAAATTTTTCGGAGGAAATTTTGCGACAGATTCTGCTGCCCTAATGCACAAGAGGATTGATTAGTGTGATCAAATGCATATCAAATTTTTAATGAAAATGGTGTAGTTGGATGAAGTCAGCTAAAGAGAAATTCCAACGAATGCACCAGTTTCCAGGGGGCACGTCTCCAATTTGATTCTCGCCAACGCGCGCTGCTGCGGCACGAAATCAGCTTTCCCAGCAATAAAAAATGCGCAGTCGAGGAAGCGCCGACGTTACAAGTGTTTCGCTGAAAAGTTGTGTGAACAATACCGACTGATGGAAACAAAGCACAACTTTGAGTGTCAAAAGTTTCTGGCAAACAATCTGTAGAAATCAGAAATCGCTTTTGTGGAGCTTTGAAGTTCTCGTAAGCCTGTCTATTTGACCGGACTTTCAAAATGTGTCAATTCACCCCAAAAGCGGTTAATAGTCGAAACGAGAACTTTGACAGAGTTCACTGATGGATCTAGAAACAGGCGGGGAATGTGATGGTCTCAAGAGATTACCAGTAAGAAGGTGGTAGATAAGAACCGAACCAGAAGTGGTTGAAGAGAAGCGTATTTACATCAAAGTACTATATGTGGTAGTGAGAAACAAACATCTTGTATATTCATGGAATTCACAATCATATGAAAAAAGAAAATTGACATTGTTCAGAAGACCAGCAAGGTTTTAAGCAAAGGCTTACTTGCTCACCTTCTCAAACGTTTCCAGTCTCCCAACAAGATTGATGTTTATGGAACGCTTTCAATTTTCTCTGTTCGTTCCCGATAAGTATTAGATGTTTGCCTAAGTTTTGTAATATTCTTATAAAGACACATAAGTCAGTGCATGCTGATGATCTCATATCTAACAATCCATCTATATTTGAGGTCAGACCCATCATCAGCTATGCAGACGGACATACGGATAGAATAAGATGGTTTCTTGCCCTATCAATATCCCAGTTGTTAAGACACATTCCAGTCCATCTCACTAGCACCCAAATGTTCTTGGACATCCAGAACGCACATCCAAATAGCTCGTACGTAACGGAGTCGTTTGACGTTAATGCCCTTTATACGCGTGTCAAATGACTCCGCATCATAAGCCATTCGCGAGCTCCTCATTCAACACCTATGAGCAATAAACATGTGCGACTGCCAGTTCAACAGCTGATGGTTGTCCTGAAGGAGTGCCTAATTGCTCGGTCTTTAGATGGTCTGGGAACTATTTGACACAAAAGAAAGGGTTGGCAGTGGATCAGGACTGGCACTGATTCTTGCTATTGCTTTCATGTCTAGAGTGGAAGCCCACTTGATTAGTCTCATCAATATTCTGCTGCAGATACATTGATGATTGTTTCGTTATCTGTTCCATACAAGAAGAGATGGACAGATATTTTGATTTGTTGAACGAACAGTCAGAGTACAAAAGATTCACTCGTGAGACTCCTAAAGAAAAATTGCATTCCTTTCTTAACGTCCAAGTAAAACTATCTGAATGCGGCTTCATCACTAAGTGGTACCGGTAGCCAAGCAAGAAAATATTTTGGTTTATTACCTCTCGTCTCACCCTTCAGATGCAAAAAAGGCGCTCATTATAAACATGTTCCGTACAGCTGCCTATGTGTGTACTGGGAGAGAGCAGAAGGTGGAATCCGCAGAATTGGCTCGACAAATAACCATTTTGAATGATTATGAAAATGTAGTCCATCGGGATAGGTTTAGGAGAAATCACGAGCCCTTTAACAAAAACTTTGCTGAAAATAAAGTCTCGTTTGTGCTTCCCTTTTTTTACAACGAAGTAAGTATTGCTATAATCGGGTTCGAATAGGGCAGGCTTGGATGATTCGGTTGCGATGATTGTGATCACGCCGAATAATCTTAAGCGTTAGCTAGTCCGCAGTCGCTTGTACGATCGTCCATGTACATCAAAAGGGAGCATAATTTGCCCTAACGGTAAAAAAGGTGACTGCATGAGTACCTTTACAATCTACTTAATATCTTGCAAGACATGCGGCGGCGAGTACATTGGCGAAACGGGTAGGCCACTCTATGTCCGAAAAGAACACCTAGCCGATAAACGTAGTTCTAGACCAAATACACCACTAGTTACGCACAGGATACAGATACATGAGGGGGATGACTTTGATATAAAAGTAAATATATTTACGCAAGAACGCAAGACCTCGGCGCACAAATTCTCGAGGCGTTTTGGATCCATTCCAAAAATTTCGCCGAATTGCAAAAAGAGTGCCTTCTTATTACCCATGATTTCGCGCCATATCTTGGATCGATCTTTACGGATCTGAGACAGGCACACACCTCTAAGACACAGTGCGGCTGCTCTACATATTCAGTGGACAACATAACAGGAAAACGGTGAGTCAATCTAGCTGATTATTTAATAATTTAGAGTTATCTAAATATTTTTCTTTTCTTTTTTCTTTCTGTCTCTCTTCTCCTTCTTTTCTGTTTAGGTTATGGATGTGTTTGACTAAGTTGATAAAGATCAGTCAGACTCGTTCAGGTCAGGCTCTGAGGAAGGCAAGACTGCCGAAACGTTAGCCACGGATACGATCTCTATTGTACTACTTTGTGCAAAATGAACTTGCATTAAAAACCTCGTGTGTGCTGAAGCAAAGAACACGAAATATTTCATTCAATGCCGAGGTCAATCAATAGTTGGTCTTGGGAAATATCTCAGGCATACAATGTATAGGACTTTATCAGCTCCTAAGTGAAAGAATATATCTACATAATCCGAATAACGTATGTTGGGGTATGTAAAAATAGTATGACAAGGTTCACTCTCGACGTACTTCTAGGCTCCAACAAAGGCGGCGTCGCCGACCTTATCTATCATATTTTGAGAAAGAACTGCCAACCTCGTGCAAGTTTCAAAAAAGACAGTTTGTAAAAATTTTACATTGCTTTACTCATGCCAAGATTTTGAAAGACTCGGACTGTTATGTTATTGAAACAATACGATGATATGCATTAGATATGTCATGCATGAGTGATGCTCATAATAAGTTTGTAAATGGTCGCCCATAGCTTGGAAAGTGTAAAATTGTAGTAAAACGAGATTTGATGGCAGTCTTAATCTAGTTCTTTAGAAAAGAAAATGTCGATACGCCGAGCAAATGAGTTTTTACTTCAGGTTTACCAAATTTCATAAATCTGGGAGAACAGTGTTTGGGCACGCCGTGGTAAATGAAAGCCGAATTCAAAAGTGCAGCAAACTGAAAATCACTGAGTCAGCTCTTTATAGCGGATTGACCGTCGCATCGTTTCTGCTACTTCAAAACTGTAATGCGTAAAAAATCATCAGATACTTCAATTTCTGAAAAACAACGACAGTGATACTTTTTCTCGATTGACTGATTGGCCGGAATTCGATAACTAGCCAAAAACATATTGAAGAACAGAAAGAATTTCACGGTAGAACTGCTCGTCACCCAAACTTTCATTTATAGCATTAAGGTAGTTGTTTATTCAACTGCATTTAACCTCATAAATTTTTCATAGAAAGACTGCATGGATGTGTAGATGTTTTCTCGAATAAATACACCACTATCCAGATTCTACGATTTCGTTCAGTATTGCGTTGATAGTGCAAAGAAAACACTACCGCAAAAATATTAGTCGCTCAAAAAATCAGCTAAATCAACAATATATTGTATATGTACAGGCTGTAAAGACGGGGTGTCGAAAAACGGCCGAAATAAACGTGCTACTACTCTACCAACCTCGCGTCAGTTAATAAAGATAAGTTTTTTCGATTTACACGTAGCAATTATTAATTCCAATGTTTACAAAAGGCGAACATTTTAATTTGATCAAGAAATGCCACCACATGGTACTGCTACGACGCGGAACTGCTTATCAGTTTCGCTAAGTGTCAATAAAAACCACACAACACGACAAATGTTTATGCAGCAGTGACGGTGCGTTTGATTTGTTAAACACAAAACAGAATTTGTTTTATTTAAAGTCAAAGAATCCCTACATATTTTGGAAACAGGTGAGATTATCAGGTTCACGCACTACATCGCTCAATGAAGGGATGAGACTCACCTAAGTAGGAGGTGTTTCACAGACCTCATTTTGCTAGATGTGCTTTAGTCAAAAAAGGATCATCGATATGTATCCAAGCCATTATATGATAAGCACCAATTTCATAAACTGCAAGACAGTTCTAATATTATTCACAAAGAAGAATGTCAACACATTGAATAGACAGTTTTGAATACTCTAAGAACCTAAGATAATGCATGAGTTGAACCGATCATTTATTTCAAAAAGCAATATATTTCGGATTTCGGATGATCTCTTTCAGAATATTTGCAGAAATGAAACATACCATTTAGGAGTATTTCACTGTTACACGAATGGAATGGGACTTCAATACTCAATGACAATTCTGTTTTCTGTGCATGTTGGAAAAAATGTGAGAAACTGATAGCGCTTCATAAACATCCAGCGATGAAAAACTGGAAACGTTTCAGACGGTGAGCAAGGAAGTTTTTGCTCAGGGTCACTTCTCTTGTGCTACTAACAACATCCACTACTTTATCGTTTGATACATTAGCACTTTCATGATGTTCAGGATTCTTCAGCTTCAAGACAAGATTTGATCTATACATGTAGTCGCCTTTTTAACGGCCAATTTCAACACAGTTTCGTTTTGCTTCCACATTCTGATGGTTTCTTGGTGATAACCCATTCCCTGCCTATCTCTAAATTTTTCAGAAAAACATTGGAAAAGCTTTTGTTCGACCATCATTTGCCTTTCCATCAACGAAGGAAATTTTTTAAGGTACTAATTTTGAGGAATTAATTAGATCATCAAAGCACAACAAACGCGACTTCCATTTTCTAGAATTTAGATGTCATCAACATTCCGCTTCGGTGACGCACCTTCGTTTGTATTATTTGATAACTTCTTCTACAGATTTTCTCTCAGTTGTAATTTTGACATTTTGTTATTTGCAAATATTTTATTCAAGTCATAATGGACATATTATGTGAAAGCATCAGAAGTGAAAAGATGGGAAGCTCTTTTGGACCGCTCGATCCGAGAAGTGATGAATGCACTAAAATTAGTGTTCAATTGGTTTTTTCCACGCACCTAATTGTCATTTAACGTTCGACATGCACTTTACTTTAATAGGCCAATCCGATGCGCTTCCGAACAGTAGAATCTGTCGCAAAATCTACTTTAAAGGCTCCTCTAAATTATATGGCTTGTAATCCTACAACGCTTCAAAACGTCAAAAGCTGTCACACCGGCTTTACTCACGTGTAAATCCTAAGTGTCAATTCGGTCATTATCCTGTCAATGATCTCATCAAAAAAGTGGTGAATTCGTTTGCAGCTCGATCTACAATTTTTCTCAGATTTTTAGAGACTAGAAGTGAAACTTCGTGTCAACATAGAGGGACCTCCAATTGAACCCTTCACGATTTCTCTGTTAGCCACAATCTCGACAGCGTTAGGATGCGGAGTGATGCCTGCAAGTTAAGATAGTAAACGAAAAATTCATACGGTGCTGCAGATAATTCCGAACTCTGATAGAGGCTTACGAAATATAACCAGCGTAAATATAACGAAAAGTTTTTTAGTACTCACAAAACGACAGTAATCAGACTACTCTATTCTATGGTTTAGAATTCTGAGAGTGAAAAGTCAGAAAACCTAGAAAAACATCAACGTTGATTTAATTTTCAATTATACACGAAAAATAACTACGAATATTTTTTGCAGCGAGCACTAGGACCTTCAACGTCTCTGGCTTCACAACTTTGCCTGTTGCCATGGTATACGCTGGGAAACCCGAAGTTTCTGCTCAGGTTTCTGGGACCGCGACTAGCGAGGAAGGAGGCAAAGCATTCGTACAACGTCCTGTAATGCAAATAGTGAGTCTACTAGACTTGTATTTCAAGTCTATCTAGTGAAATCGGATAAGGCATAGGATGACAACTGCAGTTTTTGACAAAACTCCAGCCTCGTGTTGTTTCTACGGCACGTATAAATTCACATATATTAATTGAAAATGCTTTGACTCAAAATGCCAAAAGGTAAACACTTTATTCTTCAAATCCTTGATGTTCCCGAAAGACAAGATCACAGTGCACTCCTTCCTGATCCTGTAATCTCGGCTATTTTAGAACAACTTGAAGTGGGAACAACTTACGTTCCGCTGAAGTGTCAGAAAGTTTTCCCTAATCCAGATAATATTGCTATGGGTGGGTACACAACATTGAACAACTATTTGGAATATTCAAAGCAGAAGCAAGATAGGTATCAAAAACACAGGACTGTTCCATAGTCAACTGTTTCTATAAGTTCTCACTAAATATTCGACATAATTTCAAGAATGTTTAAAACCTTAGCGAGTTTGGTACGCCAGAGCCATACACGCGTGTTTCGGAGGTCGCGCCCTCCTCGCCAGTGACCCACGCCCTACATTGAGTCCTGCACTATAGCAAGAAGGGAGGCGTATGTGGTGACAGCACAAAGTACAAAGGCATTTCACTATCACCACTTTTCAAACGATGGATCGCAGCTGGTAGATAGAAATTGATCCATAACATCGACTGTTTTTTAAAACCTCGCAATAAACATTCAATGCAATTTCTAAGAATGTTTAGAGCTTTAGCGAGGTTGGTACTAATAAGCCATACCTTCGTGTTTCGGAAGTCTGGTCCTCCCGTTAAATACAGTCGATGCCGTGGACCAATTTTGTATCTACCAATCGCGATCCATCGACTGAAAAGTGGTGACAGCATAACGTCACTGCACATTGTGCTGTCATCACATACGCCTCCCTCTTTTCTACAATGCAGGGCTCAATGAGGGGCGTGGGCCACTGATGGAGCGAGACCTCCGAGACACGCGTGTATGGCTCTGGCGTAACAACCTCGCTGAGGCTTTAAACATTCTCAAAAATTCCACAGGACTGTGTTTAGTGCTATTCAAAATAAGCAAACAATCTGTATATAATTACTAGAAATTTCCAAGAAGAAAACTGCCTTGATGTAACTAAAATCAAAGCTGTTAGCGTTGAAGGTGGGGATGCTGTGGGCGATAGTTGTGATACTCGTCGCGGCGGACGCAAGTCGACCCCCCGCCCTCCCCACCAACACTCTCCGACGGCCAACAACGTAGTATCCTCGAAAGACCGATTTTCTTGGAACTTCGGCATGTTAAGAATATAAAATTTTGAAAATGAGGAGAAAAATTTAGAAAACTAATCTTTATTTTGAGCTTCACGAGGATGGAATCTTTTTCCCAATCGATTGTTCTCCTTTCCAGTCGTTGGGTTTTCTTGGTTGCTAGTGGCTGACGCTTCGGCAAATACGCCTTCTCCAGAGCCGTGCAATCAAACAAAACCCTCGTCCCTAGGCTAGACTGCGCGGCTCTGAAGAAGGCATATTTGCCGAAACGTCAGCCACTAGCAACCAGCAAAACCCATCGACCGGAAAGAAGAACAATCGATTGGGGAAAAGATACCAACCTCGTGAACTCAAAATAATGATTAGTTTTCTAAACTTTTCTTCTCATTTCAAAACGTAGTACCCTATCGAACGCCACAGCCAGGCTGTCCTCAAGATTTTGAGTAAACGAGCTCAACCAGTATTACACGGCGTTCAAGAAAAGACGAAAAAGCGATTGAATTCTAGAGCTATTGGATTCCGCACAGTGAAAAACATCTTGAAGAGGAATAATAAAGTGTAAAGAATAAGTGCCGCAATCAGAGGTAATTTTCAAAGGATTTTTTATGCCTTTTCCTGAGAGCTAAGAAGGATACAATATGTCAGGTGATGGTTTGAAGACGTTTGAAGACGTTTGAAGACTAAAAGAAATTCGGCGCTCAAAACCATTGTTAGCATTCCTCAGTTTTCTACTGCAGAAGAAGATGGTATCTTTACCGAGGTCATATTTTCTTGCAGTAATGGCGATGGAAAGTGCTTGCCACATAATTAGCAGCACAGTGACGGCAATTTGCTCTAAAATTGGATCAAAATGCATGCCAAGTGTGATGGATGAAGTAGCACATGTTCCTCCACAGCATTTGTCATTTTCAGGAACTCTCACGGTTCGATTGTTTTCCTTTTGGAAATAACTTTACTTTAAAAAAGAATGCTGTGCAGACCAGGAATATTATCATGACGAATTAGTCGAGACAGATGTTGCAAAATGTATTGAACAGAGCGGGTTCGAACATTGGCATCGAGTCCACTTGGATCGCGCTTCTTCTCGGCGTCTGGCACTGTCGGTGGTAACTGAAACTGGGCTGTGACATAGCTGGAATAACCGCTTTTATTCCGACGGCATTTATTGTAATATTACAGCGGCAATAAACTGCTATATACATGCGTGATGACTAGTCATTGTAGTCCAGTGAATTACCTAGAAGTGCAAAAACTAATGAATTTGAATTGATTAAGTGCTTCCACTGGAAAGCAGTTGATGAAAATTGCACATAAATGTTTACAGGCCACATATGGCACAGTACAACGAAGAAGATTTTGGAGTAATAGTCACAATTTTGAGGCAAGAATCAGAAGTACTTCAGGAAATCGATAGTCCAGGAGGATCGAGAATTAAAAGTAGTTCAGGAAATCGATAATCCAGAATAAAATTCTAACATACAATCTGGATAGAATGGTAGAATGTTTGAATATCGCACATGAAGTGACCACATCTGAGGTTCAATTTCTAGCGGGTAAGATCCGCTGATCACAATGTATGCGACACACCGCCCACTTATTCAAAAAGTTAGATTGTTGGTTCATGCCTTGATAAGCGGACTTTCGGATGGGCTTTCAAACTGGATTTCTATTAAAATCAAGATTGCTCGAATTACGTGCCAAGGTAATGCCTGATATGATTAACTGACTAATATGGGGTGATACAGTACTTCCCTGTTCTAAAGAAGACGGTAGCGCGAAAATATCGGCATCTTGTTTTCAAAAAAGAAAACTTCCCATTTTTATGCAAGCTAGCAGAAGGCGAGTACGTAATGTAATATCAATCTAACACAATATTAGTATCATTAAATATTATTTTTTAAGCATAATAAGATGACTAAATATTGCCAGAAAGGCAAGATATTTCATGAGATATCACGATGCTAGGTTGAAAAAAGATCCTTAACACTCTCGAAAAGTTCAAATTTTAGGCTTGTTCCACACAGCATCGGTCAATGTAATTTTCATGGGAAAATCACAGGAATGTTTCCATAAGAAACTTCCATGACAACGCTAGTAGTTCATCAAATTTCAATTCACTCTTCGGATGTCAAATGATAACGAAGGACAAACATGAGCTTCGACTTTTGATATGCTATTTGCCGAAGCGATAACTTTCGGGAAGAGAAGCGCTGCGAAAGAGGTCGTGCGAAGTTGAAGGATCTGTGAGGTATATGACTGTTTTAAAGTGGTGCAAACGATTTGAAAGTGGTATTCTTAGTCGCGAACACCAAGCCCGTCAAGGCCGGTTATTGAAATTGGTTGATGGAGATCTGCAAGCAGCTTTGGATGTGAAACCGTCATCAAGCACTCATGCATTGACAACAAAATTTAGCGTCTATTAAAATACAGTCTGGATTAATCTCCATCAACTTGCCTTTTTTAGCAAGAATCCCCGCTAAGAACCGCAGGTACCGACTCTGAAGTCCAAGTTGATTGCCGCTTCGAAGTTTTCCGTCAGCTGTTGCAAAAACCTGTTCAACAATCGATTCTGGAAGCGTTTCGTGACTCTGGATGAGAAATTTTTGATTCAGAGCTGAGGCTTAGTGTTCGAGCAGGTCAGAATGCTTGCAGATCTTCATATTCTCAACTGCTTTTGAGACCTCGCTCAAAGCAATATAATTACAATGTATTTTTATGCGTTTTATGAGGTTTCTTATGTGTATTTACACTTTGTAAGACACGTGTTCCACTTTCACTGCTTCGTCACTTGCACGGTGCTTTTTTCTGAACCAATACCTTGTACAGAAATACATTGTCAAATTACTTTACTTTGAGAGGGGCCTCAAAAACTGTCGAATATGAAGGTATTGTCAAATTTATCAGCCTTGAGCAATCGATTGTTGATCACTACAATGCCTAGCGATCTTGTCATTGGACACGTAGTGACATACTATCTTCGCAGTGTGTGAAGTGAAATTTCACTCTACACACGCGCAATGTAGCATGCACGTCGTCAATTTCTTTATAAGTGGAGGTTGTGGAAAGGCGGAGCACGTGTCTTACGCTGTATAAGTGCCCATGGAAGGCCTCATAAAAGGCTCAGAAATGAATTGTCACCTCGCAGGTCATTGACGGAAGGTCATGGATACTGATGATCTTATTTTGACGAATAATCATTGTTGCTTTCGATCTCTGAAATGGAGTTAAGAAACTTCTTTTTCAACCTAATAATTCAGAAGGTGTTTGACTCTTCGGGACTAATTATTTGCGCGCTTAGCTGACTCTGCTAAAATAATTGATAACCATAAAAGAAATAACGATTGCCTTTCAATCCTTCTCACTATGGCAATGATTATACACAGCTTAGAACTCATGATTTCAAGTATTATTAATCATTGACCTTGAGTATTCAAATCGATATAATTGTGTAGACAAAAGCTGAAAAGTCGTTTTTGTTTTCCGACACTCCATGTTTTCCTATTAGGCTTGCTGTATGAATAACTATGAATAACTGTTCAATAGTGATTTTGTTCATGAGTTTGCAAACGAATTTTACGTAAATTGTCATAGCACGCACCCAACTGTTGATTGTGTAGCGCTTTTTCATCTATTCTTATAGTTACTGTTTTTCTTCTTTAAGCAAAACACGAGGTGTTATAATAAAATTTATTCACAGCTGACGTTTCGGCAGTTCGCCTTCTTCAGAGCCTGGAAAGGTCAAATTGTCCGCAATCCAATAAGCCAAACACCTCCAATACTCTTTTAGAAAAAATCACCAGACCTAGATTTCAATCGCATCAAGCACAAAATCAACTCTCAACATACTCACCGCTTTTTATATGTGTTCCACTGAATGATTCAAGTGGAGACAACCGCAAGGAGATCACATAGGCTCGTAATGCACCTTACACATCAAAATAACAGTCTTATATACTGACTAAAATCACGTGTGATAACAAGGCATTCCTCCCTGCGGTTCATAGTTGGATTGGTGGTATTAATCCAAAGTGCTTCAAGAAGTTTTCGCGCTGATGTTTTTTGTTCCTGCGCAAGGATGGTGACTTCAATCTCAAAATCAGCTCCGTCGTGTTTCTGTTCTCTATGCGTCCCTAACGGGGTGTTCCGTCTTTTAAGACGCTTATCAGCTAGGTGTTCTTCTATACGGGCATAGAGCGGCCTACCCGTTTCGCCAATATATTTATCGCTACACGCTTTGCAAGAGATTAGGTAGACTGTACCTACGCTCGTGCAATCACCGTCTCTGCCGTTAGGACATATTTTACAATCTTTCATTATACAGAGACGGTCATATAAGCGGTTGCGAACTAGTTGGCGTTTTAGAGTATTCGGTGGTATTTCAATAAGAGCCACCGATTGCTCTAAACCCGCTCTTTTCAAACAGCGTTTTATAGCTGTACTAATCTCATTTGAAAAGAACGGGAGTATGAACGGGATTTTCCTTTCATTCGAATTTTCGTTTGGAGGCGCACTATTTCCTCTAAACCTAAGCCGAGGGGCTACAAATTCATATCCATTAGAAGTGGCTATTTCCCGAGCCAATTTCACGGATTCTTCTCTCTGCTCCTCCCCAGTACATACGCTGGCTGCTGTTCGAAACATGTTCTTTACTAGCGCCTTTTTCGTATGTGAGGGATGAGAAGAGAGATAGTGAACCAGGATATTTTTACTACTTGGCTTCCGGTACCACTTTGTGATGTAGCCGCTCTCGCTTAAGCTTATTTGCACGTTCAAGAAAGGAAGCCAATGATCTTTTGGTATCTCACGGGTAAACTTTATATACTCTGACTGTTCATTCAACAATCTAAAACAATTATCTAGCTCCTCTTGAGTGGAGCAGATAACCAAACAGTCATCTATATACCTACAGTAGAGTAATGGCCGGAGATCCATCACTGGTGCTTCCACTTTCGACATAAAGGCAATCGCTAGGCTAGGCGCCAGTCGCTGCCCATTGCCAGCCCTCTGATTTGTGCGAAATACTTCCCGGACCATCTGAAGATTGAGCAGTTCAGGCACTCTTTTAACAGGACCATGAACTGCTCAATCGACAAGCCATACATGTTTACATGTTTCATGTGTTTATGACGGATAGGATAGCATGGTTCTTAACGTTAATACCATCCCAGTTGCTAGGACACATTCCAGCCATCCGACGAACACTCAGATGCTCCTGGATCGTCTACGTAACGCGAACCCGAACAGCGCGTACGTAATGGAGTCATTTGACGTCACTGCTCTATACACCAGCGTATCGAATGACTCCGCATTGCAAGCCACACATGAGCTTCTGTTACAACACCAGGGAGCAGTAAACATGTATGGCTTGTCGATTGAGCAGTTCATGGTCCTGTTAAAAGAGTGCCTGAACTGCTCAATCTTCAGATGGTCCGGGAAGTATTTC
This sequence comes from Parelaphostrongylus tenuis, assembly GCA_019055375.1. Taxonomy (NCBI): domain Eukaryota; kingdom Metazoa; phylum Nematoda; class Chromadorea; order Rhabditida; family Metastrongylidae; genus Parelaphostrongylus; species Parelaphostrongylus tenuis. Next base: position 18,119 of record JAHQIW010007138.1, read on the forward strand.
GCACAAATCAGAGGGCTGGCAATGGGGCAGCGACTGGCGCCTAGCCTAGCGATTGCCTTTATGTCGAAAGTGGAAGCACCAGTGATGGATCTCCGGCCATTACTCTACTGTAGGTATATAGATGACTGTTTGGTTATCTGCTCCACTCAAGAGGAGCTAGATAATTGTTTTAGATTGTTGAATGAACAGTCAGAGTATATAAAGTTTACCCGTGAGATACCAAAAGATCATTGGCTTCCTTTCTTGAACGTGCAAATAAGCTTAAGCGAGAGCGGCTACATCACAAAGTGGTACCGGAAGCCAAGTAGTAAAAATATCCTGGTTCACTATCTCTCTTCTCATCCCTCACATACGAAAAAGGCGCTAGTAAAGAACATGTTTCGAACAGCAGCCAGTGTATGTACTGGGGAGGAGCAGAGAGAAGAATCCGTGAAATTGGCTCGGGAAATAGCCACTTCTAATGGATATGAATTTGTAGCCCCTCGGCTTAGGTTTAGAGGAAATAGTGCGCCTCCAAACGAAAATTCGAATGAAAGGAAAATCCCGTTCATACTCCCGTTCTTTTCAAATGAGATTAGTACAGCTATAAAACGCTGTTTGAAAAGAGCGGGTTTAGAGCAATCGGTGGCTCTTATTGAAATACCACCGAATACTCTGAAACGCCAACTAGTTCGCAACCGCTTATATGACCGTCTCTGTATAATGAAAGATTGTAAAACATGTCCTAACGGCAGAGACGGTGATTGCACGAGCGTAGGTACAGTCTACCTAATCTCTTGCAAAGCGTGTAGCGATAAATATATTGGCGAAACGGGTAGGCCGCTCTATGCCCGTATAGAAGAACACCTAGCTGATAAGCGTCTTAAAAGACGGAACACCCCGTTAGGGACGCATAGAGAACAGAAACACGACGGAGCTGATTTTGAGATTGAAGTCACCATCCTTGCGCAGGAACAAAAAACATCAGCGCGAAAACTTCTTGAAGCACTTTGGATTAATACCACCAATCCAACTATGAACCGCAGGGAGGAATGCCTTGTTATCACACGTGATTTTAGTCAGTATATAAGACTGTTATTTTGATGGGTAAGGTGCATTACTAGCCTATGTGACCTTCTTGCGGTTGTCTCCACTTGAATCATTCAGTGGAACACATATAAAAAGCGGTGAGTATGTTGAGAGTTGATTTTGTGCTTGATGCGATTGAAATCTAGGTCTGGTGATTTTTTCTAAAAGAGTATTGGAGGTGTTTGGCTTATTGGATTGCGGACAATTTGACCTTTCCAGGCTCTGAAGAAGGCGAACTGCCGAAACGTCAGCTGTGAATAAATTTTATTATAACACCTCGTGTTTTGCTTAAAGAAGAAAAACAGTAATTATATTTAAGCATGCCGAGGTTAATAGACAGTCGGTCTTGGGAATTATTCTTATAGTCCTTAGAAGCATAACTGAGTTTCGGTAATGTGACTGATGACCGTGTTTCGTTCGCACTTGTTTACTGACAGTTTTCGATTTGCGCAATGCGAAGTGAAACTTCGTCTCAAAATGGTTCAACAGCATACGATTCAAAGGCGTTGTTTCAATGGAGCCGCTTATAATAGTGAGAAGGTTCTATCATCAGTTGAACCTAACGTATCATTTTATAACTCTATACTGCTCGCAATATCTGAGAAAGACGATAATATTGAGAGGTAAATACTATTGTCTTGTGTGTTATACTAAAAGTCGTAAACGATTCAAGAAAGTCTTGAGAGACAATCTCTCATTGTTGTAAAAGCAGTGTATGTAAAACTTTTTATAACTGACTCTGATCTAACTTGAAATGCCATCATGCCAATGGCAGCAACACCATAACCATTTATTAGGCTGATAGCTATAAAATGATAGAACTAAGATTTTCTAGAAAACAGGAAATCGCTTTCGACAAAATATTTTAATTTTTTTATGAGGACTGGCACGGCACTTCTAGTGCTAAATGTAAGTCTTAGCTTTCTCGCAAGACATATCAGCCGCACATGCCACTCGGGTGATTGTCCCTCTTTCAAATGAAGACTAGACGTAGTTAACGAACCAAAAGTTGATGCCGAGGGACGTAGGAACGCCTCCATTTGCTCACCTCACATGAATCACCGATCAAGTTTATCAACAACATTGGGACGATGATAGAAAAAACTGCGCGCAACACGATTCCAAAGTGGCACCTATTCCCTTTTTTGACTGAGGTTTTTTCGACCATGAATAAACTGGCGTGTTTCTCATTTACTTCGGAACATCACTGTCTACTCTACAAACTCAAATGTTTTTACGCTCTTTCCCCTGTTTTCTGAGGTTTCACTTGTCACTTCACAGTATAAATCTCGAGATTTTTGGCGGTACATCTTTTTTCCTTGAGAAGGCCTTCCATTCTTTCCGCAGCAACAAGTAGAAATTATGTTCCACACTCGGGCACTTTTCGCTGAACAAAGTTTCTCTCCTGGACTTTATCAGTTATCCTATAGCAATACTGAATTTTGCAGTCAGCGTGCAACATGTGACTTGTGATTTAGTATACGAAAGAAACATGCCATATCTTGTCCACAGAAAGGAAGATTTGAGAAAGAAACAAAACCAACATAGGAACGTTGAGCACCATAAAGTGTGAAAAGAAGAGTTTTAAGAAAGTAATATAGAATTATTGAGTGTGTTTTTATAACTGAAAAGAAGATTGCAGAAAGCAGTGCTATCATTTTGCTTGCAATGCGATCGTTATAAAGAATCATTGCAAGTAGTTAATAACATCAACAATCCTGTGCTGTACAGCTGTAGAGATTCCGTGAAGATCTCTCAAATAAACATCCAAATTGAAATCCCGCGGATCAGTTTATTTGGAGAACATTTTATGTTTGCTGTGGGACAATATTGTCTGTAGTTCAAAGGATCAATCTTCTATAGACCTACTAACCCTTGCTATCTCATTGCTTTTAGCACAAAAAAGTTTTCTAAGTTTCTATATTTGTATTTACATGTCTGTTAGTGACTTGTCTTGCTTAGGAGAGCGATTTCGTTGCAGAATATATAAATGCGAGAAGCATGTGGACGGTCACATAACACTATCAGTTCGCTAATATCCATTGATAATACCAAAAACATTTCTTGGCTTTTGAACAACATTGAAAACGAATTCAGTGTGCGAGTAGGGACAAACCAGTTGTAAGAAACTCATCGTTTTCTATAAGCTATCCTTGATTTGTTTTGAAAATGATTGTGTTATTAACACAAAATTTCACCTCAACTCGCAATAAGCTGTTTTTGTACATGAGTATCGCGTCTTGAGCAATATCAGTGGATGGAAAGCGTTGTGAAGTTCGTTTGCTGAGAAGCTCTTTGTCAACTATTTGTGTGTCAAAAACTATCAACAATTATACCTTTCCCTCGAGTGCTTTATTAAGACCGCGCTCAAATTTCAATAGATCCTTTCATTATTATTTGAGCCAACATGTCATGTGGTCTGGTAAGGGCTCTTGTACAGCCCGAGACACGTGTTTCGTCCTTACAGACTCATCAGCCGGGCAGAACCCGTCGTCTGTCGATCTTTTTGTAGTCAGTTCTCTCGGGAACGTTACACTCCTTATAGAGAGTTGTCGACGACGTACGTTTTACGCTCTATGTCAAGCGAAATTTTTACCTAACACAGTCAAATAGTATTGAAAGGATTTATTGAAATTTCAGCGTGGTCTTGATAAAGCACTCGAAGGAAAGGTATAATATAATATGATAAAAATACCAGCCAGCTAGCAATCGAGTGCGAAAACACTCTGTGTTAGGTGAAAATTTCGCTTGACATAGAGTGTAAAACGTACGTCGTCGACAACTCTCTATAAGGAGTGTAACGCTCCCAAGAGAACTGACCATTAAAAGATCGACAGACGACGGGTTCTGCCCGGCTGATGAGTCTGTAAGGACGAAACACGTGTCTCGGGCCGTACAAGAGCCTTTACCAGACCACATGACATGTTGCCTCAACAGTAATGAAAAGAACTATCAACAATTATAAAAGGTCAGCCTGAGATGTAGCATATTTTCACGACAATTGTGCTGATTACAATTTCTATATAAAAATTAGTCTCAATGTAAAATCATTCTTCCACTACGTAGCCATGACCGGCTATCAATTCTTCTCGAAAATGATTGAATAACTCCGTAACCTCTTCTTACTCAGCGTACGAGGTTGTTATGTTGATGATTTATTCAACACGCATGAACAGAACAGTACACATACTAGTGATGGCCGATGTTTCGGCTTTGTCGCTTTCTCCAGGACCTGAAAGACTGATTTGATGTGCAACATGCTCACTCAAGCACTCTTATCACCGAAGCAGAAAAGCTTACTTTACCTACCACTTCGTTGCTTCAAATGGTCGGCGAATGCTGTCGAGGTTGGTTTACATAACATCTCACGGGCCATAAAAAGCAACTCAACGGTACGTAATGTAAGGTGTCCTTACTGAGTATATTGCATGCGAGTTTAACTCTTTCAAGCTCTGAAGAAGACGAAAACGACGAAACATCAACCATCACCACTGAGTGTATTGTACTGTTTATGCGTACTGAATAAATCGTCAACTCAACAACGTCGTACTTGCTATGTAAAGAAACATTACGGAGTTGCTCAGTCTTTCCTGTCCGCAGTTGATTAGTACGACAATTTTAGCGAAGGTCGTTATCGAGTTGAAAAAAAATATTTACCAATCGGACTCATGACTGATAAGAAATCAACTCATAAAATTGTCATAAAGACTCACAAAATGAGAGGATTATATCTTTTAGACAGACACAGAATTCAAATTTCTTCACCAGTTTCAGAAAGACTTTTTATTTCAGCTGTAGAGTTAATAGTGACATGGATAAATGAACCTCCATGTAAACGATGCAATAATATAACTGACTATTCTCATAAAACACACTGTTGATGGATAGTCAACCAAAAGCCATTCGTTGTGGATTGGTTTTCTTGAGTGAGACAACTCTATCCGAGCAACGCTCCACTCATTCAGATTCTACGTGATGTGATAACGAGAGACCAAATAATAAAAACGATAGGTGTGGGCAATTAACGTGAATTACCAAGGTTCTGAAGGAGCCGAAGGTATCAGACCGCTTCATATTGCGAGTAGGGAATCCCGAGAGGATTGGCTAAAGACGAAGAATTCTGCCGAGTGAGAAGACCGTAAGGTTGAAACACGTGTATCGGGCTGTACAAGACCCCATTAACAGATCACATAGCATGTGGCTTAGACAATAATTATGAGGTATTTTGATAATAACGACGAGTCTGCTAATAACTGGAAAAACATATGCTTTATATCCAGTATAAGCTCGCTTGGTCATTTGGATCGAAGGGTGAATAGTTACATTACGATTGGGTTTTCCGAATGAGTGGCGGTAGCTCTTACTGGCCTACACTATGCAGCGCTTACATAGGGAAATGTAGAGTTCATTGTAAGTTTGGAATAGTTCGACGAAACGGTCAACTGTTATTGGTGTAAATTCAATTCAACGTCCATCGAAACTCCTTAGATAGCAGTAAAGTGGCGAAATACGTAAGGAATTGGCTCAACATTACCCTTAGAAATTGTTGAAGTCTAATGTTTTTCTCTTCTTATAAAAGGTGAGTGAGATTTAGTGAAGTAAATAACGCCGACGCACAACTTTATTCACCTGGTCCAATGGCTCTTTTGCCGAAATGCAAATTTGCTTTAGCTCGACATGTATCTCCACACTAATAGTCTGCTTAGGTATATCATCTCATCGGTTCAATTCTGGCCAGCCGGTAGCCACACGTCGAATAAGGAACACTTTAAAATTGATCGGAGTGGACTACAAAGTTCTGCCTCGTCCCTCATATTTGCTGGACCTCATGCCACGTGATACCACTTCTTCAAATATCTCGACATCTTTCAGCGGGAAAACGATTCCACAAACAGCACAATGCAGAAAATGCTTTGCAAACATTTATCGAATCTCGAGACACCGATTTATACAACATGAATAGAAAGAAAACTCAATTATTGTTGGGAATCATCTCCTGATTGTAATGGCTCCATTTTGACCGACAAGATTGGGTATGATTCTAATTACACTCAAATCTAAAATTTACGGCTCGGAACCGCCATCAGTCTTACACCATTTTCATAAGTCCACTTTGGAGCTTGTGAGTGAGTAAGCATAAATGCCAGCTTGGAAAGAATTTGGGACAAAAGATTACAATGAACAGATTCAGCAAAAAGATCATACATACTTTAGCAATCTGTGTTCGCTTACAAATCCGTTGTTCACAAAAAAGTAACTTGAAGGCTTTTTCTCTTCACAAATGTCGCTCGACCCTTGTTGAGCTCATAAAATCAATTTTCAGCACAGAGATACACCATTCAATGGCTTTTCAGATTACCTAATCAATTGATTCCTTTTCTTTGCCGCGATTTTTTCCTTTTTTTTCTCTTTAGGAAACTGAACAATAAAACGACTGCCTCAAAAGCCTATGGCATCATCTTTCTAAAGGTACGAGGAGAAATGTACTTGAACGCCTGAAAAGATTTTGGTTCACAGAGGTATTGATCTTCAAATTTCTTCACATAGGCATTGATCTTCAAACGAAAGAAAAAAGTGCGCCGTCTAAAATGTGTTAATGCTGCAAAAAATATCTGCTGGTGGAATTCCGCGAAAGGTGTCACTTGCTTCTAAACAGATTGTACAGCTATAGACGATGTATAGTCAATAGCGTTTCCTGCTTATATAATGTTCAATGAACCCGTAAACACTGAAAAAAATGGCCAAGTACAACAGCTTGCTACTAATAATGAAGTTCTATATAGAAAAAATTTAAATGACAAATTGCTGAACTGATTGACAACATGTTCCGCTCTCTTTGCATTGCCTGTGTACTCACAATTATCTTAACACTAATGCTCCAGGCAATTCTCAATTCTTTGAAGGTTTCACACTTGAGTTTTGTGATAACGTTCATGACAGCACCATTCCGCTCTCCTGGTTACGTGATAAACCCGAAATGTTAGTGTGGTGATGCTTAAGAGACATGTCTGAGGTAGTTCCCCGAGCATACTACACAAAATCTAGGTATTTCTGTTGATTTCATATTGCCCTGTGGGTATCCATTGCAGAATTTGGGCCAAATAATCCAAGCGAGCATTTTTCGCATATGACAAATCTATACATCAAAGGGTTTATTCAAAAATTCTGATCCAATCACGGTATGGCATTGGAGTACTTATGTTTTGAAAGAAGAAAAAAGAATGAAGGAGTTGATAAACTTCTGAGTGACGTGCCATGCACTCGACTTCATTGAGAATCGTTGAAGATAGTTGAATTTATATTTGTCCTTTACAATATCTCGCAATGACTTACCGATACCATGAACTTAGTCTGCTAACCTCTCACACAAATATATCGATCACCCGACTGCGGAAGGATGTAATGCTTGGGTGAGCTTTAGATCATAAGTGAAACATCGATCACGTTTGTGCCGAAGGAAATCTCTAACCAGCGCCTCAAGCGCCACAGTATCAAAGTATTTTATTGCAAGTTAATAATCAGTATCGATCTTAGCGACTAGATGATTTCACGGTATCATCAATCAATTGTTCATTTCACAAAATAGGAAAGGAATCTAACAGAGGCTTGAGAGGTTTAAAGTGACTCTAAGGGGCCTCTATTGAACCTATAGACTCTACAGTGTACTTGTTGCACGTTATGAGCTCAAGAAAAAGAGGGTGATTTTAAAAGAGCTAAATGTAAACGTTCACAAAGAATTTTTTGATTTGCATTCCTGTAATTGAAAGAATACTTTCGTTTTGTCGATGGCTTACCATATAATGAGAGTTTTTTTTATTTATAACTGGTTTCGAGAAAATAAGTGAAAAATTTTTCATTGGTCACATAAATTTGCCAATACCTTGCATCGCATAATTAGTGATAGCCAGAGCAGAAACCCGGCTAGTGCAATAGGTCAGCACCTACCTTGGAAAGTGTGAAAGAAAGATGCCATTCCCGTTCAAAGTTCAAAGTATTGCAAATCGCTCAGCATTACTAGGCAACTGATAATGAAAAAGGTATAGGTACCGAAATATTTTCATCTTCTATCATATTACCTTAAATGCGCTACGATTTGTAGACTTCTGGAGTGTCTGGAGCGCAATGTGATGCAAGCACTGGATTTCTCGCTGAAGTAAACAGCATCAATGCACGTGATAAAATGTATACAGATTATGTTACGGCGAGTTTGGAGTACGTTCTTTCATCAGAATTTTTGCGATGCTTCATGCAATTTGGGGGTATTTTTTAAGATAACAAAATATCTAGACTAATATCAATATTTCAGTACAATTTTTAAAATTTACTTCCGTTGAAATAATTCCAGATTTCTTGTGATTTCGTCTTTGGCCCGTGGTGGGGCGATATCTGCTTGGTTACGGTCGAAGAACTGGTACATTTATTCATGAGGTGGCTCCAGCATGGCTTTCAACCTTACAACACAACCCTACCAATCCTGGGTGGCCGTGAGGCTTGCCAGTTCCTCGAAATGTGTCCAGCCGCTTCAGTAATTCTTCCCTAAGAACTCTTTCTTCGTCAAACAATGAAAGATGACTGAAATGCTTATTCCATATTCTTACAAAGTTTAGCAGTCCATCTACTACCAAAAATCTATAATGTAGATCAGTGTTTGTACAGATAACAGTAGGAACAACTATAAACCATATGGCAGCAAAGATGAACTCACTTAACTAAAAATGCTTTTCGACGCTCGATGGGAAGTTATTCAGGTACTTTACTTATTATTCAAGTAGCTAAGATTGTCTTACGCATCATAAATGTTTTTAGCGGTTAGAATTTTGTGCAAGTGGCCAACCTTTCTTCGCGTTTTAGGCAAGCTTCTGGTAACGGTGATCGTAACTGATTTGTAAAATCGCATAATAAATTAGAGAATAACACAACCTAACTAATCAGTATTCGTTCGTCATAAGGGAACAAGATGAAATGAGGACTCTCCATAAAGTGAAATCGAACGATATGAACAATTACGAAAGAAAACCGCTGTGATAAATTGTGTCTTATGCTTCTTTTCTTTTAAGGAAATGATATGCAGGAATGTGAACCTTCTTCTGCCAGGATCGTCGTCTATCATCTAAGTGCTAGGGCATTGATAAAGCATGGCTGCTACCATATTCGTGCTGATATGACATTTAGACTTTTTTTGTCCACTTCATTTGTGTGTATGGTAGTTTTCAATACACGACGCAGAGAAAGGCAGAACTATTGTTTTGATAAAGCAATAGAAAACTTAGTGAGATCCTGTAATGGATAATCACAGGTTTAAGCCTCAGATTTCAAATGCTGCGAGTCGAGTATTCTCAGCACCCTTGTGAACATATTTTACTAGTCTGCAGTCATCAAACAATAAGCTATATACAAAATGGAATTCAAAATTGTACTTCAACAGTCGAATGCAGCTGTAGAGCACAAATGGGTATCTTGCTCTAAACTTTGGAATTTTGATGTGCAACGTTATTAGGTGAAATGCCAATGTAAGCACCTATTGAGAGATTGAGAATCTACAGAACAAACCAAAGAGGGACTGGCATTGATTTCTAAGCGTTCATATCAACCTATCCGAAGACGACTTCACCTCGAAATACTACCGGACACCCAGTAACAAAAACATATCCGCTCACAACTTTTTCTCTCACCGTTTTCACACAAAGAAGACATTCATATGATTATGGCCAATGAAATCGCCAGTGTGTGCTAGTGAACACTTCATTTTGAAGAAGACAGTGTGCAGAAACATCAAACAACAGAACAATTTCGATCCGACTTACTAGGAATTTCATACGATTTTTTTATCTCACTATTTCCGAGTAGCAAAGGTGTATGTGTAATCTCCAATTTTCATGCTCTTTTACAAACGATCAGTGAACTCTGAAGCGTTAGTGAGCACTTTACTTCCAAGAAGGCAGTGTGTAGAAACATCAAATTACAGAACAATTTCGATTCAACTTATTAATGATTTTGTATGATTTCATTATTTCACTAAGTCTGGGATGCCGAAGATGTAAGTGTGGTCTCACATTTATTCTCTTATACGAATGGTCAATGAACTACGAAGCTTGATAATTATTTTTCGGGCAGTGCATATGGTCTGTCATTGGCAGCTATATAGACCAATACACGTGTTACGACCTTGCAGTCGTCATTTCACGGTCTCGTCTAAGGCAATTACTCTAAGGGGAGAACCCTCTTACATTGAGGATTGCAGACACAATATTTACACGAGCCGATAAGTGAGAAAACCGTTAAACGGAGCTGTTGTGCACTCGACTGCCCTTGGCCGATAAGCGTGAAAAATCATAACATTCTCTCTGAGTGCTTTCCTAAACCGCGCTCAAATTTCAATATACGTGATAATTTCTTTTTAGCCGTGCACATGGCCTGCTATGGGCACTCATACAGTGCAATACAGTTCCTCTAATTTCAGTTCCCATTTCTTTTCAGTAACTCCTCCGTGGTAGTGGGGATGCGAAGTGCTTTTTTGTTTGGAAAGCTATTGGAAGGGTGCCGCAAGTATTAGGCTCATCGACGAGCAGCTCATAGTCATCGATTCAAATAAGCGCAATTATAAAAAGCTGTCTAAGAAGCAGTGTTCTGAAAAACTCCCTAAGAAACACAGTAATTCCTCCTAATAACTTAGAGTCGCCAACTGGTTTGGAACCGCTTGTACAACCGCTTGTGTGAGACTAACAATTAGCACGCCCTAATTGTATTGAAGGAGATTGCATGAGTTACAATATACTTGATCTCGTGCACAACATGCGGTGATGAATGGATTGGTGAGAGAAAAGGACCACTTTGAATGCGCATCAAAGAATATTTAGATTGGAAAGCCATCAGCAAAACAAGTAAGCCATTGGAGACATACACAGTGTAAACATCAAGACGCGGATTTTGATAAGGGAAATCCTGGAGCAAGAACCAGAAATATCACCGCGAAGAGCCCTCGAGGCTTTTTGGATAGACCGCAAAAGACCAAAAATGAATAGGAGGTTAGAATGCCTGAGCATAACAAGTGATATGGTATAATTATACCTTTTCCTCGAGTGCTTTGCTTAGACCACGCTCATATTTCAATATATCCTTTCATCATTATTTGAGCCAACATGTCATGTGGTCTGGTAAGGGCTCTTGTACAGCCCGAGACACGTGTTTCGCCCTTACAGACTCATCAGCCTGGCAGAACCCGTCGTCTGTCGATCTTTTCATAGCCAGTTCTCTCGGGAGCCGTCACACTCCTTATATATAGTTATCGACGACGTACGCTTTACACTGTGTGTCAGGTGAAACATTCACCTAACACCGAGTGTTGTGCACTCGATTGCTCATTGGCTGGTACTTTTATCATAATTATACCTTTTTCTCGAGTGCTTTACTTAGACCACGCTCAAATTTCAATATATCCTTTCATCATTATTTGACAGACGACGGGTTCTGCCCGCTGATGAGTCTGTAAGGACGAAACACGTGTCTCGGGCTGTACAGGAGCCCTTACCAGACCACATGACATGTTGGCTCAAATAATGATGAAAGGATATATTGATGTGGCATCTCATCTCAATTTTATCTTCTAATCTGAGTGTGGTTCATTTTGCAAAATGCGTCACACTAGACCGGTGACCGCTCTCACAGAACTATGTAACGTGGGGTACTGCAGAGTGACTAGACTGAAGATTTTTTTTTGTATGATTTTTGATGCCTTCGAAATATTGACCGAGTGATTAGATATGGTGTGGTATGCACGTCTAGGCATTGATGAAGGCGTTGCCGTCTGAAAGTTAGCTATCGAGTTTTTAGGAAAAGGAAGTACCAACCTCGTGCAAGCTTTAAGTAAAGAAGGACAATTATTTTTCATTTCATGCATGAAGCCTGCTATGGGCACTTATGCAGCCCAGTGCACGTGTTTCGGTCCCATCAGCCTTGTCACAGGGCACCGTCTCTCGTCTTCACCAGTGACATAACTCCCCTGTATAGAGAAGACGCAGACATACTACGTACAAGTGTCACAAAGTGAAAGAATTCACTAGATGAGCAGTGTAGTACACTAGAGTGCTCTTTGATTATATTCATGAAATATCATATCATACCCTTTGATTGTTTTCTTAGAACCACGACCAAATTTAGGCAAGCCTGAAAATTTTTTTTGAACCACACATTTCCTTCATCTGTGTCTGCCCTATCTAAGGTATTTGAGCTCCCACGAGAGGATCGGCTAAGACGAAGGACATTGCCAAACTCACGACGATGCGTAGGCCAAATATTGGGCTGTATAAGTGCCCGTAACAGACCACATTCATGCCTGAAAAGATAATTATCAAACATATTGACTCATCACTATTTTGCCTTTTGTGTTTCAGTTATTCAATGAAGACATTCTTATCGATTTGAAGGTTTTTAGTTGTATTGATGATTCTCGGTTGTGATTGCTGCTCACGCGAATGTTTTCTTATCGTTTTGTACGTTTTGTATCTGTGACAGAAACGCATCACGGTGACTGCTCCTACGACTAGTCACAATTTTTCATATTGCCGCGCGATACGATAATATACCTTCATTTTGAGTGTTTTATTATGACCACTCTCAAATGTCAATAGATCCTATCATTATTATTTGAGCCAATGTCGTGTGATCTGGTAAGAGATCTTGTACAGCCCGATACAAAATAAGGCATAATATGATAAAAATACCAGCCAAAGAGCAGTCCAGTCTGCGATATTTCCACTTGACATTCGTGTAAATCGTTCGCCTTCGATACCTCTCTGTAGGTAGATCAGGTTCACGGGAGGATTAGCTCATAAAAAGATTGAAAGACGAAGCGTTCTGTCCAACTGACCAGACTGTAAGGTCGAAGAACGTGCATCGGGCTGTACAAGAGTCCTTCAGATCATATGACATATTGGCTCAAATATATTGAAAGGATTTGATAATAATTTCCCATTGATGGTACTCTTATCGATAACCATATCTTGCAATGTTGCTATCATTCGCTTTCAACCACATGCTGCGTGACTGTTCTGTTTTTTTTTGCGGTTCAAGTTAACTCCATGTTGTGTATTTAGAAATCGCTTCCGTAAGTTGCTTTCGAATATTGCACGCCGGTTTCGTAACGCGTTGGCATACCTAGCTTCTCAGCCAAATATGAGAGCCAGTATCGCACAACTATTTGTTATGCCTGTATCCCTCCATTCTTGACCATTCCCCATATTTGTATTCGTCGTGATTCTCAGCAACGTTCAACACGTTGGAAACCACGTTGATTTTGTACGCGGCCGAACGGCGAAACAACGAGCACAGCTCGTTGCGGCGACAATGTAATAGTTTCCCAATGAAATTTGGATTCTTATCGTCACTAAAGAGAGTTTAATCTCCAGTAACAGAAAAAATGTGGTAAAAGAGACTTCAGTATGACTATATATGGTTGGAACATGTCAAAACAATCATGAAACAACGTAATATTTTCTAAAGGGGTAGTTCACCTTGTAATGAGCTGCAAATTCAGCGATAATTCGCAGAAATTTTTTGGAAATTAGTAGACTTTAGAAGTTGGAGCTTTTGTATAGCTTTGAAAGAGACTTTGCTCTAGTGTCTCATGACTAAAATCTCTCTACAAATCCACTTGAACTCTAAATGAATGTTGTTACATCGCTGCAACCTGGAAATCTTGCCAATGCTTTTTTCTAAACAACAGATTATTGGAAGGAAACCAACATGCTCACAAACAATCATATTTTGGACCTTATAGAACGATTTCATACTTTCCTATTTACATTTCTACACATTTCGCCCACGTTTACCATTCATCTAATATATCAAGAGTAATCACCTTTATTTATAGCTACGAATAGGCGTCATTAATTAATTTTCATTATAATATCGTAAAATGACACATTATACTACCAGTATGTACTTCCGAATGAAATATTACAAAACAGATGTTTCAATTTTAGTGTAATCTCATTACATATACCTCAAAATCATCATTGCGATGGTAAGTTACAGGGCATTGGGCCAAGATTAGTGTTGTAGCTTGCATGCGATGCCACTAAAGTCTCCTGATTCAGTGTATTCTAGGAGTTTGGGCCTTTATAGAATACACAAATTACTTTGTTTTGTCCTTCCAGAGAGAGTGAGCATATGACGCAATGATAAGAAGTGCTCTGTGTAGCACACAAGGTCGTTGGCTTGATCTCACGCTCATGGCTCACCAAGCCGCCCATCCCTGTGGAATCGGTAGATTGGTACCGAACTGGTCGCAGACTTGTCTGGGAGAATAAGCTTCACTGACTCGATTCAGCCTGAGGCCACCGCAAGTCTTTTCAAAAGCTAGATGCGCATTCAATCGCCTCACAAAGTAAAAAATTGAAAACACATGAATGGCGTATCCTTCAAGGACTTATCAACGCCAAATGCTTTTTCCTTCATCCTTTCATCCCTTGAGACCTATAAGCACTTTTATTATCTTATATTGCGTTATAAGAATCGTCTATCAAGGCAGTATTTGCCACTGGGCATGTACGCTATTCAGGTGTTCTATGTAGTCCTTTTTGGTCGACTAGCCTCAAGGCGGAATATGTACTATGCCCAGTAGCCTCTCCAAACAACCTCAACGTTATCACCTGTGGCCGGTTGCAGCTTCCCTATAACTACATGAGAGATCTTATCTGCTATCTCCTTCCATTCAGATATTCATTCCAGATATCATTCAGCTTACCCATGTGCGCAATTTGTCTTCTGCATGGCATGTTCACAGTGCTGAAGGGGAGGTCGGTGATGAAGCCAATGACAGTATGGAAGACATGCACTTGTAGCAGATAGTGGGTCATGTGAAGCTCTCTCACCCAAAAGCCTGCCATTTGGTGAAAATAAGCAGGTGTTGAAAGTGACCTAATGCTCACATGCAAAAATACCGTTTAGGAAGAACTTTTTTCCTTCCCATACAGTTATAGCAATGATCATATCAAAACGAGAAAAAAAGGTTCCATCTCCTGATGACTGCAAATTTTTAGCGGATGTTTGTCGTTATGGTTAAAGCCAGCATCTCACTGGTGTTCTATCAAAAATGTTTTTGAAGGTCGTGTAGTGGTCAAAGCTTTTATCATTCTTTTATCGAAATCCGGGTAACTCTTGCGATGGCGAAATAAAGACAATTTGTTACCATTATTTTCCTCTTAATTTTCAATTTTTTTTTAAAGAAAAATGTATGTACTTGAGTCACCAAAATTTAATTCATGTTCAGAACTTCTGAATTTTACTCGAAATGGGAAGATGTCGCTAACATGAAATGTTTGTGTAACAATCAAACAGGATATAAATGATTTATCAACTCGCATGACCGACTATCAATCAATCTCTGTATTGATTGACTAATTCCTTGATTTTCTTATTCAACAAACACGAGGTTGTTAATTTGACGATTTATTCAGTACAGATGAACAGCCGTTTCGCCTTGTCGCCTTCTTCAGAGCCTGAAAGAGTCGAATCGATATGCAGCACACTCAGACAAGCACTTTCATAATAATGGCACAACAGCTTACACACCTTCTTGTTTTATGGTTTACTTCATGAGATTTTTCTAATTCATTTAGCTACTATATAAGTCAAGAGAGTATGACTTATTACACCATAGTGTAGACCACACGACCCATATCACTGAGCCAAATCGAGTAGCAGCAGTAATAACGTTACTGAAAATACTCTGTCATATCAAGTGATGGATAATATGCGCTTTACAAAAATGAAAAAATCTAACTCATCAAACAATGAAGCATTATGTACATTAAAGGAGGATAGAAGAAAGAGAAAAGTATAAAGCAACAGAAAGACAAAAGTGTAGATACCGTAGCGCAAAAAAACTGTAGCCCACTCTTCAAATACAGGACTGAAATTTCAATCAAGTAGAGGGATGGCAAAAAAACACCCCTCTCGAACCCTGTGTACGTAAACGGACGTTTTCAATTGTTAGAATGGGCTGTTTCCACCTTATACACTGATAATCGAGGATCATGACTAAGTTCACTGGAAGGAATAACAAGCTGCAATTCTTGCATCATAAGCGGGTCAATTCGATTCCGAGTTTCCATGAGATAGTTGCTGTCGGTCGCTTTTTTCTTTGAGGATATTCAAAAACAATATGTGTTAAGAAAACTCTCAGGTCAAATTACCTATAACGCATAAAACTTATAAATATCGCAAAAAATACCGGACAAGGAGGAAGAGTTGTCAAGTACTTTGTCCCGCTTCTACGTTGCGGTGGTTAATGTGCCATGGCACTGGTCACTGCAGTTCGCTGCCAGATTGAGAGCAGCGTCATGTTTGCCAAAATGGCTCATATACGATGTCCATGGTATCGATATTGCCATAATAAGGACTTGTCGCACTTCAGGATGGCAGAATTATTCCTGAGAGCCTATAATTTAATTTGAGAGCGTAACTACACGAAAGTACTTGCTAACATTGAAATACGTTTCGAATTCTGTTACCTGCACTCTCTTGCTGCTAGTTGCCACTTATTGCATTATTTGGCGGTGGAATTGCTTACGGAAGGTGCGACACTCCTGATAGTGAACGGTTCATGGAAGAAGTAGCGATCCTTGTGGCGGGCTGGTATATGAAGCGGAAATCCTGGCGGTGGATCAGTTTATGGAAGAAGTGGCAGTCCTGGTGGTAGGCTAGCATATGGAAGAAGCGGAAATTCTGTCGGTGGACCGGACTAGCTGCAGAAGGTAGAGAATAATCTAATTTGTTTCAACTATGCAATAATTAGTTTTTGAGTAATAAACAGCTAACGTGAGCCAAATTTCTGCAGGTCAGAACGTCCTATAGGAAATGGTGGTCAGAAAGAGTTGAAACATGAAAATAAGTGTTATCATGCAGGAAAATTGCAAAGTTCGGGTCGTTGTGATTTTTTTAATGTGATTTCGCAATAAAACTGCAAGATCTCAGTATCATTCAAATGAGAAATTTTTCGCGAACATTTTGGTATATATCTTGCAGTACCTGCTTGAAGGAGGAGCTCGCTAATGGCTCCATTAATCTTGTGCTCCACTTTACTAACATTTTCCTCTACGCTCCGTTCGTGCTTGAGTAGCAAGCGAATTCGTTCTTACGGCAGTTCCGTTATAAAACAGGTACAGGCAAATTGTATATCAAAGTCCGCTCTAAAAACGGAATTGAGCGCTACCAGAATCATGCAATTTCACTTGATCTTAGTTAACAGATTTGCGAAGAAAATTCTCGCAAATGACTTTTTTGATTACAAAAGTTATCATCTTTAAAGCCCCTATAAAAACTAGCAAGTAGATCTGTTGGCTCATGTCGACTCAAATAATAATGAAGAGATCTATTGAAAATTGAGCGTGGTCCTATAAAACACTCGAAATAAAGGCGCAAGATTATAAAAATACCAGCCAACGAGCAACCGAGTATAAAACACTGTAAGTAAGTTTGGTGATATTTTCACTTGACATACAGTGTAAATCGTTCATCATCGATACCTCTCAGTAGGGAGAGCAGACTTCCGAGAGGATTAGCTAATAAAAAGATTGAAAGATGACGGGTTCTGCCCGACTGACGAGAGTGCAAGGTCCAAACACGCATATCGGGCTCTACAGGAGCCTTACCAGATCACATGACATGTTGGCTCAAATAATAATGAAAAGATCTAGCATGTAAATCATTGTGAATATAAAAAATATGTAAGTAAATAGCATCTCCAGTGCACTTTCAAAAGGAAAATTGGGAGTTTGATATCTTTATTTTTACTGTAATTACAGCAAAAAACTGCGGAGTCATATTTGTCGACCTAATGTCTAGTTGCAGTGGTGATTGAAGCGTATTAACCTATTAAACAGAGTGAGCGGCAAGTGGTTTATCAAACTTTAAGCTTTGATAAAAGTGCAGAAGAAGAGGTTTCTTCAGCGGACGCCACAAAGCTATAACTATGAAAGGAACTCTGATGAAACGACTTCCGATGAGACCGATTTATAATTAAACGATCTCCTTTGAAGTATTCACAGATGGAGAGACTTCAATTGTGGAGAAATAAAGAATAGTGTTCCAGAACAGTAGAAATGAATCAGCGTGCAAACTCGTTAAGCATTCAGAAGTCACATAGGAAGGTAGAAATATATGGAACTCATTGTTTCAAAGTTTTTATCAGCGCTTTATAGGAGCACCACCGTCAAGAAGGTAAACTTTGATTGTGACACATCACAAACTCAAAAGATATGTACTAATCTAACCTCAGATTTCAAAAGTTGATTTCAATTCCTCGAGAATAAATAGATCAAAGTTTGAAATTATAGCGTAATTCCTGCCCTTTCCATAGAGAAATAGAAGCTACAATGTGTAGAAAGTTTTAAAAAACTTCAACAGATCAGGTTTTTCTAAGTGAGTTTCACTAGTCTTCTGAATAAAAGAGAAGAAATGACGAAATTGAATTTTTCAGATGTTCCAAAAGTGACAAAGTGACATTTATTCAATAGGGACGGCTGGTTCAAATTGTGATCGTGTAATTGAACTTTTTCTAACTTACTGCGAAAATCTGATGAGCTTGTTGGCCGTATCGGAAGAAGAACAACCAGCAAATAACGCCGTCACTATTGTGAGATCGCAATTCGGTCCATTAAATTGCGTAAAAAAATATTTGCCTCTAAACTGAAGATTTGAATTTCATCGTTTTGGACGAACTCATTCAGCAGCGAGGCACTCCAAAACATGAAACTTAGAAAAATATACTGTTTGCAAGAAAACAAACTACTGACTCATGGTCGTTTAGAAAAGGACAATTGTGTGAGGCTATAAGAAACATGGGGTACCATCAATCTGCCAAAATCCGGATTGTTGACAATAACTGCGAGCATTTTTCACAAATAAAATGTTCTGATGGAAGTCACAGCATGAACAAATCGAAAAAAATGGTAAAGACGGGCTTGCGCAATTCCAGCCAAGACATCGCCAATTACAGAGACAAAGTTACTACTTAATGACGAAAATTCATACGTTTTTAAACATAAAAACGCGTAAGTGTTAGTCGAAAAGTTCAGTGCCATTCTTGATGAGTAGACAAGAGGTTGTCATAGTAGAATAGATCAAATACAACGTATTACCGTCAGTAGCCAACGCCTGAGTGGTGCCGCCATTTTCAAAGCCTGAAAAGGTTATGCTAACTTGCAGCCTACAATTAGGCAGTTCAGTAACTCCAGCAAAAGATTTATATATGAAATCCCAGGCGCAGACTGAAAGGTTTTTATAAAACATTCATTTTTTTGCTTCTTCCAAGTTTCCTAATTATTTAGAAAACCAGCCGCACAACATCGAATATACTTGACTCAAATCAAGAATCGGGTTCCAGATTTGGCGCTGATCGCGCATGATGTTAGGGCACTCATTGTTGCTGTTTGTTTCTGTATTTTTGACATTTACACAAGTCGATTCGAGAGTCTTACGTAGTTTTTAATGTACTTAATTTCAAAATGATAGTTTTAATCTATGTGATCGGCTCATTTGTAATCTGTTCAATACGCCCTCCAATGCAGTCCTTTGCACTTCTGGAAATGAAATGAGCGCTAGAAGTATTGGGTCTCGCATGGCGAGGAAAGAATTATGATACAGGTCAAAAAGTGGCAAGAACACAAAGATCGTCGTCTGGCTCGAGCGGAGTTATGAACTGAACTACTGCATATTATGGATGTATTAGTTTCATTAGAGGCATCCTTCAGAGATACAGGCATTAATTTTCAGATCGTGGAACCACCTTCACCGAAAGAGCCGATTGTGAAGAAATATTATGGAATTTTTAGAACTTGGATTACAGGACTGTTGCTCAACAGCGGCATGACACGGCCTAATGAACAATCAAATAGATGAGAACAGTATGATTTTGTGAAAGAAATTGATACATGTTTCACAAGCCAAAACTGTGAATCTCAGATCAATTTGTTATCAGAACCAAATGACCTTCTTTTAAAACTCTCTTATTCGAGCTTTTATGTATTTGCAGAACAAGAACTTCGCTGCATTAATCACATGCCAAAAAGCCGGAAGCCTAGTGGCAACGGTGGAGTTTATTTGTGATAAATCGCTTGGAACGTCGTCCGTATCATTATCAACAAACGCATAGAAGAAGATATGAGAATGGTGAGAGGGCCCCATTAAATTTTAAATGAGTGAAGTAGTATATCCTTAATGAGGTACCCCATGTGCTACTTCCAAATCCACAGTTAAAATTAACATAATATTCAGTAAGTATTTGAACATCAAATGATATTCGTTTTTTTGACTGCTTTTAGCGGTGGTATGATGTTTCAGATATATACCCATTGGTGTAGAGCAATGTGCAAAACTTTTGCGCCAGCGGAACTAGAACCCTAACCTCATTCTTTTCGCGAATGCGTGCTCCATCCGTTACACTACTGACGCCCATTTTACACATCGCTCTTTTCTACGCTTTAGCGCACCTATCTGCCAGCCGCCAGCCCTCAACGGCCTGGCCCAGGTAGTCCATCTCAACATTGAACCCAGTCATGCTGACAGATATTGGGTATTAAAGACCAAATGATATTCTTTTTTTTTCACCGCTTTTAGCGGTGGTATGATGTTTCAAATATATACCCATTGATGTAGAGCAATGTGCAAAACTTTCGCGCCAGGCGGGACTAGAACAGGCACCTCATTTTTTCCGGGAATGCGTGCTCTATCCGTTACACTACTGACGCCCATTTTACACATCGCTGTTTGAGCGTTTTGGTGGATACGTATAAAAAGTCGTTGCAGTAGTCATTCGATAGCTAAAATCAAATGAATTTGACCGATGCATTTTATTTCTTAGAAGGCCTGTTTTCGCTGCTATAACAGTAAAAAGAATATTTTGCTATTTTTTGTTTTATTTGGTTTCACTTTCAAGCATTTCTCGCCGGATAAAGTTTTTTCATGAGCAATTGATAATCATGAAAGAGGGAAAATCTTAGTAACTTCAAGAATGCACTTGATTTTGATAAAGGGCTTCTCAGAGTGTTGTAACGATCAAAAAGATTAGATTTCGCAAATTTGAATAAGTTTCTATGCCCGCATCCTGTTTTGACCTCTTAGGAAAAACGCGTTTATTGATTTTTGCCAGAGTTACACTGATCATTCGATAATTTGAATCTAGGAAATTTGAAGGTGTACTTCGTTCTTAAAATGGTTTCCTTAAACGCTCTAACAGCACAAATTACAAAATCTTTTACACTCAAGCATTTCTCACTAAAATTAGCTTTTTCGCTGGACTTCTAATAATTCTACGATAGCTCAAATCTTGACAATTTCCACAATAGCTTTGCTTTTGAAAAGAGCTCTCTATTACTCTGTGATAGTCAAAAGAAGAATACGTTTCGCAGTTAGTTAATGTGTTGCTAAAGGCACGGTGACTTGAGGCCAGTTTCGCGAAATCTTACCCTTTGGAGTGCGAAACCCAGTCTTCTTTTGACCAACACAGCTCACTAAGAAGTCCTCTTCAAAAATAAACTACGTCCATGAAGTTGCTGAAATTTTCACTATTGGATGATTAATAATTGCTGAGAAGACTTTTTCCGTTGAGAAATCCTTAGATGTGGAACACAAATTTATGTCGACTGTAAGAGCGCAAAAAACGAGCCATTTGAGAAGCAAAATACACCATTCGAGTTCACTTGACTTAGCTATCAAATAAATACTAGTAATCTAGTGAAATAAGTCTTTTCTAGAATAGCCCGAAATCCCACGACCGCAATTCTTAAAATGGGATTGAATGTGACAGAAATGATTTTTAAAGTAGGGATTTTCAAGGCGACAGAAAAAACGAAAGACTCACCAGCGCAGTATTTGAAATGCGATTGCATGCAACAGTGCTTTCACAACTAGGAATTTCCAACTAGATTGAGCGTTATTCTAATTAGAAATACCTTTGCAAAAACTCTTTCAGTGACTAATTGATTTTTTTTCGCAGAAAAAGTTCATAAGAATCAAAACTTAACTATATAATCCCAAAAAATCCGCTACAATCAGATAAATAGGACTGCCATTACAAAACGTCATGTTTTATTTACTAGTAAAACGTATTATGGAAGTCTTTCAATGCAATAGGCTTATTGTCAAAAGTAAAATTGTTAAAGTTATCGCTTGACTACAAAAGCATCGAGAAGATGAGAGAAAATGTTCAATAACAGCTGGAAAAACATTCTTTTTCGCAAAGATGTGTTTTTTTATTCATTTGAAAAAGGCACGATATAGGAAGCATTAGCGTTGATCTCGCTAAAATCATTCATACAGGAGTGACGTCATTGACGCTTTATCCTTCTTGGTGACAATGTATCTATAAGAATTCAATAACCCAAAATTCTACTGAAGCACCCAGCAATCTTTGTAACAGTCCGAACGGGGCACTCCGCTGAGCGTCGTAATGACCCTCATAGTCCACAAAGGGATATGGAAGCATAACAACTATTGACTAGTAAGTACAAATAAAATCCGTGAACAATTTCAAATTGACCAAAAATTCATAAGAAAAAAGAACTTATAAATGATTTCTGCAAAAACTTAAGCTCTTTATTAAAAGCATACCTTGCCTAAAATTTGAACGTACTGGTTTGAAGCGGAGGAGAGGTAGGAGAAGCAAGGGAGGGGAAAGGAGGGGAGATGCTCCAGGTGGCTTCGATGGAGAACTGTCTCCGAATACAGCCCGCTAGCCTTTTATATGAGTGGGCGAAGTTAGTCGTGTTGCTACAGAGAGGGTAGAGACAGAAAAACAGAGTGGTCAAGGACGTAGAGTGAACTGGACTTACAGCGTTTATCGATCCGTCTGCGGCATGTATAAATGAGCAAGTGGATATATCAATAGTCGAGAAAATTTGAATTCCAAAAATAACTGTTATTGTCCAGAGTAAGTGTTAAACAGTTATTAGGACCAAAATCTCAGTCCAGAACGCTCGACGATTGCTCGCAGCTTGACCACTACGGATAGGGCTGTGATGAATTTTCTTATCTTCTACCTCAGGGATAAAATTCCAGAAACTAAAACAATTTGTATGATCTTGAATATTCACAAAGAGATTCCTTCTAAGTGCAAAGATTTAATCTGAAATACAGATAATCAAGCCAACGAACCCTTATAGATGGCTCGGATCAAACGCGAAACTTTTTGTATCTCTCACATCACATTGTATGATAATTTCTTTCTTAATTCTTATCCTTCTGTCGCCTTACCACTCTACAATTATTGATTGCTTGAGTAGTGGAACTTGAAAAACCACAGTCAATCGAAATGTATCAGAAAATGAAGTGACGTGAAGGAAATGGTCGTGAAGCAGTATTAAAAAAATGGCACGGCTATCTTAGTGAAAAACTGCAACGGACAGCGTGCTTTCAAGTGAATGCACATAGCCTGTGGCGGAGATTGAGGGTTAGCTTGAGAGGCCGTCATTCAAAAGCAAACATGTTAGGTAGTGTGCTGGAGTTTTACATAAGCGCTGAAAACGCATCCAGATAGCTAGAAGATAGCGTAAAAATATAAGAGGAGCTCTGATCAGCCACAAAACGATAGTTTTGTGCAAGAAAGTTCTTAAAAGAAGCGATGTGAGTGATTGATGAGTAGGGCACATTTCATGGGTTATGCATTCATCTTCCACTTGTGCAGCTAACGACTGAACTATTTTATATATGAAGGATAAACGCAAAGCCACTAATTAGTACAATAATGCGCTTCACGTACAAAATGCTTGTAGTCTATCCGTGCCTTCGCCCAATGTAAGTGTCATTGAAATCAACCATGCAGAAGTATTAGTTACATTGGCTGATGCAACGTCCTGCTTGCATACCATGTTGCCAGCCGAGTTTATGGTCTTAAAATCCTGCTAGATACTGCTGTCAGAAGGAGTCCGACACTGGACAGTAGGAAACATAGATCTGTCAAAGCAGCTGACGGGCGAGATCGGTATACTAATAAATCCCTGGACCCACTCCGACAAGACGACACATTGGAACTTGTCATTCATTCAACGAAATGTGACTCACCGTGGAA
Organism: Parelaphostrongylus tenuis; assembly: GCA_019055375.1. Lineage (NCBI taxonomy): Eukaryota > Metazoa > Nematoda > Chromadorea > Rhabditida > Metastrongylidae > Parelaphostrongylus > Parelaphostrongylus tenuis. The sequence continues at coordinate 42,252 of JAHQIW010007138.1, forward strand.
CGAAAATTGGATTTGTGAGCCTTCAATAGTAAAGAAGCTTAAAAACTTCGGGTTTCACTGGGAATCTGAGTACGTGTCAGTCCGGCGTACTACAAGTCTACAAGTCCGACGGGCTGCAAGTACTAACGATTCAACTCCCATTACCGACAGTCGACTAACCTCGGCATTGATTAAACATTTCCTAACTTTCTTTTGTTTAATAGACACGAGGTTGTTAGCACACGTGTATTTTGTACAAAACATTACAATAAAGTTCGTATCATGGCTAACGTTTTCGGTAGCTTCGTGTTCGTCACAGCCTAAAAGAGTCAAATTGACGTTCAATCCACATAGATAAACACTTTCATAACCAAGTAAGATGAAATCTGAACAAATCGTGCGAGTTCAAAGGTACAGTAGTCTGCAGTTATTAAATACTCACCGTATTTTGTTGTTTCTTGGTCCACTATTCAATACGTAGACCAGCAGCACCGAGTTCATAGGCGACGAACGAGTGTTTACCTCGGATCCACAAAAATCGATCTGAGATATGGCGCAAAATCACGAGTGATCTCAAGGCATTCATATTTCCAGTTCATATCTGGATTTATGATACAATTCCAAAATGCTTCGAGGCTTTTTCGCTGAAGTTCTCGTCTCCTTGCGTTCCTGTGCAAGGATAAAAATTCCTACTTTAGAGTTCACCTTTTTATGCATCTCCGCCCTATGCATTCCTAGTGGTATTCTTAAATCCATTTTATGGCCGTTGTAAAGGTGTTGTTTGATACGGACAAAGAGAGGCTCTCTACTTTCGTCGATATGTTTCCGCTGAGCGTTTTTAAAAGAGACTAGGTAGACTGTACTCATGCTCATGCATTCACCGCCTCTACCGTTGAAGCATATTGTGCAACCTTTCGTCTTACAGAGACGGTCATAATTTCAATAATCGTTACCGATTTCTCCAAGAGTGTCTTTATCGAGCAACGTTTTATAGCTATACCTATCGCGTATGAAAGGAGCGAGAGAATAAACGGAATCTTGCTTTTTTGGAATCATCGCTTGTGAGCGCGTCATTTTTTTCAACCTATATCGAGGAGTTACAGTATCGTAGCCATTGAAAATGACTATCCCGAGTTAGTCAGAAATTCTACCGTTTGTTCCCTTCCATTACATACACCTCCCGCTGTACGGAGCATACTTTTAACAAACGCCTTTTCTGTATGTGAGATGGGGACGAGAGATGATGAACCAAGATATTTTTGCTACTTGGCTTTCGTTATCACTTCACAATGTAACCATTATCGGATAGATTTGGCTGCACGTTTAGGAAAGAAAGTCAGTTATTTTTCAGTATCTCAAGCTTAAACTTTATGTATTCTGACCGCTCATTCAACAATCTAAAGATTTGTCCATTTCTTTTTGAATGGGGCAGATAACCTAACAGTCGTCTATATATTTACAGTAGATTAATGGCCAGAGATCGTTCACTTGAGTATCCCCTTTAGACATGATGGCAGCAGGAAGACTAGGTGCCCCTCACTACACCATTGCCAACTCTCTAATTTGTATAAAATGTTTCCCGGACTATCGAAAAATGGAACAGTTCAAGCACTAGTTTAGAATAATCATGCTCTGCTGTATTAATAAACCATACATGTTCATCGCCCCTGGTGTTTCATAAGAAGCTCGTGGGTGGCTTGTGATTTATATTCGTTCTGCACGTTGCTATAATGAACGCTCATGCCGAATGACTCCATCACGTACGCGCTGTTTGGACGATGTTTGAGAGATGGGCTGGATTGTGATTTATCAACCGGGATATAATTAGAGTAAAAAACCATGCTGTCCTATCTGCCGATCCGTCTACACAGCATTTGAAATATCACTAAGTAATCTGAAGAACCAAGTAGTCCGCAACCGTTTATATGACTGTCTACGTGAAACAATAAGATGAATAAAATGCCCCAACGATAGAGACGGCGATTGCATGAGCATAGGTACAGCCTATCACATGTCTTGTAAAACGTGCGGTGTCGAATATATCGGTGAAAGGTGAAGGCGCCTCTATGTCGGTGTCAAAAAATACCTAGACAACAAAGATACAATTTATTTAACAGCACCATTAGGTACGCATAAGGCACAGCTGCATAAGAAGGTAAACTTTGAAGTAGAAATATCCATCCGTGTACAGGAACGAAATCGCAAAATGCAGTATGCAATCCTTGACGCATTTTGGATTCATACCAAAATTCAAATACGAATCGGAGAGATGAATACCTTTTCATCACGCGTGATTTCGCGCCACATATCGGATAGAATCTTGTGGATCCGAGACAAAAATATCATTCCTCGGCCATGTAATACTTGGTGCCGCTGGATACATATTGATCAGCGAACTAGTTAACAACAAAATGCGGTGAGTATATAATAAGAGTTCACTACTATACGTTGCAAATTTTGCGAATTCGTCTAGATCTCATTTGTTTGTGAAAAGTGCTCTTGTATGTGGATTGCACGCCAATTTTGCTCTGTTAGGCTCTGGCGAAGTCGAAAATGTTAAAAACGTTAGCCAGTTAAAACAACTATACTGTTTTGTAAAAATGAACATGTTTTAACAACATCGTGTTTGCTCAACAAAAGAAAGCCACGGAACTAACACTACATCAGGAAACATCATCAAGTCCAGTCGGGAAAAATCTTGCTTCATCTTTTGCTCTTTGAGATAGTGAACTCGATGGAAAAGTAAAAAATGCGCTCAGAACTGTAAAACAAAAAACTTTCATTTTCTTTCCAAGACCCGCAAAGTCCCTCGGCCTTGATTTCAGCCGAACAACTTATACGTGACATGAAATATATGTTTGCTGATTTTATCACACGACTGAGCCGACATGAGGGGTTGATGCAAAAAAATTTTAATCCCCCTAACGTCTGACACATTCGTCTTCTTCAGTGCTACATTGATCCGAGTTGACGGCTTACATCAGGTCACTGTCACGATGTCAGGACTAGTACTCAAGTATATTCATTTGATGTTTAAAGCTATCTACCACACCGTGTGCATAAAATCAGTGCGTGTGGTTGCTGAAGGGATAGTTATTTGCTTTCAAGCGCAAACTTGTTCAAATCTGCAAACTCATAAAGATATCCTAAGCCAAAAGGATGTCACTCATTCTCAAAGACGTAAAATTTCATTTCTTGCTGTAGGTTGTGCTGACACAAGGTGATGGCCACCCGTATTGTGGAATGATGATGCCTTGCCTAAGTCAGCCGGTATCCTGTTATCTAGGAACATTTCGCAGATCTTTTATCTTCCAAGCCATTACTGGATTTTCACCCTCATCTGCAACTCTCAGAGTTTGTGATGATATATGTCTTTGTGGAAGATCATTTCATTTTACGTTTAGATAGTTATAATTACTTTGTAGTACACTTTTTATTTCCAAATATTAGGAGAAAATTACTCTGGACATGGTATTGAATTGTTTTTTTTTATCCCGTTTCACTTCGGTGTCTTCCAGAAACCTTACATATTCAGGACCGCACCTACTGATCTTAGATGGCATGCAGCAGCTATTAATGGTCAATGTGTGATGGTTCGAATGCATCTTAATTCGGCTATATCTTTTGCGTTTGAGTTCTTTGTCGTATGTTTCGTATTCAGTAGGCCATTTCCCTATTATGTATACTGACCAAAGTGCTGGCAAAGGAAATCCACTTTGTCTCTTGAATGAACTTTCCATTTTACAAAAACTAGCTTTGTTTCTGTGGTCACCGTGGCCGGGTGGTTGTAATGCCCGTCGCAGCGAGCGAGGAGCCGAGCACCTTCCTATCAACCCTCTCGTGCAGTCAGCAACAACGTCATATGGTAAGCCACAGTCAGGCTATACTCGAGATTTCAAGGAGACTCGCTCAACCAATATCTAGGAAGACGAAAAAACGGATTGAATGCTGGAAGTACCCCTGAATGTGCACAGTAAAAAAACTCTGTGAAAGCAGTTCAATAAAGTATCTAGATAAAAAATTTTGCTCCTGCGGAGTATCTATGAGAACGTGATACGAAGAGTTGTTAACAGGCTTCATGTTTCTCGATAGATAACTTCAATAATGAGATCATCATACTGTGTGAGCATGATAGAGACGGCTTCACTCACAACGATAAAGATGTCGTGAGACGGGCGATGTTGTCGTGACATAAGCAATTATGAGTGTAAACAACTCCTTACCTTCTACGAAGAAAAACTAGCGAAAAAATACTTAGTTTAAAACGTGGAGCTTATTCATGATCGGCATTCCGAATTGTTACAAAAACAAAAACCTCGGACAGTAGCGTTCAAAAACCAATGTCTGTTAACACAGGTGGGTACAATGCCGATAGCAACTGCAACGCCAGACCGTCGACGGTTGGCTGTTGGGAGAGGGAGCATTACAGCGTAAAAAAGAGTGCTGTACAAAACAAGCGTCGGTGGTGCATCGGTTAGCATACGCTCCCCGATAGAGTGAGATCTGGGTTCGGATCCCGGCTGGCGCAAGTGTTTTTGCACAGCACTCCACATCATCGGGTATACCACAACATCATACCACTGCAGTGGCAGTCAAATAAAAAAAATGAGATTGAATAGGCAGAGTTTACCTTGTAAATGTTGACCCATTCGATACCTTATGCGCGGAAGACAATTTTATCAGCAGGTTCTAGCTGCAGTTTAAGTCACCCATAGCTGAATAAGTTGCTCGGAAAATGAAACACACTTCGATCGCGGCCTACTTTATAGTAGCTCTGATACAGTTTCATTGAAAACAATCAGTGATAAAAATCTGATTCTTCTTACAGACATTGAACACGGTGCCGTATCTCCAATTTCATTATCAACAAATATCACCTTAGGAGAATCAGACCCATAATCTCATCACAAAGAATGTTAACCCATTCAATACATTATCCACAATATACAGCTCATCATGCATGTGCCTAAAGACATGAGCAGTGTAGCGTTGAGCAAAGATCCATGATAAATTCTCAAAAGTTTGGTTTTTATGTGCATATTAACCAGAAAATCTACAACTATTCTTCAGAGTATATACCGTCATTGTCCACGACTTACTACCACCTTATTACAAGGTCCGGATCTGTTTGAAATGTTACTCTGATTCGAATACCCCTTGACATGGTTCTTTGACTTCATTAAAAGATTCAAATCGACGATCATTTAAACGTGTTTGCATCAATCGAAACAGGCTATAGGGGATGAAGCTGATGCGATTCCTGACGAGGCTTTTTGTGAACAAAGTCAAATTGGTGCAGTTTGTTGACAACTGAGGCCCCACTGAGAAACATCAAGCTCTTCAACCAAGTTACGAGTGCTCGATGAAGATTCAGCATCGACAGCTGCTTTCAAATCACTTCCATTCAAAACACGTAGCCGGCCAGAGCGAGACATGTTTTCGACATCACAACTGTTTTTTTTTTTGTATCGCTTGAACCATCTGCCCACAGTCAATTTTGTCTCCACACCCAACGCCTTCACCCTCAATAATCTCATCGACGGTTTTAAATATCGTTGAGCATTTTCTCCAGAAAAGGTGGATCAACACGTAATGTTCAATAGGAATTCTGGAGCTGAAATGAATGAACTAGACGAATTTATGCAAAACTAACAATGAAAACGTCATAAAAATAAAACTTCCAAGAATTTCTCAGAGTTTTTTGCTCAGCATTGTATTATGACAATTTTGAGTGGAGTTGCTTTTAGATTTTTTACCTCACTATGTATACTCATTGGATGACTGGTCGAAAGGTGATCCAAATAACATGAATTAGAACGAGAACGAGAATTGGTGCAGTCGCTAATGTCAAAGAATTCCTTAAGGCTCACTCGCAGGTAAACTGTCTAACGATTGTCTATAAATTCCATTCAGTCGTTGTAGTGAATTGTGCTCATTGTATGGAATGCGGGGGTGTAGAGAAATACTAAAATAGATTTAACATAAGGTGTATTACCGCCCCAAATGTTGACAGCAACGTGTTCGTATTTTGGACCATAAGAACAAATGCTAAGTAATGACACAGACATCATTCACGCACATAAAGAGTTAGATCAGAAGCTTCTCTACAATCGCTTCCCGCTGAAAATCTCTCGTTTCTCAGGGTTGTCGAAAAATCACTGTTTATCGTCAAAAAACCGGAAAGCTTGTATCGGCGCAAAAATTGCTCGTATTTATTATGAAGCAGAAAAGAAAACGGTAGGACATTATGGGCTGATGAACAACTGGGTGCGCTCGTCTAATCGTAATCGGAAATAGTTGTCAATTTAATGTTAAGTAGTACTTGAGATAAAACTTCTCGATTGAGTTGTACACCACTATACGCAGTCGGGCGAAGTGGGCTAAAAGAATTGCATCTTATGCATAGGGAGCGTAAATAATGCACAACAGGCTTGAGGTGAGTTACGAGGTACTCCGAAATGTTGAGAGCAATCTGTCTGACTACTGTAACATAACAACGCAGAAGAAGATAAACCTCTCAGCGCTATTGATCCTGAGTTGTGCCATGCATTTGTCTTCAATTTTAGCCATTTGAGAGGATTGAATGCATATCTAGTTTTTACAAATATCTGCGGTGTCTAACAGTGTATCGAGCCTGTGCTGCTATCCTCTCAGATAAGTCTGTTAACAATTTGGCGAGTCTGGAAAGATGAAAGGCTTGGCGAGTGACCGGCGCACGATCGAGGAATCGACCCCCCACCCCTCCCCCAACCACCCCTTTTTACGAAGTTGTGGCAGCAAAAACAAATTTATGCTTCACACTCAGTTTGTTTCATTTGTTCAACTATGGCTTTGAAATGTCTCGTTAACAAAGTTTTGCTAGTTATTCGATAGCAAAAATTGTCAGAATCTTTAAAAGATAGTTAGTTTCCTGAAAAGTCACCGTAGAGCGCTTAAGAGCGAAAACAAGATTGAATATCGCACCACGAATGTTACCCAGCCATATAGGCGTCATAGCCGGTATATCGATGATTATAGGTAAAGTTTTGCCATCTTTTCGAATCCACGATTACTTCTGCCGTAACCTATGTAGCAGTAACCCTGGACGCTACGTAAGAAGAATAAGAGATCACTTGGCGTTATTGAAAGCGCAGTTGACAAATTGATGCTAGGAGTACCCCACATCTCGTGAATAAGAGGAAGGATCAGAAGTTCCGATCTACATTAACGATCGAACATCAAAGACGCTGTTCTACACGCCAGGATATCGTAAATAAGGTGGAGCAGACACGTGATGTGCTTCAACGACAGCTGACAGACGAGAGCCGTTACCGACTGAATTTCTCGGTATATCAAGCGCTCTACAGGAAGATCACCGATCCGATGGTCCGACTTTTTCACGAAAAGCATAGAAGATATGTGATGCTCAATAAATTCCTAGGGCGAGGAGGACCCACTGGACCACTCTCGCACGCGATGGAGAAAATGAAATTGTTGCTGGTCCGCTCGAGTCACTCGACGGTCAACGGGGCGACAGGTGATCCAAGTGATGGGTGAAGTTTCTACATCAGAGGTTTCTTAATCTCCCCTTGGCAATGGAATACTGAAATTAAAACTTTTGTGAAGTTCTTCTGATATATAGAGCGACTAGTTGTTTTGAAATCTTTGATTTTCAGCGCTAATACCACAGCCTTGTGAAAAATAGGCAAACCTTCAATCCTTTCGGGCACTTGCATCGCCTGTCTTGTGAGAACTAGCTTGAAAGTACATTTTTTTCCAACTGGACGCCTCTAGTAGATGTCTAATTGCAGGTAATTTTAGTGTGTAGCCTGATGTTTTTAGTAATCCGAAAAAGCTTTTCATTGCTCGGCAACAGCGAAATCATCCTTTCATTCAGCGCACATACCTTACACAGATATGTGAATGGATTTCGCAACATTGCCATAAAGTTATTGCTTTTCAATAACCAGTCGATAGCTTAAACCTCGAGAATTTTAAAGATGTGCTTGCCTTTTGGAAAAAAGCCTTTAGAAAGCTGTGACATCAAGGACAGAACTGCGATGCACATTTGAATACTTTTTAGCTGGACACGGCATTTCTCGCAGACTGTCATACGTCGTATAGATCGCGCAGCGCAATTCACACGCGACGTGCGATGCGCGCCGAGTGCGAAACCAATACTGTGTTAACTGTAACAGCACAATAAAACGGCAATTTCAAAAACCAAGTATATCATTGAAATCATTGAGGTCTGTGCTGTCAAATGGTCATCGGGAGTCCGAATGAAAAGCTAACTCCAGCGAAAGATGTTGAGTGCGAAATAAATTTTTATTTTCACTTTTAAGGTTTAGTATAAAAACCACTTGAAGAGTGAAGTGCAACCTTCAAATTTTTGAAGTTCAAGGTGACGAATATTTACTGAAACGTCAAAAAAAAGAAAATAAAGTACGATATCTACAATGTATGGGTGCAGATAGGGAAGAAGTAGTGAGAACACTTCTTTGGAGACGCATATTTATGACCCAATAGTTTACATAATGCCGAGAAAGGGAGCATATTTTCTGGACCCCATTCTATTGATCGCCATAAATATGTCTGTGCTTTAATCAGCTCTTAAAGCCGAGCATGTAGAATACGTAGAAGTTGATTAGTTTCATGTACTTAAGCCTCACTTTTTCTCGACCATCTCCTATAGCCACCAAAGAATAATGAAAGAATCTGGGTGACAACACCTTTTGGGAAGATTTATCAATCATTTCTTCATTATTGCTCTCTTCGTGTAATTGGCACAATATCATACATTATTGGCCGGAAATTCCAAGATCCCCCTTTCATCTTCTTCTTGATGGAATCATCGAACGTGAACGTAATTACATTGGAGCTATTTTGAGTTCTTGGAACCTGAGAAAGGAGAATGGAATTGCCTTGAGATCAATCAACTAAGAATGTACATTGAATGCTCAAAGTAAGTCGCGCGTATAGCGACAAAGGTTGCAACGATGAATAATGATCATAGTATGGATAAATATATATTTAACAACTAAGAACTCACAGAACGATAGAATGAAATGCCCTCTTATATTTCCACGTAGATTTCAATTCTTGTAGTACACTAACATTTCCAATTATTGAGTTTTACGATGAACTGATAATGCATGCACTATACATGGTCATTATTTTATAACTATTCATTCTTTTCGATAAATATATATATATATATATATATATATATATATATTACGCTGAGTTACGATGGTTTTTGGGCATTTTACATAAACAGCTTCTTACATTCGATTGACTGTCAAAAACACTAGGATTCAGTAATGAACTAGAGCTTTGCCTTACACAGAAGGGCTATGAGTGCTACAAAAGCATCTCAGAGACTAGACAGAATTGTGCTGTATCAAAGTAGCACATAATTTTAATTACACACAAAAGTGATATAAATAGCTTATCAACTTCTCACATATAACTTAAGCGGACATAACTTGTTACACCATAGTGGACACCACATTATGATTTATGTTACTGAGCCAAATCAAGCAGCAACAGTAACGACATTACTGAAAATGTTCTGTCAAACCAGGTGATGGATAAGAAAAATAGGCGAAATTCCTGCACAAACGAAGAATTCCAACTAATCAAGCAATAAAGCATTTTGTACTTTAGAGGAGGACAAAAGGAAGAAGAAAAAGTAAAACAAGAAGAAAAGACAAAAATGTAGATACGGCGCTCTTCAAATATAGAACGTAAATCTCAGTCAAGTAGAGAAATGGCAAAAACAAACACCCGCTGCAAACCTAGTGTACGTAAAAGGACGATTTCAAGTGTTAGAATGGGCTGTTTCCAACTTTCACACGGGGAATTGAGAATCGTGACTAATTTCATCGAAAGCAATAGCAAGACTTAGTTATTGTATGCGTTAGAGATATGTAGAATAATCCATTTAGAACAGATATTTGGAAGCGACCACAGTATATGGATAACTTTATTAACGTTTCAATGCGATTCTCAGTTTCCATGACAAGATCTTCGCTGTCTCTTTTCCTTCGAGAACACTAAGAGACAATTTGTGTTAAAAAAACGTCAGGTCAAATTACGTATGACGCATGAAGCATATATATATATATATATATATATATATATATATTATATATATATATCACAAAAATTATCGGTCATGGAGGAAGAGTTTCGAAGTACTTTGTGCCACCTCTACATTGCGGTGGATAACATGCTGTGGCACTGGTCACTGAAATTGGCTGCCAGATTGATAGCAGCGTCATGTTCGCCAAACTGCTCAGGTACAGTGTCCATGATACTGAGATTGCCATAGACGAAAGTTGTAGAACTTCAGAATGGCATAATTCTTCCTGAAAGTTCAGAATTCAAATCAGCAAAAAGTGATTTCTTAATTCTATGAGGGTACTTGCCACAATAAAATACATTTCAAATTCTGTTCCTGCATGCCACTCTGTCGCCGCTACCTGCCGTATACTGCATTACTTGGCGGTAGACCGCCTTATGGAAGAAGCGGCAGTCCTGGTGGTGGACCGGCATGTGGAGGAAGCGACAATCTTCGCGGTAGGCCGGTATACGGTATAGGTGCACAGGACATAGAATAGTCGAATTCGTTTTGAAACTGCAAATAATTGGTTTGGGTAATGAACAGCTAATGTAAGCTAAAATTCTGCAGCTCAATACAACCTATAGGGAATGGTGGTCAGATAGAGTTTAAACATGACGTCAAGTGCCATCATGCAGAGGTTTTTGATGCGATTTCGTAATAGAATTGCATGGCCTCGCTATCATTTGATTAGGCATTTTTTCGCAAACATTATGCTACACAACTTGTTGTGCCTGTTTGAAGGTGGAGCTCGCTCTAGGCTCCATTAATCTTGTGCAACGCTTTACTAGCATTTCCTCTACGTACCGTTCGTATTTAAGTAGCAAACGAATTTATTTCTTTGGCAGTTCCATATTAAAGCAATTACAAGCAAGTTATACAGCAAATGTTTGCACAAAAATTCGGAATCGAATGCTACCAAACTCTATCAATTTCACCTGCTTTTGGTTAATAGACGTGCAAAGTAAAATTCTCGTAAATTGCTTTTTTGGGTAGAAAAGTTGTCATCTTCAAAGTACTATGAAAACTACCATGTAGAATATTTTGAATACAAAAAATATATAAAAAAATAACATCTTCAGTAAACTTTCGAGCGAAAAATTAGGAACTTGATATCTTTATTTTTACTATTATTACACCAAAGAAGGGCGGAGTCATATTTGTACACTAATGACTAATTGCAGTGGTGATTCAAGCGTATTAACACATTGAGCAAAATTACCGGCAACTCGTTTATCAACCTTTGAGCCTTTTATAACAAGTGCAGAATAACTTTTTAGGTTGATTTTTTACGAATACATGCAGTGCAGTGTGTCGTTTTGTGGAGAATGTGATGTAACGAGTTTAGATTGAGTTACTCTGTCCGCGAGACTTCTAGTATTTACCTCTGCGTCAAGATTCCTGAATTTGGACGATATCGCTTGTCGCGATAGTTATAGTACAGTAATAGCTATGCGGAATACACGGAAAAGGTATGAAATAGTATACACAACGGAAATAAAATCCAAAATCTAGACCGAGGAGAGACCCAAGAGAAAGGTCGGTTTGCTTAAAATTACTTCGTGATTGGGGAGCTTTGAGATTAGCGTAAACTAAAGTGCTGCTAATGAAGGAAATTTTATAATAACGATACGGAAATACATTCACCTTTTATAAAATGGAGAGGGAATTTCGCAAAATCAAAATTACAATTGACTTCCGAAAATCGCAGGTACACAGTTATGTGACGAACACATGTGCAACAAAGGACTGACTCTCGAGAGGCAAAAAACATATGACTTGCGAAGTCGACACACAGGAGACTTTCCAAATGCAGCCTGGAAAAATATGTTCCAACTGAGTCTTACCTGGGAAAGAGAGGACATCGCCGTTTATGTGAAATGTTGCCTTTAAAGGATTAAATCGCTGCCACTGATTTCATAATCGCAAGAGGGTTCTTCAGCGGACGACATAAAGCTATAACCATAAAAGTGAACGCTGGTGAAACGACGTCCGATGAAACAAATCCCAGTCAAAAAGACTGAAGAGGCTTCCGTTGTGGAGAAATAAAGAATAGTGTTTTATAACACTAGAAATGAATCCGAGTATGAATTCATCAAGCATCCAAAAGTCACATAAGTATATAGAATCACATGAAACTCATTGTTTCAAAGGCTTCATCAGAGCTTGATAGGAGCACCATAGTCATGAAGGTAAACTTTGATTGCGATATATCACGAACGGCAGCGTGTACTAAGCTAACCTCAGTTCTCAAAAGCTGATCTAAATTTTTGAAAAGCGAATACTCGAAACTTCAAAGTTAGCATAATTTCAATCTTTTCCATAAAAAGAGCCGAACTTGGATACTTGGATACATAGATTTGTGCGGACCCCAACACAAATTCCAAATGGTTTTGTGCTGGTCGTGCATATAATATTCCTGGGATTCCTGAAGTAACCTTGCAAGGGCTTCTTCAGATCTTCATCATGTCGCTTTCAAGTAATGTGTTTCGGAGACGCATCCTCGGCCTATAAAGTTACAAAGAGAACATTGACCGATCAAGTTTTCTTGAGTGAGTTCTACTAGTTTTCTGAAGGAAGGGTATTCTAAAAGAGAGGAAATGATGAATTTGAATTCTCCAGATGTTCCAAAAGTGGCAATGTGACATTCATCATACAGGGACGGCTATATTCTGATTTGCCTCAAAAATCTGATGAGTTACTTGTTGGCCGTATCGAAAAAAGAAGACCAGCAAATAACGCCGTCACTATTGTGAACTATTCGTAACTTGGTACATTAGATTGCGTAACAATATTTGCCCCTAAATTGGAAAATATTAATTGCACCGTTTCGGATGAATTCACTCGGTGGCGAGGCACTTCAGAACAAAAAACTTAGGAAAAATACACTGTTACAAGAAAACAAAGTGCTGACCTGTGACAGCTGGTAAAGGACAATTGTGTGAGGCTTTCAAAATTATGGGACACTTCAATCTACGAAAATCCGGATTGTTCACAATGACTGCGAGCATTTCTCACAAATAAACGGTATTGATAAAAGTCTCAACATGAACAAATTGAGATAAAGTGAAAGACGAGCATGCACAACTTCCGTTAAGAAATTACCTTTGCAGAGACAAAGTAATACTCAATGACGTAAATTCATATCAGATGTAAATTGCCTTCCTTGATGGGTAGACACGAGGTTGTCATAGTAAAATACATTAAATATAACGTATTACCATCAGCGGCCTACGCCTGAGTGGTGCCGCCATTTTCAAAGCCTGACAAAGGTCATGCTAACATGCAGCCTACCAGCAAGGCAGTTCAATATTCCCAGCAGAGATATGATATATGAATTCTCAGGCACAAAGTGAAAGTTTTCTATAGAACATTCATTATCTGTTACTTCCAAGTTTTTTGATTATTTAGAAGACCAGCCCCACATCATCGAATACACTTGGCTCAAATCAAGAAACGGGTTCCAGATATGACGCGAGATCACACATGATGGTTGCGTCCTCATTGCTGCTGTCTTTTTTTTTCTTGTATTTTTGACATTTGCACAAGTCGGTCCGAGAGTCTTACGTAATTTCTAATGTAATTTATTTCAAAATGAAAATTTTAATCGTGATCTACTCATTTGTTCTCTGTTCAATATGCCCGCAGAGACAGTCCTTTGCACTTCTGGAAATGAAATGAATGCTAGATGTACTGGGGCTCGCATGGCGAAAAAAGAATTATGAACAGGTCAAAAAATGACAAGAACACAAAGATCGTCGTCAGGCTCGAGCGGAGTTATGAACTGAACTACTGTATAATATGGATGTATTAGTTTCATTAGCGGCATCCTTCAGAGAGACAAGCATTGATTTTCAGATCGTGGAACCACCTTCACCGAAGGAGTTGATTTACAAGGAATATTATGGAACTTTTCGAACTTGGATTATTGGAGTGTTGCTCTATAGCGACATGACACGGACAAATGAACAATCAAATAGATGAGAGCAGTATGAATTTGTCAAAGAAATTAATACATGCTCCATAAACTAAGACTGGAAATTTGTGGTCAATTTGTGATCAGAACCCAAACGACCTTTTTTGAGACCCTACTATTTGAGCTTTTATATCTTTGCAGAACAAGAAGTTAATAATATGCCAAAAATTAGAAGACTAATGGCAACGGTGGTGTGTATTTCTGATAAATCGCTTGTACGCCTTCCGTATAATTATCGACAAACGCATAGATACGAGCATCGTGAGAGGGCTTTATGAAACTTTGAATCAGTGAAATAGAATATGCTTTATGAGGCATCCCATATGCTGTTCCCTGATCTAGAGTTAGTTTTAATATAATATTTAATAAATATTTGTACTTTACCGTAATGAACGTGTAATATTGCTGATATTACCTTATATAACAGGCCAACATAGAACTGGTACAACTATGAGTAAAACCAAATCCGCTGGTACATAACATGCCCTACAGCACAGCTTAACTCGGATGGTAACATTCTGCAAATTAGTTCGCAGAGAATTCACGATGAGTGTTAGTAAAACACAGAAGAAAGTTTGTGGTTTCAAAAAAAAAACCTGCAAAATGAATTTCGCCATCTAACGACAAGCCTAGGCAACATCATCAGCATTGATTTCAAATACTTAGTACGATGTATATTTGACTTTGATGGTTATCATCTAAGCAACTCAAATGTGCATAGAAATAACGCAAATGAGTTTACATAAGCGATTACAAATTCTGCAATTTCGAATCTTGAAAGTATTACCAAAATCTACAGAGCAATCATGTCCACATTATTGTTCTAAATTTGAATGCCTTCACGTAAACTTTTCACGTTTTTCCTCTGTAAACTTCCATTAATTCACAGCGAATTAGCTGAAGTGAAGATTTCACGCTTGCAGAAATTAAATCTACTGATAACGCTGAATAATATTTAGTTGTAGCCAAAGGCTAGATTTCAAACGCTTCCCCCATCATGTTTAATCTATCATATCATATTCTAATTGATATTCTAATTACACATAGCGCTCAAGATCCCTAGAAAGTGCTGCCAAAAATTAGTGAAAGTTCTAAGTTTTGCACAAAAAGAGCATCAAAGGGACTTTCGGTGTGTATTGTCAATCAAATCAAAGGATCAACATCTCTAGAAAGTTTATATTCAAGAAAAACTCGACGAATCGAGAACATCAAAATCAAATCTTGAAAGTCCTTAAATCTGAAACCTGAACTAATAGAATATCAACTACATGTAATATTCCTAAAGTTCACATGTTTTTTCACAGAATGGTATCTGGATAGTGGTATTTTATATTGATTTCTTAGAGCACGATTAGTTCTACGATATTTAAGGGCCGAGGAGTTTATGACCCTTCTTTTAGTAGTGCAAATGGAAAATGCGAAAACAACTGCAACATTACTCGTAGTTATTATTTGAGCCAACATGCCATGTGATCTGTTATAGGGCTGATTTGCGGAGCCCGATACAAGTGTTTCGATCTTGAGAGTCTCGT
Source organism: Parelaphostrongylus tenuis (assembly GCA_019055375.1). Taxonomy (NCBI): domain Eukaryota; kingdom Metazoa; phylum Nematoda; class Chromadorea; order Rhabditida; family Metastrongylidae; genus Parelaphostrongylus; species Parelaphostrongylus tenuis. The sequence continues at coordinate 57,844 of JAHQIW010007138.1, forward strand.
CAGTCGGGTGGACGTCCACTCTTAGTATGGGGGACTGAGTGTCCCGGAACTGGCAAAAGACGAAGAATACCGCCCAACTGATAAGACTATCAAGCTCGATTCACGCGTATCGGGCTCTATAGTTAGCCCAATAACAGACCACATGACATGTTGACTGAAATAATAGCTATGAAATATGTTAAAATTTGAGCGTGGTCTTGAGAAAACAATCGAAACGAAAGGTGTAATATTACTCATGGCTCGCCCAAGTTTCCGTAGAACGTAAAAAAACTTTCTATCATTTCACAGTATGACGAAGCCATCAAGAACTCTCAAATGATGGCTCCCAAAACGATAAGGATTGAAGGTAGAATCAATGGCCGTATACCAAACTGCGATTTCAATAAAATGATATCTAAAAAATTTCTCTAACATTGGCATGCGCCAAAAAGTATTTGTAGCAATCACATTAACATAACCTGAGATAACCTGTAGCACCTGAGATATTCCTGATGAGATGTTGTGAGATCTAACACACTCTTGAGACATAGTTGTCTATTTTGTCTTCCATAAAATGGGGTGGGTGCTGTGAATGACACTTTGTCTGTTCGTGCCGTTGAAAACCTGCATAAGAAAATCTTCGTGTAGGTGCGCCTGAATAGGCACAAAACTGATCTGCAATTCCATCGATGGGCAGATAGTTTCTGTTTGAAAGCGTCCCCGAAGGTGTATTGTTCATCGGTACTGGTACCGCACTCATTATTGAGACGCTCCTTCCTGTCAACATTGGGGAGATTGAGTTTGAAAATGTTCGCATAGGCGCAACCTTTTGTGGATGCGCTGACACGACGTTCATTCCTGCAAACGTTGAGTTGCTTGCATTCTGCAGTGTCCACAATGGTGCACCGTTCGGTGCTGCTGGTACCAATAAGGTGTTCAACCCTGCTAACGTTGAATGGCTTGCGTTTGGAGACGTACATATTGGTGCGATACGTGGTGCTAGCCAACTGCTTAATGCAGCGTCTGCACCATCTAGTTGGATGAACTGGGTGACGAGCATAGTTTTGCTTGGCGCGAATGGTCCACCGGCTGTCGGTTTTTTGTGGCAAACTTGCTACATATAAAAAAATGTCTCTATCTTTGATTCCCAATTTTTTTCTTTGAACCAGACACAAGGTGCTATATTATATCTTTGATGAACAGCTGACGTTTCGTTAGTTCGCCTTCTTCACAGCCCGGAAAGGTCAAGTTGCCTACATGTCTCTTTCTTTGATCAAAAGAATTTCGGGATGTATCTTGAACGTAGCGTGAGTACTATTTGAGAAACTAGCATATTACTGCCCGCTATTTGTGGTGCATCGAAGTGGATATTGCTTGGCTCACCATCACTGATACGATAAACCGGAGAGTTGGTGGATTAAACTGGAGAGCCAATGCACGGGAAAACCGGAGATGAAGCAGCATCGTCACCGACCTGACGAAGTACATTTATTGAACGCCAAGTGTAGATTAAAGCTTTGGAGAGAAAATGTTTAGTTGTCAAGCTCATTATCGTGAATTTTCACATATTAACATATTATCGCCAGCGTCTCCATGAATAATATTTTAGTTTAGTAGCAAATAGTCCAACAGAGAGAACGTTCTGCAGATCTATAAGTGAATAGATACGGAAAATCCTATACCATTACAATTAGTTTAGCCAATTACGTTAAAGACAGTGGAGGTCTTATATTCATAACACGTTTTTCCTTTCACAAAATTTTCGTTTTGTTGCGCTCCTACAAAAATCCCATGTAGAAACTAACAACGAGTCCCAAAGTTGAAATTAAATTGGTACAGTCGGGGTGTATACATCTTGTCGCATAGATGTTAAACATATGGATTTACAAACCAAAAAAATCGACATAACACACCTCCTCTTGTGCACTACGACTGTCACGACGTGGCTCACAGTGGGCGCAGCATCCAGTGTTGACCTAAGTAGAAATGACATTGCCAATGCGTAAGCAAAAACACATACTTATCGGAACAAATCCTTTCAAAAGTCCTCCCGCCTACACCTACTACATACAATACGCTTTATTTTTGGTACATCCATGTAAATAGAAAGCTTAGAGTTCAAATCTCATGTTAAGTATCCCACCTACAAGTACATCGTTGTTAAACAATTGAAATGTAAATTTAGCATCACAATCGTTCAGACAAATAATCTCTCAAATGACAGACTTAAAAGAAATGGTTCGTCCTTAACCCCTCTTAAAGAATTTTTGCCTCTTACCAAATCAAAAACTCAGAAGAAACTTTATAAAACTTCTTCTTTTTTCGATGACAGTTACTAAGGGTTGTGTGTCACTTCTCACGAACTTCGAAAGTGCATGGCACTTGCATGTAGTTCACACGACATCAGTATACGAATCCTGCTTCCTGGATAGATTATGTGGGGCTTTTTCTCTGAAAAGCGTCTTTTACTTCTTTGTTTCAATGGTTATTTGATAGCGCTATGTCAAGAACCTCAGCGGTGTTTAACAATATCAAAATAGCATTCTTATCGCGTTTGAAAGTAAAATAAAATCACGCGTCATATTCAAGCATTTTTTACTGGACGAAGCTCTTTTCTTAGACTTTTAGTGACATTAAATAGCTCGAGTTTTGACGATTTCAATGGCGTATTCGTTCTCAAAAAAAGTTTTCGCTGTGCTGTAATAATGAGAACAAAATTGTAATTCGCACGCTGTGCGCACCCTTTGTTCAACAATTTGGATAGGATTTAGCAAGACTGGCATCAAGCCGTCGCACTTTCGGGAGAGTACACGTACTCTAGCCAACAAGAAATGCGCCCCGAGCGAGACCCAGCCTTCTTTTGGCTGCAACAACCCAGTAGGAAATCGTTTTAGAAGATCGAATAGACCATCGAAATCGTGGACAATTGCGCTATTGACTACTTGTTGAATATCTAGTAGAAAAGCTGTGTTCAGTCCTCGAATGCGATCAAAACATTTTTGGCGATGTATGGACAAAGCTGCAGATGATATATTCAATCAGTATACATTTGTCCGTCTTCAGTAGCCTGTATGTTCATGAGGTAGTCATGAGTTCAATAAGGGAGAAGACTAGTGCCTCATATTCCAGCACGGTTCCTTTTCAAGACTATTCAGCATCACATTCGACACGACATCGACAACTTTGCCGACAGACGAATACACTAATATTTCGGATTATCAATTATGACACCTTTGCTGACTTTACATTTCTGAAACATCCCGATGTTTTGATTGTTTGTTTGAATTTCTCCTCCTCCCTCAAACTTCCTTTTGCCATTAAATTGTAAACATCATTATCTTTGTGCCTCAACTAATTTTGCAATGTGGACGACAATCAGCGAATTAATCATGTAATCCTTGTTGTTTAAGCGAAAATGAGGAGGCTCATAAAAGATTCATTTATCCAGCTAACGCTTCGACGCATTTCGTCTTCCTCAAAGCTGATTTATACGCTGTTCCACAGTAGTTCGTCACCGTTGATCTTTGACCTCGTTTTATTCAAGTCGAATATTTTTTGTAGGGCATCGCTCAAATGAAAACCTCACTCCCCAATGCTACTTTTATGCAATCGACAAGTAATATGTGATTGATTTGTAATACTGGGAGAGAAGGTCGATTTTCTAACTACTGTAGCGTAAAGTGCAAGCGAATAGTAACAGCGATTGCTTCCGAATGGCCTGTTCAATCGATAAACATTTCCGACAATTTAAAACGGCTATTTGTAGGAAGTGTGAGCATCAACGAGCAAGAGAGCAAAAAATTGGAAAATTCGTCATGTCTTCAAAAATGCCATTACGGGAGAAAAAATAAACAGCTTTGTTTTCGGGTATAAATTACTTGACTACGAACAATGTGGTAAAATTGGGGCCCTGCTACACTGAGCGGAATAGGTCCACTCAAACAAAGTGTTATGACAGTAGCCATATATGTAAAAATTCTAAAGAACTTATTTTCCTGAAGACGCAATCTCCAATCAATATTAGTTTAATGAATTCGATCTACTTTCGGAGTGCCTTTGAATCTGTAGAGATGAGATACCGTGAAATTCAGAGATAGTGGCGTTCCTCTATTTCTCAATTAGAAGGCATAAACTCAGATTATACAATATGCGCAAAAACGTGTACATGTCACTAAAGAGTATGCCTATGATGGCACCTTCAGAAGTAAACTGTTAGCTAAGTCGATAATAATGAGACTCTGGTCATTTCTTTGATGACGGACGGTATCCACATGGCGATACTTTGCACAAAGATCACTGGCAGAGAGTGCTATGATGGTGAAGTTGTATAACTAAAAACGCAGCACCGTTAGAGCAGTGTGGTGTATGAAAAGTGTTCAGTTGAAGGAACTTTTCCAAGTTATTCACTGTGCACGATGCTACATGACATGCAAATTAAATAGAAGCTTCAATAAAAAAAAACAAAACTGTTTTAAGATGAAATAGTAACCAGCTGCTGCTTCCCGGGAATCAATTGACATGGATTTTCTCAGATCTATTAGGGCTCCTTTGCAGATGAGAAACACTTATAGATAACGTGGTATCCTTTTCATATTCGGGAATTTGGATGTTGTGTCAGTTTTTTCATAAACGAAGGATATACGGCTTCTTTCACAAGTAATTCAAACGCATTCAGAACTTCCAGAAAGCACCAATTCAGGAATCACGAAACTTAACTTGTTTTGAACCTTCGATGCATACAGATTGAAATCAGAATTTTTTATTTTTATTTATTTAGCGAATATTAGGCGAAATATGGGCGAGATAAGAAAAAACACTTGCTTCTACAAAACACCATTTTATTTTGAAGGTTACAGCGTTATAAAGGGAAGTTTTGAAAGACCGATGAAGTAGGACTGAAGACTGAAATTTGGACGGTTATTACTGCTCCTGTAGTAATTTCTTCTCCAGTGAATGATATCGGCTATTCTTTTGATCCCTCCTATTCATAAAGAACCATCAATTGCTTTTTCGCAGTCTACAAAAGTTAGGATTAAAGACAGATGGTATTCTCGACAGACTCCTAAGGCTCTAATATTAATAATGATTGTGAGACATGTTGCTTAGTCGACACGAGCCTGGTAATAATAGCAATAGTAACAGTAGTGGTGATAATAGTCCGATGGCTGATGCTTCGGCGAGTTCGTCACTTTCAAGGCTGGGCATATACGTTTTAACACTTTGGGAACCACATGGGTCATATTGACCCATGGTTCTTGTCGTCGCGCACCAGAGTTTTATACTGCGCGAACATAAAAAGTAAAAGTGGAGGGATATTACTTGGTAGATTAAGCTTCCAAGAGAACACTATCACTATCTAATGATGAAACTATCATTATACAAAATCCTGTTTAGTTTCCATGCGCTTTTTGATTGAAGGAATGCCATTTGTTGAGCAATGAGCCACTTTCCAACAAGAAAAACCACACCTTTCCGGAAGCCAGCGCATTTCCAGCGGATTATTAACATTTGTTTCTTTTTTTGTTAATGTTTTTATAGTCGTTCGATATCCTGAAAAATGCTGATTCGTATGGTATTCTCGGTTTGTCGTTCAACTTTCATACCAAGTTTTTCTAACCGATAAAACAGGAGATTTTGCAATCTTAGTCCATTTTTTGGACTGGGCTACAGCCGAAATTTTACTGTTACACACTGATATTCTAAATTGAATCAGGTAGAATAGTACTGAAGGAACACATAGAAACATAGCTTCAGTTAAAACACCGTCCAGTTTTTTTAGGAGGTTTACTAATCCCTACGAACTGAATGAAGTGTAAACGCACCGTATGAATGTGTTGGTACTTTCTCTCCCTTTTCACTCAGCAAAGCTTTTTCATTAGACTATTAGTATTTATTCAACAGCTCGAAAACTGAAAAATCTAGTATTAAACCTTATTTATGGAGTCTTATATTAAGCTTTACTAGCAAAAACGATGATTTGCATGTGGCGCACTGGTTCGAGGTGCTTTGCATAGTGCACCAAGTCGTTGTGATTCGATATCGCACGCATAGCCCACCCAAGCTTTCCATCCCTTCGGATCCATAAATTTGTGCCAAACTTGTCCAGGAGCATAAGCAGCACTGGCTTAATATCTCTGTAGATGACAGCAAGTTATTGTGAAGGTCATATATGCGCATAATCACCTCAAACGAGTACGTTTATTCGAAGACAAGTGCATGACACATCCCTCAAGGATTCTTCGACGCCAGCTTCGTTTAATTCACCCAGGTATCTCACTTGATCTACTCGACTAACTTGGACTGTACTTGGCAGCAGATTCACGACCTCTTCTTGAAAAGAATTTGCAAATGGAGTACAAATATTGTTGCTGTTAAAAACCCTCCGCTAAGAATTTTTTTAATACCCTTTTTTACACCACTAGTCTATCGTCTTTTTCTAACCAGTTATCTTCCGTTGGTCACAGATATTTGCCTGCCCTCCAACCACTTCGTGATGATTGGTCAAGGACAGTTCATGAAAGTTGGCCAGCTCCTTGCATGTGAGCATTATGTCGTTTTGAACACCTGCTTGTTGTCATCAAAGAGTAGGGCTTTGGGTGAGAGAGAGCTTAACTTGACGCACTGTTTGTAAGAAATCTATTGTCGCCATGCTGCAATCAGTCTCATCACCGATCTAACCTTCGGCATTGTTTGTGTACATGCTACCACACAGGGTCTGTAAGTCCTCATCTAGAGGCATCACCTCTCATACAAAGCATTTATTAAGGCGTACTTTTCCATACATTTTGTACCTAGCAACTTTGCAATGTTTGCAGGAATTTCATAATATAGCATACAGTTTCGTTGCTGCCTATCATAATAGCGAGCAATATACAATAATCAACACAATGCACTTCTATTTTTTGGCATACCATTAATCTGCATAACTTTTAACAAATGTGAAGCAATCATATTCCGTGAGCCTCACACAAACACCACTCCACCACATGTTATAGGTCTGAAACGCAGCCATAATAATCCAGTGCATCGTTAGAGTATTCACTTCAATTGTACGTGCGTAACCGCTTTATATAAAAACTATAAATAATTTATAATCAGTCATACACTAATATAGACTATTCAGAAGCGAAATTACTCACATGGCTAGGGAGGAATGATATTCATCAAAAACAGATGATGGATTAGGTCCTCATTTAGTTATGAGCAGCTGCAAATGACTATTGGTGGTTCTACTGAAGTTATTTGGAAAGGTTGGAACCGGACAAAGTACGATAGTTCGTCTTAAGACCACTTAAACAGGAGTGCATAAAACACCTGAATCAGCGCCATTGTTTAGTGACAAATGCTGCCTTGATAGATGATGTCCATCGCGCGATACAAAATGATTAAAGAAAAACTGATGGTTCTTAGAGGATAGACTGAAGTAATTTCAGTGTTCTATAAAGGTATCGACTCCTGAAATACAGTGATATTGGAAAATTGGGGAGAGTTAGTCACATCGTAAACAGTGTGCAAACTATTTTTGACACACTATCCATTTACTTGTAAATCAACATCACAATGATTATTTTAAGGTATAAGTCAAGAGATTCTACCATAATTTGGACATTTCTATCCTAATAATTGATTCTTAAAAACAAATTGGTATACGGTTTATCATGAGGATACTATATTCATTATTGACTAATGACGGCTATTCGTAACAATGAATATAGGTGATTAATCTTGATATAGCAATTTATGATAAACGCGAGTGAAATGTGGATAAATGGTAGCAAGAAAGATTAAATTCGGTTCATAAGAGTCTGGAATATGATGTTCACATAAGCATCTAGATTTCCCTTTCAAAATATGCTGCTTAGAAATAAGCATAGACAGGATTTCCAGGTTACGGCGATTTAAAGCGACACTCATACAGAGTATAAGTGGATCTATGAATAGTTTTCACTCATAAGACAGTAGAGCAAAGTCTTTTTTTGCGGTTATCTAGAAGCTTCATTCCCTGAAGTCTCCTAATTTTGAAAACTTTCTCCGAATTATCGTTGAAATCTTTTGCATTACGGCGTGCAGTACCACTTTTCAATGACATCTCATTGTTTTGTGATTGTTTTGACATTTTCCAACCACATGTAATCTTATTGAAATCTCTTTCACTATAGTTTTTTTTTGTTACTGACGATTAAACGCTTCTTAGTAACGATAAAATTCCAAATTTCACTGGAGAAACTACCTCAATGTCATCTTAACGAGCTTCGCTCGCCGCGCCGCGCACAAATCAAGTGGTTCGCAGCGTGTTAATAAACTGTTCGAATGATTCGTGAGTTCTCTTCATATATCGCTCAAGTGAGGTCTAAGATCAAACGGAAAGAAGATGTAAAGTATAGCGTGATAGTGACACATGTGCCCTAATGGTTTATTTCTGGATTTTTAACATTTATCCAAAACACTTCAAAAATTTGTGCTTTGGTAACTTGACAATCACGTCAAAATCATTATTATGGTGTGTGTCCTATGTGGACGTAGAGGTTTACTTTTCTAGATACCAGATTTGCTATACACATGTTCGTGGGCCCCGTGGTCAAGTGTTGTGCTACTTGAGGCGGTGGGGCGGACTAAGCCCCTCCCAACACTCTTTAGCAGTCAACAACGAACGCCTTCTGGGACGCCACGGCCAGGCTGCCCTTAAATTGCAAAGAGGCGTGCTCAGTCAGTATTTTACTACATTCAAGAGCAACAGAAAAACAAATTGTGTTTCTAGAAGTACTGAGATGCGCACATTGAAAAAAGAAGCACTTTGAAGACGAATCAGCAAGGTGTCTAAAAACGAAAAGTGGCCTACTCGTCTCGTTAATCTATCATCCTGCTTGCCTTGTTTGCTAATAAATATATTGTGTCTTAACGCACACTTCTCATTTTCTTTCATTAGCAGATTATTCTTAGTCTCATTCTCTTTCGCTAGAGATTATCAATTTTTGAGCTGTACAATCGATTGTAGAGGCAATTGTGGATTAGTTGACGGAGTACGCTGTGAGGTGGAAGCTCAACAATTTTTGATGGACCTTTCATGACCATATCTTTCTAGGCAGATCTTAATAGCGTTTGCAATTTCTTATTATTTTATCAAAACAGCTCAGAAAGAATCGCTTTCAGGTGCGGAATATTGTTTTTCGGCCTAAGCTTAGCTGTTAAGCTGATCCAAGTGACTGATGTTTCGTAGCCCCTGCAAATGTTTCGCCAAGTTTACAATTCTTTCTCATATTTTATTCTGTGCACACATTTGTAATTTGTCGGTGCATACTTTCGAAAAAAGCTTTTTTGTGCGTGAGGAATGAAAACAAAGTTGATGGAATAGTACAATTTTATTGCATGATTAGAGATACCATTTTGTGCTCCATCTTTTTCATTGAAACTTCTTCTGAATAAAAATGTGAGCCAGTTCCTATTTGAATCTTTTTTTTAGCATATTCTAGGCACTCATATCGTTTATTTGAGGTTTCAAAACATTTGTGCACTTCTTCTGTGAAACAGACATTGTGGAATTCGTCTGTATGATTCAGTGAAGTGAGAGCAGTGAGCGAAAATTGATACAACCACCTCAAACATAGAAACGTCGGCAGGGCTCCGTACATATCTGTGACGCATGGCTGACTCCTAGATTTGCAGGTTTATTGATGATATATGTTCGTTTTATATAGACGGCGTTGATTTAGTGTCCACCGACAACGGCAGATGCTGAAATGAAGTGAGATTCATACTACCCCGACGCCAGCATCTGTAACCGCTCTGTTAATTAGACTTTGCTGCATGGTTCTCAAACAAGTCGCCATGACAATGCTTGTGCTCTATTCAAATAAACGAAACTGCACAAAAACAGTGCAATTCAAACCGAGTAGGTTTTTTTTAATTGTCAAGGCTGTGAAGGTAATGACGATACTGTCGCTTTCATCGTATTTGTAGACATTCCAGGCAAACCTGGCATTTGTAATGTGCAAATTCCTGTTAGTGTTGCCGACGATGAAAGATTTTGGTGGCGCCATCATCGTCACTGCAGGAAACTATGAATTCTATATTGACACGTTCCTCCATTGCAATAGTAAATGCAAAAGCACTACATCTGTGCCTTGACTTTCTTATTCTGCGAAGCTTTTGCTACATCAGCTGGCACTACGAATACCGTATAAATTTCAGAAAAAGAAGGATATGGCGGAACACGTAAGGAAATTCCATCAATTTGATGGCCCGATTTTCAGTCTCGCCATGATAGCTTTCCTCACATTATAGCAAATTTTCTAGTTGTTAACATTGAGCTGTTCTTTTATTCGCAGATTAATGGAAAAATTTTTGCCTTTCTGATTTCTGTTATACTTCGCTTGTTATGCTCGTTGCGGAGTTAAACAACGGGATATCTACCCTGAAAGTGAGGCGTAATTTTTCATCGGGGGTGCCGTTCACTGAAATGGCATTCCCAGAAGCCTTGCTCAGTGTTGTGATCTTCATTTCTCCAGCTATAAAATGATTATTAATAGCCTAGTAAAAGGCAAGAAGTACTACTTGTTGATTGTAAGAAGTAGAATTATCAACGCAAGAAGGTAAACTGCTAACTAATGCTAGTGTATGAGCATAGGTAATTTGTTACTGACTGATGAGATATGTAAAATATCGACTGTTGATTCTTTTGAGTAACAATCTACAAAATTTGTGAAAAATTCCCGAAAGTAGGTGAAGAATTGCATTCTTCTCGAAAGAGTACTCCAATGTTGAGTGCCAACTCTGTAAAAGCATGCTCATAAAATATACTGAAAAACTCTATATATTTTTCTTCTAAAACATACACTGTAGAAAATGTATTTTAGAATTACTCTCTTGTGACATCAATGAAGAAGATGTGAACAAAGAGTTGGAAATGCTTTGTCGCAACAACGTAGCTTTTTCGTTGAAAATAAGAGATTTTTGAGATAGAGGCGCTTTTTTTTGCCTTAGGTACTCTTATGAAGCTCGCTTTGATTATATTATGTATTCTTTAGCGGTAATGTTTTCGGAGAATGTTTTTGTCTTATTTGTCAGCAAAATCTCCATGAGGTTCAAACAACGGGATATTCATGCTGAGGGCAAAACGTTTCGTCTTTCTGTTAAAAAAGCATACTATAATAGTCTTATCACAAAACTTGCTCAGTATATAGATCAGCATTTTTCAAGCAATCGAATAATCACAAAAGCAACGTTGAATCAAGAGAAATGTTCAAGTATGGTTCGAATTGTGTTCCATTTTGCAAGGATGTGTTTTCACATGGAAACATGGGGAGTTTTTACATTACGTAGCCAATCTTTGAACACTGAAAATACCTTTACAAGAAATTCTTTGTGATAATATATCTTTTAGCAGCGGTAAATTGCCTTCAACAAAAGTACTTATAAGCGTCAACAATCTCTTGTCAATATTGATGAACATACTAGTTTTATAATGGAATGTGATAATGGGTCTCCAACCAAGTTTCCGAATTTGATCCGGAAAATGAAATTTTCTCTAAAAAACAAAATTTTAATTTGCCTATTCTGTGCGGAATTTTCTGCTCATCGTTTGAAGTATTTTTGCACATATTGCCCAACAATGGAGCCGTCAGTCGAAGTCATTCGCAACTTACTGCCTTACGGGTTTCAACTGGGGCACAAGTTTCAAACTTCTCATCCTCGTCGTCATCGACGCTGTTTGTTCTTAAGCAGAGTTATCACTTTCGATGAGAAGTGGATCTTCTTCAGAAGCCAGCGTCGTTCAAATCAGTGGTTGTCACCAGGTCAGCAAGGAAACACCGAGATCAAATCGACCAAGGCGCTAAAAGCAATGCTTATCATTTTCTAGGATCAAAGTGAGCCGATTCATTGAGATTTGTTGCAGTCCGGTCAGACTATCAACGCTGAGCGATATTGCCAGCAGCTAAACCGCTGCAATCAAGCAATTCTACTTCACCGTCGCCGCGAAGTCATTTTGCTTTAGGACAATGCAAAGCCACACGCTGCCAAAAAACAAGGAGGAAGTTGACCGATTTGTGCTGGGAGCACTTAAACTATCCGCCGTATTCGCCAGGTCTGTCGCCGTCCTATATCTCTTTAGATCATTGGAGCACTGACTAGACAAAAGGAAGCTACGTCGAGATATTAATCAATCGCGTCGAGAATTGACTGGTTGGTTTGCGTTGAAAAATAATGAGTTTTATGAGCGCTGAATTGATTTCTTGCAGAAGCGTTATCAGAATTGCATTCAGGCACACGGAGAATATCTCAATTAATGTTACGTGACACTTTCGATTACATGGGAAAATAAATCTTAAATTTCTGGGTTAAGTTCGGAAACATAGTTGGAAACTTAATACTCTTTCCGCTTTGGCAGCTTTATGCAAGCGACGGAATCCTCGAGTTTCGAGCTATATAACTACCAGAGTTTCAAGGAATAGCCATCCACAGACATCAGTTGAGCAAACAAAGAAAATAGACTGTGAAACATGATCTTATTTCCTTGCTCCAACTCAATAAGAAGGGTTATGCAGAACCGAACGGTTTAAGTAAATTATTGCATCTGGAGCACAGTGATCCTAAATTATGTATCTTCTTGTAGTAAGTCCTACTTTCCTAACCAATTACATGAGAGTTGATGTACGGAGGAAGCGCAGGCATAGGTAAACTATAGAGAAGCAATTATCACTTCTCCGAGTGCCTTTCTCCTATGAGCCCACATTTCTAGCTCCCTGGCATAGAAGCTCTTCTGCTTTTTTTCAGGCAACAAGCAGTCATTCGATAGCTTGTAACTTGAGAACTTCAGCGGTGTTTTACTTCTAAAAAAGCCTTCTTGCTACTGTTGTGATAATGATTCGTCAACTTAGCTCTCTGCAGTTTTGATGGTGCACTTGAATTTTCTGCAAAGACTTTTCATTGTACTGCAGTATTCAAAACATTATTGCATTCACACGCGGCGTTCGTTCTTTGCTCCAATATGTGGAGGGAATTTCGCTACAGTGGCACCTAACCTTCACGCTTTCGAAACATTACACACACCTTAGTTGACAAGAGATAAGCACCAGTTGTGAAAACCAAACTTTTCTGGTTGCGATAGCATGCTAAGAAGTTTTTCCTGATAACCAAACTTAATCTTGAAATTGTTAAGATTTATGCTTTCAAATGCATATGAAAAGTCACGAGAAAAGTTATTTTCAGCAAAAATTGCCGACTTGTGAAATATGATTTTATTCATACTGTTACCGCGAAAGGTTATCCATAGATCTCATCTACACTGTTGAGATATACAAGATTTAAGCTATCGCACGCCTACAGAACCCTAGGAAAAAGCACAAAACGTGTTTTTCCCGAGGGTCTGAAATGGGTATAGACAGGAAAAATTATACCCTTTTTTTGACTATGGCAGCGTTTGGTCGCTTTTACTCACAAGCAGTTTTTCCCTCGATGGAGTTTTTGATAATTATCGCGGCTTCACGAGTTAGAGAATGTCACGTCCTACACTGTAGGCGTTTTAGTGAAATTCTTCAGTTGAGCACATGTTATCCGCCACAGTGGGCTGTTTGTGTGGTGATCATCACCATGCAGAAATTATCATTTATCAACAAATCATCCACGATTCACTATAGTAGTATTCAGCAATTCATTCGCCTCTAGAGGTTGCATTATAGACTTACTCTCCAGTCCGGTGCACACGTTGCAAGATTTGACATTTTGTCTCTCATACTTGGGACCTTGAAGGAGCACCACTCTCTCTTGATTACTCAACAACTCATCATTACTGTGCGATTAGTACAGGTCAAAATTGGGTAATTGGACATTGATGATAAGAATTATAAGGCAAATAACAACACCGAGTGATGATTTATACATACACAAATTATATACAAAACTATGATTAGTGTGCACGATTATAAGATCACGTCATTCCGCCAGCTTAGTCGAATCGTGCAACTGAAAGTAATGTTGTAGTAAATTTGTAATTTAACGTTCACGTTTACTATGTAATTAAAGATTTCAGAATAATAAGAGTAGGCTGCCCACATGTAAGAAACATACGAACTTCAACGGTAAACTAATCTTTGGAAACTACTTCACAAGAGGAATATAAAAGAGAAGTAATGGGCTTTAGAAGTATAAGGAAGTGACTGAAGTTTACTAGAAGTCACCAAAAGCTATGGAAGTGGGAGAGCTTTTATACTGACGAAGACCTAGGATGATAAACGAAGTTTGGATCAAAGGAAGAAACTGAAAGGAAAAAGGGGAATCAACGGTATTATAACTTATGGACGGGAGAAGATCGAACGTTTTTGTGTTTGCATCGGTGTGAGTGGACTGCTTGGTTAGATCGCTCTCGTTTGCTTTTGTCATATCCCCAGATACACGTGTGATAGTGTGGTTGGCGTGTAGTTCGACGTTATTTGCCATAAACATGCAATTGATTATTAAATTATTGAACTTAGAAAACTATTTAGTAAGGTTGAATAGAGAATGTTCGGTAGAAAAGTCTCTACAGTTTCATACATTTTGTTAATGCACGCAAAATAACTTACACTTCTGATAGGACACTCAAAAATAGTTTCCAAAAAGTCTTGCACACTAACATGATAGCTCATCGTCCGATATTTTAAAGTCATTTCAGAAAAACATCGCCAGTCTAAGCGGAATCGAAAGAGGAATGCCTCATAATCACATGCGACAAATAAAAAGTGGTGTGTTTCTCTAAATGAATTGGGTAACCTGATGTTATCAGCCTCTGATGAAGGAAAAACCGCTGGATGTTAGCCGTCACAATGTTATATATTCCAAAAAACACGTCTTTGACTCAAAATAAAAGCAATGTATGGAAAACTGATCAGTCTTCTTGATCACACTTGTTTATTGAAGATTGTGCGTCCTAAAAACAAAAACAACTCAGCAAATTTTATCTGTGGCTTGTGTGATGACACATATTTGATTGTACCTATCCATTCACTGCGCAAAGCTCCAGTGATCGCTCAAATCTGATAAATAAACAATTTCTATTTGGAAGCAGAGCTGTTCCTTTTTTGCTCTTTATAGGATTCCTGCAAATTTGACAAAATTTTTGCCTTTTAACTTGGTTGCTGGCTGATGTTTAGAGCTTTTTCCATACCACAGCCTTGCTTCTTGAAAATTGAAGCACAACTTACAGCTTTCACATCAAAATACTGAAGCCAATTTGTGAGAAATCAAAGAATCCTATTATTGTCGCCCATAATACAACAGTAGTTAGCTGTAAGGATCATCATGATGCTACATTCCATTGAGAAAGAAAGTTTGTAGGGGCAAATAAAGCATAGAATTGAAGCATCAACCTATGATCTAGTTTGTCTTTAAACAAAAAATTTTTTCCTCCACAAACGATTTCGGGGATCATCAGTCTACACTCTTTACTGTTGTGTAGATTGACTGCTGGTAGCTGGCTACCTTTATAGTTTGATAAAGCACAAGCAAGCGACATATTAGTTTATTCTTTCCCTCTTTGACCTGGGAAATTTTACTTGAGCGTTGGTTGACTATGGAGAACGCTGAGTGGAGAGGTCGAATCAGGACGGCCTAGCAGGGAAAAATATGGAGTTCTACATTTTCGGCAGGTTATTTACTGGCTATTCGACAAGACGACTGCCGTGGCGAACGTGGCAAGAGGTGGAGCTAGGCGAAACGATCAAATATTGTTATTCATACCTTTCGTTTCGAGTGTTTTCTTATGACCACGCTCAAATTCCAATATCCCGGATAATCATTTTTTGAGCAACGCATGTGGTCTTTTATATAAGGGCTGACTTATAGAGCCCAATACCTTATATGACATTCCTTATTTAACGAGACCACATGCGTGGCCCAAAAATGATTATCTGGCATATTGAAATTTGAGCGTCGTCTTAAGAAAACTCTTGAAACGAAAAGTAGGATATATTAACGATACCATCCAAGAGCAATCGAGTGTATAACACTGTTTGTTTACTGATAATTCTGCTGGACTTACAGTGTAAAATGTTCGCCGTCGCCTATTGTTAGTATAGGGGTCTGAGCACTCCGAGAAGATTGGCTAAAGGCGAAAAGGGTACCTCCCGAATAATCAAACCGTTGAGGTTGAAACACGTGTATCGAGCTCTATAAGTCATCGCTTATATAACAGACCACATGCGTGGCTCAAAAAATGATTATCTGGCATATTGTTATTCATTTGGGAATTTCTCCTTCGCTTTGAAAGAAACTGCAGATAAAATTACTTACTAAGATACCACAGAATTTTTTTTACACATTGATATGCTTTTCGGCTTCTAGCAAATTATGCGTGTGATAACAATGAAGGCGAAGACGAATGTGAAACATAAGTTATGCCCTGAGTGCGACAGCTTCATTTAGGGGCGTTTTGAAATACCGGCAACGTGCGATTGTAGCCTCAAATCTCAACTTTCCAGTGCTTACTAACACTCCTATGAAAAGTTTCTCTCTAACGAATGAGATCGGTTTATCACTTGTTCTCCTCTCCTTATCAGAAATAATCAGTGCTTATTAGTTTGCTATGCTCAGACACTCCTCCTTCCAATTTCTTCTCGGATTTTGAGATCCATCCAAAAATCCCTCAACAGTTTTTCGCGCTGACGTTGTTGACACGTGCCCCACAATTTCAACCACCACCTCAAAGTCTTTATCGTTACGCCTATCAGTCCTATGTATACCAAAAGTTGTGCGCCAATCGATTTTCCGTCGAGGTGTTCTCTTGTGAGTACACAGATTGGTTTATCCGTTTCGCATATCATCGTATCAATATGTGGAGTACTGTGCAAAAACGTTTGCGTCAGCCGGGATTCGAACCCAGCTACTTGCTCATAGGTTGAACTTTTATCTAAGCTAGTGCGCTTTTTATCGGCAAGTCACAATGTGAGCTATAAGCAAGGATGGCGGAACATGCGCAATACTTGGAACATCATAATGTGTTGTAGTTGAGAAAAAGGCATAGAAAGTAAGTTTGGAGTCTATCAGTTGCAAATTTAATTCCAACTGCTGTCTCAGCTTAATTGGGATTTGATTACAATCTCGAAGGTAGCCTGGCTGTGGCATTTCATAGGGAGTTCGATGTTGACTGCCGTGGAGTTCTAGGAGGCGGAATTAGCAAGCGCGGCGCAAGGAGCGTCGCAGCCATTTAACCACGTCGTCCCGCCACAATCTTCACTGTCAAAATATCATTTCTCATTTTGGGAAGAGAGAGTGGTCAGACAGCAAATCATTACTCTTTTGTTTCTCATGGAATTGTCACAGGATATGGTTCTTAGAGATGATCCGAGTAATTTTCATATGCCATTTTCTTCATTTAATCCGAGCTACAAAATATTTCTTGAATGCGTCAGAGTATAAACACCTCAATCTTTCAAACAAAGCTCAGTTTCGGTGGGTTTTGAGAATGCTCATTCCAGCTTCTACAGATTCGGCCGTAGATGTAGCTCATCTTTGTTTTAGATCTTGTACCATAACATCTCTTCAACGTTTCGCAAATTCAAAAGTTAGTTGGTGGTTGTATGTGGCACAAGCAACCAGACATTTGCAATAATAGCTCGATTGTTTTTGGAACAGTCGTTTTTTGGATACTTTCTCATTCGCAGCTGTCACAGAGCTAACACGAAAATACCGACAATGCGGTCGTATTCTTCGTCGCTGATGTTGCTTCCGAACATTCACATGAGCTGATTAGTAACTTCTATAAAACCAGGTCATGACATCCTGTAGTAATCAGCTTGAATTTTTTTTTTTGTTTAACCCTTTTGCCGATGTATGATATTACAAATATATATTTAATAATGATGAGTGATGTTTAAACCATGAACGTCGAACGGATACGAACCGCATTTAGCCCTTTTAGGGTAAACTACTGCAGTACCGGCGCTCGTTCTGCCATCACTTTTTCTCTAACGCAATTGTATCGATCTCTCAACACTAACCGCCAACGATTTGACCTGGCAAGCCGTCATCGGCATTGAACCCCAGGCACGCTAACAGATATTTATATATATATATACATATATACATTTATATAAATATATATGTATATATATGCATATAGATATATATATGCTCAACTTAGAATCCTTTTATTCAACCGCTTTTAGAGGTGATATGATGTTTTTTTGACAATTTCAACACTTTATTGATACGCCATCACAGTATTTCTACACTCTGCTGATCCAGTACTTTTATCTTACAAATAGTTCAGTAGTCTCTTTCTTGAACGTCGTAGAATACTGGTTGAGCGAGCCTCGTTGCAGCTCGAGGATAACCTGGCTGTGGTGTTCCATAGAGCATTGCACGACGCCCTCCCTATCAACGGTGGGCGCCAGATTGTTATAATCGAGAATCGTGTCTTCCTAGGGCTCATGAATTTTTGGAGTCCCTCAAATGACGCCATCGAGCTGCATCGTCGTCGATAATACAGCGACGGGACTTTGCTCTTTGAAAATGTCGAATATGGAAGGAAAGTTCAGGGATATGGCAAAAACGGAAGTAAAGCCTGTTTCCCCTACAGCTTTGACAATTGGAGAAACCCTCTCGGTTTGAACTGCATTCTATTTTTGGTAGATTCGTCTTGTAAGGAAAAGATCTGAGTAGACCACAAACATCATCATGGCGACTTGGGCGAGAACGATGTGGCGATTTTTCTTTCGTCCTTGAATGAATAGAATCTCCTTGCAATTATTCTGCTACTCGCTCTCTTTATTTGAAACTTGCATCTCAAAACTCGATGGCTAACTTTTCGGAGGCAGCGCCTTCGTCAGAGCCTAGACTTATTTATCATATCATATCTGCCTACTCGGTTAATATTTCCAATGCATCAAAAAACATATAGAGGAGAAATCTATAGTCTAGTCATTCTGAAAACCCAACTTATTTAGCTTTATGACAGCGATCACTGGTCTCGTGTGACACAATCTGTAAAATGAACCACAATCAGACTAGAAGATAAATCTGGGATACGGTGTCATATCACTTGTCGCGCTCAGGCTTTCTTCCCTCCTATTGATTTCTGGTCTTTTGCGGTTTATCCAAAAGCCTCAAAGGCCCTTCACTCTGATGTTCCTAGTGCTTTCACTACCACATCAATGTCCGTTCCACTTTGTGTGCTCTTAAAGGCTTACTTACTTTGTTGTTGGCTTTCCAGTCTAAATATTCTTTGGCGCGGAGGCAAAGTGGTCTTCCTGTTTCACCAATGCATTCTCCAGCGCATGTTGTGCACGAGATCAGGTAGATTGTACCCGAACTCATGCAATGTCCTTCTCTTCCATTAAGGCATACTTTACAATTGCCTGTCTTGCACAAGCTGTAGTACAAGCGGTTTCGAAACAATTGGCGAAGTAAGTAATAAGGAGGAATTTTCTGTGATTTTGCGGAGCTTTCCAGACCACTGTTTCTTAAACACCTTTTTATAATTGCGCTTATTTCAATCGTTATAAAAGGTAGTTTCGAAAGTATGTTCCCGTCTAGGTTTGAAACAATATCGTTCTCCGAGGACGAGGAGGCCGAAACCTCCAAAACACCGGTGTATGACCCTGGCGTATCAACCTCGTTTGAGCTTAAAGCATTCTTTTTTGGAATTATATTGAATGTTTTTCTCAGGGTTTCAAAAACAGTCGATCTTTTGAATCAGTTTTGATCTAACAGCAAAAAAATTCATCCACTGAGAGGTGGTGATGGACCAGTGTCTTTGTACACTGTGCCGTCACCACATACGCCTCTCTCCTTGCTTCGGTGCAGGGCTTAATGTGGGGCGAGGGTCACTGACGAGGAGGCCGAAACCTCCGAATCACCGGTGTATGACCCTGGCGTATAAACCTCGTTCAAGCTCAAAGCATTCTTTTTTGGAATTATATTATGTGTTTTTCTTGGAATTTCAAAAACAGTCGATCTTTTGAATCAACATTGTTCTCATTATTATTGTTATGGGCATAACTCTCCTTATTTACCTAATTTCAATGCTGCTCTTTCGTAGCCATTTGAATTAGCTATCTTTCGCGCCAAACGAAGTAAGACTTCTTTTTCCCCACTCCCTATGCTAACACTTGTAGCCGTTTGGTACATGTTTCAAACGAGCGCCCTTACCGTGGGTGATTGGTGATTAGAAAGTTAGTACACTAAAATGTTATTACTATTGGTTTGCGTTACCATTTTGTTATGTAGCCACTTTCAGAAAGATGGATTTGAACGTTCAAATATGAAAGCCAGTTCTCCCTAGGTTTCTTTCGTGTAAACATAATGTGCTCTGAGTAGCTGTTCAGAAGATCAAAACATATGCTACCTCCTCCTGTGTTGAGCAGATGATAAGACAATTATCTATGTATCAACACAGGAATAATGGACCACGACGGAAAACGAAGCTTCTACTCTGAACATAAAAGATGACGAGGCTTGGAGCCAATCGTTGCCCCATTACCAGCCCTCTAATTTGTGCAAAATGTTTTCCCTACGACCTAAGACAAAACAACTCAGGCACCTCCTCAAAAGAGTCATGAGTTCTTGAACTGACATGCCATAAGTATATTTTTTCGTTATTTCAACAAACAATTGGAGGAATAACTGCAAAATCTCCGCCTTTAGCACTCGTTGACAACCGAATTCTCCTAGAGCTTATTAGCTCCTGAATTTGGCACATACCGTGCTTGTGCTCGTGATTTAAGTTCGAAATGAACTTTTTCGATCGGCACCTACTTGATATGCTGAGAAATTTGTTCGAAAATCAACGGAAAATCGGGTCGACTTCAATTTTCAGGTTGTTGATGTGTGAAGAGCGATCTTGGGACAGGAGGTGAACGTAATTACACCCTTTGTTGTTCCAAACCTAGTCTTTCTACTTTTGCTTTATATCGCACTTGGTTTTGGACTTGAAGTATGTTAAATACAATACTGTGCATGAACAGATGGAAAGCTGGGAATCCATTCTAACAATGAATGCACATTCTTCGGAAGACCACACCCCCTAATACAGTGACCCTTGAAGTATTTGCTGCGTGATTTACCTCAGATTCACATCCAGTCTCGTTGAGAATGGGGTATTTCCCAAGTTCTTGACGCTGAATTACGTTTTAAATAAAGAAAAGGACAGTTTGTGAAAAGTTTTGCATTTTTTCAATCATGCCAATGTTTAGAGATAGTCAGATTTTTGAGATATTGCAAAACGTACCTACGAGATACATCCAACTTGTAAAAGACGTATCACCTTTGAGCGCTGCACAGTGTATAAATTTATCCCTAATTTCATTAGGAATAGTAGTTTACTTCCTACCAAAGTTTACAAAACGACTTTTTTCAATTAGTAAAGAGGTGCATATATAAACAATCTCATTGTTCTCGGTTTGGAAACTAATCTTTGGAGAAGAACTATAGCTGATTCCATATCTATTTGTAACAATATTCGGTATAAAATTAAGAATAATTTATAAAAGAGATTTGAGAACCTGCTATGAGAACATATTTTAACGTCAAGAATTTGGAGAAACCCCATTCTCAACGAAACTAGAAATGAATTCGAGGTAGATCACGTGCCAAATACTCGAAGGTCACTGTATGATATGATCCTTCCGGAGAATGTGCATTCACTGCTAGAATGGATTCCCAGCTTTCCATCTGTTCAGCCCATATCCAAAAAGATAATGCACAGTATTGTATTTAATATACTTTGAGTCCAATACCAACTGCGATATTAAGCGAAAGTAGCAAGACTAGGTTTGGAACAACAAAAGGGGTCATTATCACCGCCTCCTTTCCAAGAACGTTTCACAGACGAAAACAATCTGGCATTGAAGATGACTCGATTTTCCGTTAATTTTCGGACGAAGTCTCAGCATGTAGATACCGATCAAAAAAAATTTTTTTCGAACTTAACTCACCAGCAAAAAAACGATATGCGCCAAATTAGGGAGCTAATGAACACTAGGAGAATTCGGTTATCAATTAGCGATAACGACGAATAATTTGTAGTTATTCCTCGTCAGTTGGATGTTAAAATAACGTATAAACATCTTTAGGATGTGACCCTTTATCGGCCACCTACTGAGGGGGATTATAAAGCACAATACCAAAAATTAAACAGGGCGAATTGCTGATAGAAAATGAATTGAGAATAAATAGTATGACATGTCAAAGAGTAATTCATGACTCTTTTGCAAGAGTGCCTAAATTGTTCTATCTTAGATGATCGGGAAAATATTTTGCACATATTAGAGGGCTGGCAACGAGGCAACGATTGTCACCAAGCCTCGCCACTGCTTTTATGTCGAAAGTGGAAGCTCCATACTGTCGATACATAGATACTGTCAATACATAAATGTTAGTTCCATCATCTGCCCGACACAGGAAGAAATGGACATATGTTTTGATTTCTGGAATATGCATTCACAGTAAGTTAAATTTACACGGGAGAAACTTATAGAAAACTGGCTTCTATTTTTGAACGTTCAAATTAGCCTTTTTGAAAGTGGCCACGTAACGAAATCGTATTGCAAACCAAGTAATAAAAACTTTTGATGTACTGACTTTTTTCCAGCAGTTACCCACGAAAAGAGCGCTTGTTTGAAACATGTACTAAACGGCTAGACGTGTTTGTACGGGAAGTGGGGAGAGAGAAGATTCATTACGTTTGGCACGGAAGATGGCCATTTTAAATGGCTACGAAAGAGCAGTCACCGTGGTTAGGTAAATAAGGAGAGGTATGCCCCATAGCAACAATAATGAGAACGATATTGTTTCAAACCTATGCGAGAAGATACTTTTTAACTACCTCTTATAACGAATGTAATAAGCGCAGTTATGAAAAACTGTCTAAGAAACAGTGTACTGAAAAACTCCCAAGTAATCACAATAATTCCTCCTAATAACTTGCGTCGCCAATTGATTCGGAACCGCTTGTACGACCGCTTGTGTAAGACTGACAATTGTAAAGTATGCCCTTATGGTAGAGAAGGAGATTGCACGAGTTCGGGTAGATTATACCTAATCTCGTGCACAACATGCGGTGAAGAATGCAATGGTGAAACAGGAAGAGCACTTTGGATCCGCGCCAAAGAATGTTTAGATTGAAAAGCCAGCAGCGAAGCAAGTAAGCCTATGAAGGCACACAGAGTGGAAAACATCAGAATGAGGACTTTGATGTGGTAGTGAAAATCCTGGGGCAAGCACCAGAAACATCAAAATGAAGGGCTTTGAGGATTTTTGGATAAACCGCAAAAGACCAGAAATCAATAGGAGGAGAGAATGCCTGAGCGCAACAAGTGATTTGGCACCGTATCCCAGATTCATCTTCTAGTCTGATTGTGGTTCATTTTACAAATTGTATCACACGAGGCCGGTGACCGCTGATCACAAAGCTAAATAAGGTGGTCTTTCAGAAAGACTAGACTGTAGAATTCTCTTCTATATGACTTTTGATGCGTTCGAAATATTAACCGAGTAATAAGAAATGATGTGATATATACGTCTAGGCTCTGACGAAGGCGTGGCCTCCGAAAAGTTAGCCATCTAGTTTTGAGGAAAGAAAGTACCAACCTCGTGCAAATTTCAAATAAGGGAAAAAACAATTATTTTTCGAATCATGCATGATGCCTGCTATGTGCACTTATACAGCCCACTGCACGTGTTTCTGTACGTAGACATACCGCGCACAAGTGCCATAAAATCAAAGAATTTACTAGATGGGCAATGAAGTACACTAGAGTGCTCTTGGGTGGTATTTATAAAATATCACTCCTCTACCTAAGGTATTTGAGCTCCCCCAGGAGGATCGGCTAAGACGAAGAACATTGCTCACCTAACGACGCTGCAAAGACCGAATATTGGGCTGTATAAGTGCCCGTAACATACCACATATGGCTCAAGAGATAATTATCAGACATATTGCCTCACCACTATTTTGCCTTTTGTGTTTCAGTTTTCTAATGAAGATATCCTCATCGATTTTGAGGTTTTTTATTTGTATTGCTAATTCTCGGCTGTGATTGCTCGTGCGAATGTTTTCTCATCGTTTTTTATCTGTAACAGAAACGCATCTATGGTGAATGCTCCTACGTCTTGTCACAATTTTTCCATATTGCCGCACGATACGATGATATACCTTTACTTCGAGTGTTTTATTAAGACCACGCTCAAATTTTAAATAGATTTTCATTCCAGCCAACATGTCATGTGGTCTGATAAGGGCTCTTGTACAGCTCGATATGATTTAAAGACATAATGTGATAAAAATACCAGCCAAAGAGCAGTCGTATCGGATATGTCCACTTGACATACACTGTAAATCGTTCACCTTCGGTACCTATTTGTAGGTAGACCAGGTTCACCGGAGGATTAGCTCATAAGAAGATTGAAGAACGAAGCGTTTTGCCCGACTAACGAGACTGTAAGGTCGAAGAACGTGCATCGGGCTGTACAAAAATCCTTTACCAGATCACATGACATATTGGCTCAAATAATAATGAGAGGATATGAAAATAATTTCCCATTGATGGTTTTCCTATCAAGTAGGCATTCTTGCATTGCTACTATCATTCGGTTTCAACCACATGCTACTTGACTGTTCTGATTTTTCCTGCGGTTAAAGTTAACTCCATCTTTTGTATCAAGAAATCGCTTCCGTGTGTTGCCTTCAAATATTGCGCGTTGGTTTCGCAACGTGTAGGCATACTTAGCCCTCTCAGCCAAATATGAGAGTCATTATCGTACATTTGTTTGTTAAGCCTGTATCGCCCATTCCTAACCATTCCTCGTAGGTGTATTCGTCGTGAATCTCAGCAACACGTTGGAAGCCACGTTGATTTTGTGCGCGGCGAGCGGCGAGGTGACGAGCGCAGCGTGTTGCGACGACACTGTAGTAGTTTCCCAATGTAATTTGGATTTCTATCCTCATTAAAGAGAGTTTAATCGCCAGTAACAGAGAAATATGATGAATGAGACTTCAATAAGGCTACGATTTTTTGGGACATGTCAAAACAATCATAAAACAACCCACTGATTTATGCAAGTGGTACTGCACATTGTAATGAGATACGAAATCAGCGACTTTGAGTAAATTCTCTCAGAAGTAGTAGACTTTAGAAGTTGGAGTTAAGCTTCTATATAGATTTGAAAGAGACTTTTTTCTAGTGCCTTATGAGTGAAAACTCTCTATAAATCCACATGAACTGTGAATGAATGTTGTATTATCGCCGCAACCTGGAAATCCTGCCAATGCTTTTTTCTAAACAGCAGATATTTGAAATGGAAACCCACATGCTTACAAACAATCATACTTCGGACTTTATAGAACGATCATGCTTTCCTAATTACATTTCTACAGATTTCGCTCACATTTATCGTTCATTTAATATGTCAAGAGTAATCACCTTTATTTATTGCTACGAATAGGCATCAAAAATTAATATTCATTATAATATCGTCAAATGATAAATTATATTACCAATATGTACTTCCAAATCAAATATTAAAAAGTAAAACTTCCGATTTTAGTATAATCTCATGACATATACTTCAAAATTATTATTGCGATGGTAAGTTACAGGGTATTGAATAGTTTGCCAAGAATAATGTTGTACACTGCATGCGATGCCACTAAACTCTTCCAGTCTCCTAAATTAGTGTATTTCAGAAGTTGGAAAATTTATAGAATACACAATTTACTTTGTTTTACCCTTTCAGAAAGAGTGAACATGTGGAGCAGTGATAATAGGTGCTCTGTGTCACACAAAAGTCAATGACTCGATATCGATATGATGGCTCACCAAGCCGTCCATCCATCTGGAATCGGTAGAATGGTACCGAACTGTTCGCAGACTTGTCTGGGAGAACAAGCATCATTGACTCCAGCGAGATGCCACCGCGAGTCTTTTCAAAGGCCAGATGTGCATTCAGTTACCTCAAACAAAGTCATAAATTGAAGACGCATGCATGGAGTATCCTTCAGGGATTGGTCAATGTCAAATGCTTTATCCTTTCTCCTTTTATCCTTTGAGAGCTATAAGTATTTTTATCATTTTATACTGCGTTATGAGCATCGTCTATCAAGGCAGCATTTGCCACTTGGCATGGAGGCTGATCAGGTGTTCTATTCATTCCTTTTTAGTTGACTAGCCTCAAGACGTGCTATGTACTTTGTCCAGTTCCAACCTCTTCAACCAACTTCAACAGAATCATCTGTGGCAGGTTGCCTTCCCTATAACTACATGAGAGATCTTATCTTCTATCTCCTCCCGATAGATATCATCCCTCCTAACCATGTTAGTAATTTGTCTTCCGCATAGCATGTTCACAGTACCGAAGGGGATATCGGTGATGAATTTGATGACAGCATGGAAGGCAATTCTTTTATCGCATATACTAGGTCATGTCAAGCTCTCTCACCCAAAACCCTGCTCTTTGGTGACGACAAGCAGGTTTTCAAAATGACCTAATGCTCACATGCAAAAATACCGTTAAAGAAGAACTTTCTTACTTCCCATGAGGTATAGAATAAATCATATCAAAATGTGAAGCGAAGTTCATCTCTTAATAATTTCATTTCAAATTTTGTGTGGACATTCGTCGTCATGGCTACAGCTAGCATCTCACTGGTGTTCTATCAAAAATGTTTTTGAACATCGTGTGGTGGTCAAAACCCCTATTATTCTTTTATCGAAATTCGGGTAACTCTTGCGATGGCGACATCAAGACAATTCGTTAACATTAGTCACCTCTTGATCTTTGATTATTTTTCGAAAAATTAGTGTAGAAGTGCACCAGAAGTATCGGTTCAATGTTGTACTGTTCAGAATCTCATTTAATATACTTCTTTTTAAATATTCCACACTATTGCAGCATTTCCGTATGTAACAGTTAAATATCCTCACCTTAGTGTTTGATTGGAAACTCGTACCGAGATGGTCACTGGACAACTCGCTCTGATCCACGTAAGTTAGCCACTGCTTGCACGAAAAATGAACACTATAATTACATCACCATTCTGAGCAAACAAAGGTAAACAGCTGGGTTCATCACGCTCGCTTCGTAGAACGGGAATCCTTTTTCTACTTAAATTTCAAAAAGCCATGTACTTGAGTCACCAAGATTTGATTCATGTTCAGGATTTCTGAATGTTAGCCGAAATGGAACGATGTCGCTAACATGAAATATATATGTAACAATCAAACAGGATATAAAAGATTTTTTTACTCGCATGATCGACTATCAATTAATCTCTGCATTGAATGAATAATTCCTTGGTTTTCTTTTTCAACAGATATGAGGTTGTCAATTTGACGATTTATTCGGTACAGATGAACAGTCGCTTTGGCTTCGTTGCCTTCTTCAGAACCTGAAAGAGTCGAATTGATATGCAGCACTCTAAGACAAGCACTATCATAACCAGAGCAGAACTGCTTACACACCTTTTTCTTTTATGGTTGCTTTCATGCGTTCTTTCTGATTTATCAAACTCCTATATAAGTCAAGAGAGTATGACTTATTACACCATAGTGGAGACCACACTACGATCCATACTACTAAGCCAAATGGGGTAGCAACAGTAACAACGCTATTGAAAATGCTCTGTCATATCAAGTGATGGATAAAGAAAAAATGCGCTCTACACAAATGAAAAATTCTACCAAATCAAACAATGAAGCATTATGTACTTTAAAAGAGGATAAAAGAAAGAGAAAAGTAAAAGCAACAGAAAGGCAAAAGTGTGGATACGGTAGCGCAAAAATGAAACTATAGCCCACTTGAATACAGAACTGAAATCTCAGTAAAGTAGAGAGATGGCAAAAATAGGCACCTGCTAGAAACCTTGTGTTCTTAAACGGACGATTTCAGTTGTTAGAAAGGTTGTTTCCAGCTTACACACTAGTAATCGAGGAACATGACTAAGTTCTAATAGAAATAACAAGCTTCAAGAAATTCGAGCGTAGCCATGAGAAAAACTCGAATTAAAGTTATAAAATTATGAGATATAATGCAATTTAAGTGTGGTCTTAAGAAGACTCTCGAAATAAAGCTATGATATACTGGCGATACCACTCAAGAGCAACTGAGTGTGCAACACTGTCTGCTTGGTTATATCTTCACTTGACGGACGCCGTAAAATGTTCGTCCTTACTTATCTCTTTACAAAAAGAGATAAAAGGTTTCCGAAAGAATCGGTTAAAGACTAAAGATATTGCATACTATATATATGCTTGCCAACAAACGATCGCGGGAAGTTTCTTTCACGCCATCATACAAACAAACTTTATTTCCTCTGGCTTTTTTGAAGACCAGCAGACTCAGTATTTCATTTCATGATTGGTAGAGATTTTTCATTGCCGTTTTTGCAGCATTGATATAACGTTATTTCTGCAATTTTTTGGATGCCAAGTGATGTACAAGCTTCGAACCGCAAGAGGAAGTTAAACCGGCGCTTCACCCATGTCAGGGCGCGTTCTGCACTACAATCCCGAGGCCACCGTTCTGCCACCATTTTCCCTTGCTTATATTATATTTAATAGGGTCTGTATCATATTTGTACGTAAACCAACAACGGCAATCAGTAAGCACTATGTGACTTAACGGGAACGGAATTCTGGAATGCTAAGATGGAAGTGACATGAAGTCTTTTGATACCGATGAAGCCTCCTTGGAATTGCAAGAGTATTAAATACTTGAGAAATTTTACTCAAGGGAACATCTGAATCATTTTGAAGACGGTAGTTTTCTGAAAGCACTTGCTCTCAATAACACTTGCCTGAGATATGGATCCTTCAGCTAACTAGACATTCAATGAAAATTTTGAATGACTTTCAAGAACTTTACTCCTGTTTATCTACTCATGTAGTTCTTCCCTTACGATCATGTGCATTGATTTCAAAATGGATGCTGCTGAAGATTAGTCTGGAATGATTTACTCTACATGAGAACTTTTCTAAATCCTTGTGGAACACTTCGACATCGTCTTCTTCATAGGTTGTTATTGGTGTCCCAACTTCGATTATGGTGAGAGCTGGCTCTGATACACATCCCTTGAACCGCAAAGGTCCGTTTCGAGCTGCCAATTGCTTGAATGGATCTATATTCATAGTTAGACTCATTTTGAAGAGATTAGCAAGGCTGCTAAAACCTCTACGCATGTTCCGAGAAATGACTGGTCCAGTAGGCATCCTAAAATGGGTGGGATCTTTCCTACTCAGTCAGGCCGATGACGTCTCACGTTATTCTTTCTTCCTGCATTACCATTCACGCGTTAGTTTACGTTCTTATAACTATTTTTTGTCATCCAAGGTATAGCTTTCTGACCTATGAACGTGGGAGTACATAAGGCTGTGCAAGAGCCTCATGACATGTGGGCTCAGATATTAATTGTGTGATTTTTTAGAATAGCCTGCTTATCACATTGTCATAATAAAAATGAAACCACTTTTCACAAGCAGGTATTTTTTGCTGGAAAAAGCTCTCTCCTTGAACTTTCAGTGCTATTGACCCTCGATGATTTTAATAGTGTACGTGGTTTTCAAAAAAGGCTTCTTCGTTGTGCTGCAAAACAAAAGATAAATTCTATTTCAAACGTGATGCACATCCTTTGCTAAGCAATGTGGATGGGATTTCGCAAAGTTGGCATCAAGCCGTCGCGCTTTCGAGGCAGTACACACTCCAGCCAACAAGAATTGCGCGACGAGTGCATGACCCACTCTTCTTTTGGTTGCAACAACAAAATAGGAGATACGGTTAGAAAATCAAGCATACCATTGAAACTGTAAGGACTAGTGCTATGAACCTGTTGCTGAATATCTAGGACAAAAGCATGGTTCAGCGAAAATTGCCCCAATGTAACGTAGTTCTATCTTCAGTGCCGAAGAGCATATGAAAAAAAATTTCAAACTGAGTAAGTCGTTGAAATTCTTGAGATTAGGCCATCAAATGGCTCAAAAACTCTAAGAAAAAGCAAAAAACGCGTTTTTTCCTAAGAAGTGATGGGTGCAGATAGGGTTAAAGTACCGATTACGTTCATACACATGCTATAAGAATGGATAAAGAATCAAACTCTTGGTTTTGATATTGAAGGATGCTCTATACATTCATCTCCATCTAGCAGTCTGAGATGAATGAATGTATATCTGGCTTATACGACGACTCACAATGATCTAAAGATGTGTCACCTCAGTGCTGCCATTCTCTCAGACAAGTTTGAGACCAATTCGACGAATTCGACGACCCAGGAAAGATGGAAGGCTTGATGAACTTTGGGAGTGGGTCAAACATCACACACCCCATGAGGATTAATTTGTGAAATTTCTACAAATTTCAATAATTATGAACAGAAATCTTTATCTGACCGCTTTTGCGGTGTTATAATGTTACAACTATATCTAGTGATGCAGAATGATGTGCAAAACTTCCGCATAAGCGAGTCTCAAACCCACATCTCATTCTACCCGGAAGCGTGTACACTAGCCCGTTGTATAACTGACGCGCATTTTGTCATCACTCTTTCTGCGCAACAACGCATCTATCTGTCAGCCGCCAGATGTCAACGCTATCGCACGGGTCGTCAGCATAGACATTGAACCCAGTCAGACTGACAGATTTTGGGCATTTAATGATCAAATAGAAATCCTTCTTTAACAGCTTTTTGCGGTGTTATAATGCCCTCCACGGACCTGCCTCTCTGAGAGATCCTGCCCGGTTAGCCGCTGCCGGCGCGTGGCGTGTCCCCAGGTGGTGGATAGGTGAGTAGACGCGAAGCAAAAGCGATCGTGTGCTTCTCAGAGAAGCAGTTGGATTAAGGGGACGACCCCCCTGCTTCTGCAGAGCCGATTTGACTAAACTCTATTTCTTCGAGTCAAGTCGGCCAAAAGCCTGCAATCAAGGGGATGGGAAGTACATGGGAGGTGGTCGGGAGTCGCATTCAACAAACAAGCTCCACCCGCTCCTCCGAGAGAGTCTGGAAAGCTATTCGTAAGTATCCAGCTCCCAAATTAAAAGCCTAGCGAGCTCTACGATGGTTATAAAGTGCTAAAAACAGTAACAAATACAGGCCTTATTCCTCTGACCTTGAAATAGCCCCTGGGACGACAGCGCCAGGTAGGGCGAGTGCGGAGAGGCTGCTAAAATTTTAGGGTCAAACTAGGCTGCCAAGATTGAAACGAACTGAAATGACTATCTGCACTTATGATTCAATAACTTTTCGTCATGAATTCACTTTGGAAAATCTATTGATTTACGCAAGAAGGATAAGAAGCTATGTCATTGGCCTGGCTGAGACGAGAAGGCGCCATCCTTTTCACGCTTTTTATGACACCGGAAAAGCACTGTTCTTTGGAATATGCGATAGCAGAGGTATCAGCAGCGTTGGCGTTTTCGTCAAATCTAATTTGACAGTGAACATAGATTGGATTGATTAACTAACAACCCATATCGGACGGTTACGGTTGAACCAATGTGATTCAATGCCGGCTTTGACCATCTTCGTTGCCTACGAACCAACATCAAGCTATGACGAAGACGAAGTCGAAGCGTTCGCTGTAAACCTTGCAAAATTCTTCAGAGAAGATCATACATTCTTCAACGTCATTGTCGGAGAATTTAATGCAAAAATTGGACCTAGAAGAACGTCTCAAAAACGTCACATTGGAACCCACGGGCTAAAGTGAAACGAACAAGGTAAGAGGCTATCTGATTCATCATGACGACCCAAACCATTCATGGTAACTCACAATTCCAAAAGCCTCACTCTCAGCGATGGACGTGGGAGCTTCCCAATGGCGAGTACAATATTGAAATAGACAACATCTTAGTATATCGAAGGTTTTGCCTGACCGATGTCGCTGTTGTTCCTAAGTACAACACGGGATCAATCCATCGCCACCTTCGCGCAACGTTCCCTTTTTAAGGAGAGGAGAGAAAGCTGCTAAATTCGAACAAGGAAATCCCAGAAGTACTGTAACTGGGATGTATTCAAGTCATTAGTCCGCTCTCTGAAACTACCGTTGCTGACAACATCGACCAAGAATGCGATCGACTTGTTAAACATCCTCACGTTAGCGCTATGAAAGCCGAGAGTTCTAAGGTTACAAAGAGACGCTTGTCCACGCAGACACCCGAGCTCATACGTCAACGTGGAATCGCACGAGCTACAGGCAACCGAAACCTAACGTGCGATCTTGCGAAACACTGCAGAAAAGCGATAAGAAAAGACCTTATAAAGAAACGAGC
Source organism: Parelaphostrongylus tenuis (assembly GCA_019055375.1). Lineage (NCBI taxonomy): Eukaryota > Metazoa > Nematoda > Chromadorea > Rhabditida > Metastrongylidae > Parelaphostrongylus > Parelaphostrongylus tenuis. The sequence continues at coordinate 90,049 of JAHQIW010007138.1, forward strand.
AGCAGTTATGAAAAGCAGCAGAAGCTGGGAAAACATTCGCAAAGCCCAGCGAGGCCTCGCCAATTATAAGACCAAGATGACTGCACTCCGATGCCCTGACGGGACACTTACAGCATTCAGAAGGGCTTAGGAGAACATCATCCACCAATACTACTCGGATCTCTTCTCTAGACATGTCCTCTTCGTCATAGAAATCGAAAGAGGAGGAATATGTCGTTTCACCGGTCCTCCGTTCCGAGATCCGGCATGCTGTATCGCCGATGAAGAACAGAAAAACACCCCGATTCCGACAGGATTAGACCAGTTCACCTGAAGACCTTGTCTTTAGTTCTCATCAACACCTTGGCTCGCCTCTTCACCCGCTGCCTCTCAGAATGTAAGGTCCCCATTTTGTGAAAAACGAGCAAGACCATACTGTCGTTCAAAAAGGGAGACCTTTTCGACATAGGCAATTATCGTTCAGTCCGCTTGCTGTCCAATATCTATATACTCTTTACTCGAGTCATCCTAAACAGGATTAACAAAACACTGGACGAAGGACAGTCATGCGCTCAAGCAAGCTTCCGAAAAGGATGGAGTACAGTAGACCACATCCACACGATTACAAGACTCGTTGAAGTTTTACGTGAGTGCAAACAACCACTCTGTTTCTCTTTCATCTATCTGACAAAAGCCTTCGGTTCACTGGAAACAGAAGCAGTTATAGAGGTTTTGGATAACCAGGGCGTCCCTACTAGGTACATAATGATCCTTCGTGAGCTTTATAAAGATTTCACAACCAAAATATCTTAATTCTACAACAAATTTACCTCGACGTAAGGAGAGTAGTTCAAAAAGGCAGTGCAATTTCGCCGAAACTATTCACTACCATTCTACAAAACGTCATAAGAACATTGGAATGGGACGATATGAGATTGAAAATTGACGGTCGACAATTAATCCATTTTCGCTTTGCTGACGATATCGCATAATACCAAACATCAGCCAAGCAGAACGAACGTTGACCGATTTCGATAACGCCTGTGGAAGGATAGGTCTCCAAGTAAATCTAACGAAAACGATGTTCATGAGAAACGGATGGGTTTTGAATGCCCCATTCACGCTCAACGGAACGACAATGTTCAGTTATGTCTATATTGATCGTGAAATCAACATGGTGAACGATCTAGCTCCAGAGTTGAGCAGGATGAAACAAGTGGCTTGGGTAACGTTTAGGAGCTTTGAGGGTTTAGTGAAGATGACAAAGAACATCCGACTTCGTGATTTGACTCGACGATTATCCTTGCCCTAACGTATGCAGCAGAAACTTGGTCGCTACGTAAGAAGAATTGACGATCACTTGGCGTTATTGAAAGCGCAGTCGAAAGGTCGCTGGTAGGAGTATCCCTATCTCGCCAATGAGAGAAGATCCTAAGTTCCGACATAGGTCATCGATCAAAAATCAAAGACGCCCTTCTTTACCGCAGGATGTCGAAAATAAGGTGTGCCGGACATGTGATGCGCTCCAACGACAACCGATGGACGAGAGCCGTTACCGGCTGGATTCGTCGGGACATCAAGCGCTCTATAGGAAGACCACCGACCCATTGGTCCGATTTCATCGCGAAAGCTATAGAAGAAAGATTTGATACTCAGCAAATCCCTAGAGCAAGAAGGACCCTCTGGGCTGCTCTTGCACGCGATAGGGAAAAATGGAAGTGTTGTTGGTACCTGCTCGAGTCACTCGACGATCAACGGGACGACAGATGATACAGGTGTTTTATATTCCTCCTCAGTGGATGGTCGACAAAGGGTAACATCCTAAAGATGTTCTTCCGTTATTTCAACATCCATTTGACTAAAAATAACTAAAAATTCTCCGCCCTTATCACAAATTGCTAACCGAATTTCCTAGTGTTTATTAGCTCATATTTTGGCATATACCATGTTTTTGCTCGTGAGTTAGGTTCAAAATGAACTTTTTCGATTGACACCTATTTAGTATGCGGAGAACTTCTTCCAGAAGTCAACGGAAAATCGAGTCGACTTCAGTTTTAGGTTGTTGTTGCCTGAAGAACGTTCTTAGAAAAGGAAGTGGTGGCAATGACCTCCTTTGTTGTTCCGAACCTAGTCTTTCTACTTTTGCATTATATCGCAGTTGGTCTTGGACTTAAAGTATGTTAAATACACTACTATGCATTGCTGTTATGGGTATGGGCAGAACAAGTGGAAAGCTGGGAATCAATTTTAACGGTGAATGCACATTCTCCGGAAGGATCATACCCCCTAATACAGTGACCCTCAAAGTATTTGATGCGCGATCTACCTCAGACTCACTTCTAATCTCGTTGAAAATGGGGGTTGTCCGAATTGTTGACGTTGAATTATGTTCCAAATAAAGAACAGAACAGTTCGTGAGAAGTTTTGCACTTCTTTAATGACGCCAATGCTTAGAGATAGTCAGACATTTGAGATATAACAAAACGTACCAACGAGATGCATCTGACTTATAAAAGACATAATATCTTCGAGGCAAAAGATGATCTCATTACGGTAAAAAAGTCACCTTTGTCGTCGCTGAACCGTGCATAAAATTATCCCTAATTTCATTAGCAATATGAATTTACACACAGCATGCGGCTTACCAGAGAATTCGCGCCAAGAAGCTGAAGTTGACACGATTTTCCGTTGATTTTCGGACAAAGTTCTCCGCATACTAGATAGACACCGATTGAAAAAATCATTTCGAACATAACTGACGAGCAAAAACACGGTATGCTCTAAATTCGGGAGCTAATAAGCAGTAGGAGAATTCGGTTATCAATTAGTGACAAAGGCGGAGAATTTTTAGCGATTGCTCTGCAATTGGACATTAAAATTACGGAAAAACATCTTCATAATTTTAACCTTTTTCTGGCCATCCACTGGAGAGAAATATAAAGCACAATATCGAAAATTAAGCAGAGAATGGGTCAAAACGGCAAGGGCAGCTGGTGTACAACAATCTATAGTCCGTCAACTTAAGAGCGATTTGCCAACTTGTCCCGTCCTACGCATTATCAAAACACATAAGCTCACCTTTAATAGTGATCCAGAGTTTACCGATCCTTTATCATTCAGAGCTAGGCCGATTATTAGCAGTGTAGTTGGACCGACGGATAGAATAACATGGTTTTCGAGCCTCATTTCATCGCTCTTATTGGAATACATGCCAGTCTACCTAGCACCGAAATTTTCCTAGAACGCATAAATCGTACACGGCCAAATCACACTTATGTAGTGGAATCGTTCGATGTTACTGCTCTTTACACGAACTCGTAGAATGACACTCAACTAAAAGCAATTCACGAATTGCTGGTAGAAAATGAATCGAGAATAAATAGTATGACATGTCAAAGAGTAACTCATGACTCTTTTGCGATAGTGCCTAAATTGTTCTATCTTTAGATGATCGGGAAAATATTTTGCACATATTAGAGGGCTGGCAATGAGGCAACGATTGGCACCAAGCCTCGCCACTGCTTTTATGTCGAAAGTGGAAGCTCCATACTGTCGATACATTGATACTGTCAATACATGAATGTTAGTTCCATCATCTGCCCGACACAGGAAAAAGTGGACATATGTTTTGATTTCTTGATTAGGCAGTCACAGCACGTTAAACATACACGGGAGAAACTTACTGAAAACTGGCTTCTATTTTTGAACGTTCAAACTAGCCTTTTTGAAAGTGGCCACGTAACGAAATCTTATTGCAAACCAAGTAATAAAAACTTTTAATGTACTGACTTTTTTCCCATCAGTTGCCCTCGGAAAGGGCGCTCATATGAAACATGTACTAAACGGCTAGAAGTGTTTGCACGGGGAGTGGGAAGAGAGAAGAGTCATTACGTTTGGCACGGAAGATGGCCATTTCAAATGGCTACGAAAGAGCAGCCACTGAAGTTAGGTAAATAGGGAGAGGTATGCATCATAGCAATAATAATGAGAACGATATTGTTTCAAAGCTATGTGGGAAGATACTTTTGAAACTACCTCTTATAACAAATGCAACAAGCGCAGTTATAAAAAGGTGTCTAAGAAACAGTGTTCTGGAAAACTCCCTAATGATCACAATAATTCCTCCTAATAACTTCCGTCGCCAATTGGATCGGAACCGCTTGTACGACCGCTTGTGTAAGACTGACAATTAGTATGTCCTAATGGTATTGAAGGAGACTGCATGAGTTACAATATGTCTAATCTCCTGCACAACATGCGTTGAGGAATGCATTGGTGAGAAAGGAAGACCACTTTGGATCCTCATCAAAGAATATTTAGATTGGAAATCCAACAGCAAAACAAGTAAGCCATTGGGGGCGCCTACAGAGCGGAAACGTCACGACGGGGACTTTTATAGGGAAAATCCTGGGGCAAGATACAGAAATATCAGCGGGAAGAACTCTCGAGGCTTTTTGGATGGACCGCAAAAGACCAGAAATGAATAGGAGGTTAGAATGCCTGATCATAACAAGTGATATGGCGCCTCATCTCAAATTTATCTTCTAATCTGGCTGTGGCTCTTTTTACAAAATGTGTCACTCTAGAAAGGTGACCGCTCTCATAGAACTATGTAGGGTGGAGCTCTGCAGAATGACTAGAGTGTAGATTTTTCCATATGATTTTTTGATGCATTCGAAGTATTAACCGTGTGATTAGATATGGTGTGGTATATACATCTACGCTCTGGCGATGGCGCTGCCGTCGAACCGTTAGCCATCGGATTTTGAGGAAAAGGAAGTAGCAACCTCGTGCTAGTTTTAAATAAAGAAAAGGACAATTTATCAACGAGGGCTGACTTATAGAGCCCGATACACGTGTTTCAATCTTGCGATCTCGTCAGTCGGGCAGTTACCCTTTCTCGTGTTTTGCTAATCTCTGTGGGAGCTCCAGTCCCCACACTAAGAGTTAGCGACGACGAAGTTGTACACTCTATGTCCAGTGAAATTTTCACCGAACATAGGGTGTTGTACACTCGATTGCTCTTGGCTGGTATATTCAATATATCATGTCTTTCGTTTCGAGTGTTTTCTTGAGATCACTGCTTAGATTTTCAAATAATGATTATCAGGCATGTTGAAATATCGAGTGTACAACACCCTGTGTTCGTGAAAATTTCACTGGACATGGAGTGTGAAAGGTTCGTCGTCGCGAACTCTTAGGTGGGGACTGGAGCTTCCACAGAGATTAGCAAAAGACGAGAAAGGGTAACTGCCCGACTGACGAGATCGCAAGATCGAAACAAGTGTATCGGGCTCTATAAGTCAGCCGTCACTGGTAGACCACTGACATGCGTGGCTCAAATAATGATTATCAGGCATATTGAAATTTGAGCAGTGGCCTTGAGAAAACACTTGAAACGAAAAGGAATTGTTATTTTTCGAATCATGCATGAAGCCTGCTAAGGGCACTTATACAGCCCAGTGCACGTGTTTCGTTCTTATCGGCCCCCTCAGTAGGGCAGCGTCTCTCGTCTTGACCAGTTCTGTCGAGGGGGACCTAACTCCCTTGCATGGAGAAGACGCAGACATACTACGTACAAGTGTCATAAAGTGAAAGAATTTACTAGATGGGCGATGTAATAAACTAGAGTGCTCTTTGTTGGTATTTATGATATATCATATCATTCCCTTTATTGTTTTCTTAGAACCACGCTCAAATTTCGACAGGCCTCACAATTTTCTTAAAGCACACATTTCCTTTGCTTGATGGCACGTGTAAATTATGCGTCTGCGTCGCCTCTTTCTATAGTATTTGAGCTTCCCCGAGAGGATCGGCTAAGACGAAGGACATTGCCCAACTGACGACGCTGCAAAGGCCGAATATTGGGCTGTATAAGTGCCCGTAACAGACCACATGTGTGGTTCAAAAGATAATTATCAGGCATATTGACTCTCCACTATTTAGTCTTTTGTGTTTCAGTTATCTAATGAAGTCATTCTTATCGATTTAAAGGTTTTTTTATTTGTACTGATGATTCTCGGTTGTGATTGCTCATAAATGTTTTCTCATCGTTTTGTATCTCTAACAGAAACGCATCATGGTGAGTGCTCCTGCGACTAGACACAATTTTTCCACATTGCCGCACGATGCGATAATATACCTTTATGCATTCCAATCATTTTTGAGCCACGCGTGCCAGTGGTCTGTCAAATAGGGCTGACTTATAGAGCCCGATACACGTGTTTCGATCTTGCGATCTCGTCAGTCGGGCAGTTACCCTTTCTCGTCTTTTGCTAATCTCTGTGGGTGCTCCAGTCCCCACGCTGAGAGTTAGCAACGACAAACGTATTACACTCTATGTCCAGTGAAAAACTCATCAAACACAAAGTGTTGTACATTCGATTTCTTGTGGCTAGTATATTCAATATATCATAATATTCGTTTCCAGTGTTTTCTTAAGACCACAGCTCAAAATTCAATATGCCTTGCAATCGTTTTTGAGCCACGCAAGTCAGTAGTCTGTCAAACAGGCTGACTTATAGCCCGATGCACGTGCTTCGATCTTGCGATCTCGTCAGTCGGTAAACAGCTGGGTTCATCACGCTCTCTTCGTGAGAACGGGAATAATTTTTTTTTTTGGTTAATTCTCAAAAATCATGTACTTGATAACTAAGAGAATTGAGTGGTGGACAAAAACACGGCCTCAGGCGGAAATCGAACCCACGTTTCATCCTATCCGGGGACGTGTGCTCTACCACTACACCACCGAGGCACATTTGCCCGATCACTCATTCTTCAACATCTCAACTGGGTTTATAAAGCAAAATAGCATACCCGACCAACCTGTCAAAGGTTGGTGGCTGATAGCTAACACTGAGATGTTGAAGAATGAGTGATCGGGCAAATGTGCCTCGGTGGTGTAGTGGTAGAGCACGCGTCCCCGGATAGGATGAAACGTGGGTTCGATTCCCGCCTGAGGCCGTGTTTTTTGTCCACCACTCAATTCTCTTAGTTATATAAGTAATATAATAACACTGCGGAAAAAACAGTGAAAATACTATAATTTCATGTACTTGAGTCACCAAGATTTGATTCATGTTCAGGACTTCTGAATGTTATCCGAAATAGGAATATGACGCTAGCATGAAATATTTATGTAACAATCAAACAGGATATAAATGGTTTTATCAACTCGCATGACCGACTAACAAATAATCTTTGCATTGATTGAATAGTTCCTTCATTTTCTTTCATTCAACAAGTACGAGGTTGTTAATTTGACGATTTATTCAGTACAGATGAATAGTCGTTTCGGGTTTGTCGCCTTCTTCAGAGCCTGTAGGAGTCGAATTGATATGAAACACACTCACACAAGCACTTTCATAACCAGAGCAAAACAGCTTACACACCTTTTATTGTTTTATGGTTGCTTTCATGAGTTCTTTCTGATTTATTAAACTCCTATATAAGTCAAGAGAGTATGACTTATCACGCCATAGTGGAGACCACACTACGATCCACACTACCAAGCCAAATGGAGTAGCAACACTAACAACGCTACTGGAAATGCTCTGTCATATCAAGTGATGGATAAAGAAAATATGCGCTCTACACCAATGAAAAATTCTAACTAATCAAACAATGAGGCATCATGATCTCTAAAGGAGGACAAAAGAAAGAGAACAGTAAGAAGCATCAGAAAGGCAAAGTGTAGATACGGTAACGCAGAAAAAACTGTAGCCCACTCTTGAGATACAAAACTGAAATCTCAATCAAGTAAAGAGATGGTAAAAACAGACATCCGCTAGAAACCATGTATGCGTAAACGGACGATTTTAGTTGTTGGGATGAGTTGTTTCCACCTATACACTGGTAATCGAGGATCATGACAAAGTTCACTGAAAGAATAACAAGCCTCAATTCTTGTATGCGTTAGAGATATGGCGAATAATCCAAGCATAACATACATTTGCACCACAGTACACGGATGTCTCATAAGCGGATCAATTCAATTCCGAGTTTCCTTGGAATAGTTGCTGTCGGTCGCTTTTTTCTTTGAGGATATTCAAAAACAATATGTGTTAAGGAAACCGCCAGGTCAAATTACCTATGACGCATGAAACTTATAAATATGGCAAAAAATACCGGACAAGGAGGAAAAGTTGTCGAGTACTTTGTCCCGCTTCTACGTTGCGGTGGTTAATGTTCCCCGGCACTGGTCACTGGAATTGGCTGCCAGATTAATAGCAGCGTCATATTCGCCAAAATGGCTCATATACGGTGTCCACGATACCGAGCTTGGCATAATAACGACTTGTCGCTTTTTAGTATCGCAGAATTGTTCCTGAGAGCCTATAATTTATGGATTAACAAAAAATGATTTCGTAACTACACGAGAGTACTTGCTGACATAAAGATACATTTCAAATTCTGTTACCTACCACTCTCTTGCTGCTTCTTGCCGTGTATTGCATTATTTGGCGGTGGGACGGCTTACGGAAGGTGCAGCTGTCCTGATAGCGATGGCTCATGAAAGAAGTGGCAGTCCTTGTGGCAGGCTGGGAAGAAGTGGAGATCCTGGTGGTAGATCGGTTTATGGAACAAGTGGCAGTCCTGGTGGCGGGCCGGTATGCGGAATAGCTGCAGAAGGTAGAGAATAATCGATTTCGTTTCAACTATGCAAATAATTAGTGTTTTGGGTAATAAACAGCTAACGTGAGCCAAATTCCTGCAGATTAGAACATCCTATAGAAAATGGTGGTCAGATAGAGTTGAAAAATGAAGTCAAGTGTTATCGTGCAGGAAAATTGCAAAGTTCGCGCCGTTTTGATTTTTTAATGTGATTTCGCAATAAAATTGCAAGACCTTGATATCATTCAATTGAGCATTTTCTCGCGAACATTTTGGTTTACAACTTGCTGTACGTGCTTGCCGGAGGAGCTCGCTAATGGCTCCATTAATCTTGTGCTCCACTTCACTAACATTTTTCTCTACGCGCCGTTCATGCTTGAGTAGCAAGCGAATTTGTTCTTATGGCAGTTTCATAATAAAGCGGGTACCGGCAAGTTGTATATCAAAAGGTCCGCTCAAAAAACGAAATTGAGCGCTAGCAGAATCATGCAATTTCACTTAATTTTGGTTAATAGACCTGCGAAGAAAATCTCCGCAAATGGCTTTTTTGGCCACAACAGTTGTCATCTTCAATGTCCTATATAAACTTACAAGTAGATCTGTTGGCTCATGTTGACTCAAATAACAATGGAGAGATCTATTGAAATTCGAGCGTGGTCTTATGGAAACACTCGAAATAAAGGCATAAGATTACTAAAATACCAGTCAACGTTCAATCGAATATAAAACACTGTAAGTTTGGTGATCTTTTCACTTGACATACAGTGTAAACCGTTCGTCATCGATAACTCTCTCTAGGGAGAGCAGGCTCCCGAGAGGACTGGCTAATGAATTGAAAGACGACGAGTTCCGCCCGACTGACGAGACTGCAAGATAGAAACACGTGTATCGGGCTGCACAGGAGCCTTACCAGATCATACGACATGTTGGCTCAAATAACAATGAAGAGATCTAGCATGTAAATCATTCTGAATATGAAAAATATATAAATAATAGCAACTTTAGGGCACTTTCAAACGAAAACTTGGGAGTTTGATATCTTTATTTTTACTATTTTTAACCAAAAAACTGCGGAGTCATATTTGTAAACCTAATGTCTGGCTGCAGTGGTGATTCAAGCATATTAACATATTAAACAAAATGACCGGCAACTGGTTTATCGACCTCAGAGCCTTTGATAAAAAGTGCAGAGGAAGAGGGTTTTTGAGAGGACGCCATAAAGCTATAACCATGAAAGTGAACTCTGATGAAACGATTTCGATGAAGCGAATTTCAATTGAACGATCGCCTCTGAAGTATTCACAGATGGAGAGACTTTTGTTGTGGAGAAATAAAGAATGGTGATCTAAAACATTAGAAATTAATCAGCGTGCGAATTCTTTAAGCTTTCAAAAGTCACTTAACAGGTAGAAATACATGGAACTCATTGTTTCAAAGTTTTTAAAGGCGATTTATAGGAGCAACACAGTCAAGAAGGTAAACTTTGAATGTGATACATCACGATTTCAAACAACATGTACTGATCTAACCTCAAATCTCAAAAGTTTGCTTAAATTTTTGGAAAATAAATAGCACAAACTTCAAAATAATAGCGTAATTTCTGTCCTTTCCAGAGAAAAATAGAAGCTACAATAGTTAGAAAGCTACAAAAAAAGAACTCTAACAGATCAAGTATTTCTAAGTGAGTTCCACTAGTTTTTTGAAGGAAGGGTATTGTAAAAGAGAAGAAATGATGAATTTGAACTCTCCAGATGTTCCAAAAGTGATAAAGTGACATTATTCAACAGGGACGGCTAACTCAAATGGCGATAGTATAATTGAACTTCTTCTAACTCGCTGCAAAAATCTGACGAGTTACTTGTGGGCCGTATCGGAAAAAGGACAACCAGCAAATAACGCCGTCATTATGGTGAGACTTCGTAATTCAGTACACTACGTTTGCGTAGAAATTATTTGCCCATAAATTGGAGATTGCAAACTGCATCGTTTCGGACGAATTCAATCGACGGAGAGGCACTCCAAGACATAAAACTCAGAAACATGGGGCACTATCAATCTGCGAAAATCCGGATTGTTAACGATAACTGCGAGCATTTCTCACAAATAAAACGTTCTGATGGAAGTCACAATATGAACAAATCGAAAAAAAAACGGGAAAGACGAGCACTCACAGCTTCAGCCAAGACATTACCAATCATAGAGACAAAGTTACCACTTAATGACGTAAATTCATGCGTTTCTGAACGTAAAAACGCACGAGTGTTATTGGGAAAGTTCAGTGCCCTTCTTGATAAGTAGACACGAGGCTGTCATAGTAGAATATATTAAATACAACGTATTACCATCAGTGGCCAACACCTGAGTGGTGTCGCGATCTTCAAAGCCTGAAAAGGCTAACTTGCAGCCTACCAGTTAGGCAGTTCAATAACTTCAGCAGAAGATATGATATATGAATTCTCAGGTGCGAAGTGAAAGGTTTCTATAAAACATTTATTTTGTTCCTTTCAAGTTTTCTGATTATTTAAAAAACCAGCCGCACACCATCGAATAAACTTGGCTCAAATCAAAAATCGGGTTCCAGATAAGGCGCGAGATCACGCATGATGTTTGGGCACTCGTTGTTACTGTTTGTTTCTGTATTTTTGACATTTGCACAAGTCGGTCCGAGAGTCTTAAGTGCAATGTTCGTGAATCTACGTAGTTCCTAATGTAATTTATTTCAAAATGATAATTTCAATCTATGTGATCTAGTTCATTTGTTATCTGTTCAATATGCCCTCTAAGACAGTCGTTTGCACTTCTGAAAATGAAATGTATGCTAGAAGTATTGGGGCTCGCATGGCGAAGAAAGAATTACGATACAGGTCAAAAGTGACAAAAACACAGAGATCGCCATCAGGCTCGAGCGAAGTTATGAACTGAGCTACTGCATAATATGGATGTAGTAGTTTCAGTAGAGGCATCCTTTAGAGAGACCAGCATTGATTTTCAGGTCGTCGAACTACCTCCTCCGATGGAGCTGATTTTCAAGGAAGATTATGGAACTTTCAGAACTTTTATTATAGGAATGTTGCTCAATAGCGGCATAAAAAGGCCCAATGAACAATCAAGTTGATGAGAATAGTATGATTTTGTCAAAGAAATTAATGCATGTTCCATAAGCCAAAACTGGGAACTTCAGATCAGTTTGTTATCAAAACCAAAATGACCTTGTTTTAAAACTCTCCTATTCGAGCTTTTACGTCATTGAGAACAAGGCGTTAAACATATGCCAATAAGCCAGAAGTCTAGTGGCAACGGTGGAGTGCATAGGGCGTCAAGGTCGAAACACGTGTATCGGGTTCTATAAGCCAGCTCTATAATAGACCACATAACATGTTGGCTCAATTGATAGTTATGAGCTATGTTGAAATTCGAGCATGGTCTTAAAAAAGCACCCGAAACAAAAGGTGTAATATTACTAATGGCCTGCTCAAGTTTTCGTAGAACACAAAAGAAAACTATCTGTCATCATTACAGCATGTTAAGATAAGCCATCATGAGCTCTCAAATGTTGGTCCTCAGAGAGGCAAAAATTAGAGGTAGAATCAGTGACCAATAACCAAACTGTGAATTCAATAAAATGATAGAAGTAAAGAATTTTCTAACCGTAACTTGCTTATCGCGTTTTAAAGTAAGAGTAAAATCACATTTCACATTTGAGCATTTCTACAGGACAAAGCTCTTTCCTTAGACTTTTAGTGATCTTAGATAGTTTGAGTCTCGACGATTTCAATGCTGTACCTCGCTCTCAAAAAAAATTTTGTTGTGCTGTAATACTGAAAATAAAATTGTATTTCACACGCCGTGCACATCCTTTGCTCCGCAATGTGGATATGATCTCCCAAAACTGGCATCAAGTCATCGCACTATCGGGGCAGTACACATACTAAGCCAACAAGAGATGAGCCCCGAGTGCGAAACCCAATCTTCTTCTGGCTGCAACAACCCAGTAAGAAATTGTTTTAGAAAATCAAGCAAACCATTGAAATCATGGAGACTTGCGCTACCGACCGGTTGTTGAATATATAGGACAGAAGCTGTGTTCAGTGAAAACTGCCCAAGTGAGAAACACAGTTCTATTTTTAATGCCGCACGCAAATAGAAATTTTAAACCAAGTAAACCGTTGAAATTTTTGAGACTTGAGACATTGAATGACTCAGAAACTCTAAGAAAAGAACAGAAAACGCAATTTTCCTAAGGGGCTGGAAATGTGGGGTGCAGATAAAAGAAAAGTACCGATTACGTTTCACACAAATGTTATGAGAATGACTAAAGGATCAAACTCTCGGTGTTGATACCTCAGTAATGCACTATGCATTCGTCCTCATCTAGCACTGTCTGAGACGACTGAATGCTTTCTGGCCTATGCGATGACTTACAGTGATCAGAAGATGCGCGAACTCAGTGATGCTGTTCTCCAGACAAATCTGGGATCAATCCGACGACCCAGGGAAGATGAAGGGTTGGTGAGCCTTGGGCATGGATTGTACACCACCCACCCCATGTGGATTAGTATATGAAATTTTTACAAACTTGATTTATTGTAAATAGAAATCCTCATTCAACCGCTTCTCGCGGTGTTATAATGTTACAAGTACACCCAGTGATGCAGAAAAATGTGCAAAACTTTCGCGACAGGAGGGACTCAAACCCACATCTCAATCTCTCCGCGAGCGCGGATGAATTACTGACGCCCGTTTTGTCATCACGCTTTCTACGCAGCAACGCATCTATCTGTCAGCCGCCAACTGTCAACGGCATGGCACGTCAACGGTAAACGGGTCAACGGTCGGTGTCGACATTGAACCCAGTCACGCTGACAGATATTGGGTACTGAATGCTCAAACAAATATCTTTACTGAACAGCATTTTGCGGTGTGCTAATGTTCCCGGAGAGAGTGAGATATGGTTCGAGTCCCGGCTGGAGCAAAAGTTTGGCACGTCACTCTGCATCATTGAACTATTATAATTATCGTCGAAAAAATTCTCAAAAACTTCAGAAAGAAATCTAGATTTCTGACGCCTCGATGCGATGGAACGTCTTCTCGTCCTGATGGACGAAACTTCGTTTGTTTAGTTGCTCTAGCGTTTCAGAAACGCCTTAACGAGAACGACAAAGGAACAATCGAAAGATTTGTCACATTCCAAAAATTGGATTTCATCGAGAATACATTAGTGAAACAGTAATAAGGAAAGCTACAATAACTACTCGCCTCCATAATTGCTACTCATCTACATGACCGATCGTATATTTACAATGTCTACTACTAACATATCCCTTTGCGGACGGCACTTCCGGCAGACGAGCGGCTCGGACGGCTATGAAGAGAGTCTGCCGGCGCCTGCTTCAAGGCCATTATGGTGGTTTTCTAATGAAATTTGTACTGCTTTCGTCAACATGTAGGATTTCTATGTCAATAAACGGTCAGATTGATAGAACAGGCCTCAATAAGGCTATTTGTATTAGAAATGACGTAATTGCTCCACTCACAATCTACGTTTTCAAAGGAAAAAACTAAGCATCCATGAAAGGATTATATTTAGGAGCCTTATCAAACGTTTCTGTGATATTTTATTTATACTTACATTCAATTCAATCAAATTTCTATTTCTTTCATCTATCCGCATACTTTATTGCGTGAAGAGCATAAAATTAATCACACTGGCTGAAAATTGGAAAACAATGAGTAGTTCGTCAAAAAAAAGTGCTGCTTGTTGCTGCGATCCCTTTTCATCGATAATTCTTTATATTTATTTGATTAGTACAGTTCAGATTCCCATTCCTCAGATCAATGCATAATTTCGCTCGAATTCTTTATTCATAGCTATGGCATACCCAGAAGAGAGGAGGTATAGCGGCTCTTTCCGCTCTCTCCACCCTATTTGAGCGTTTTGGTAGATACGTATAAAAAGTCGTTTTAGTAGTCATTCGATAGTTAAAATCAAATGAACTTGACTGATGCATTTTATTCCTTAGAAAGGCCTGTTTTCGCTGCTGCAACAGTCAAAAAAATATTTCATTTATTTTTGTTGCATTTTGCTCCACTTTCAAATCATTAGAGAGGGAAAACCTTAGCAACTTCAAGAATGTATTCGATTTTGATAAAGGGCTTCTCGGAGTGTTGGGTCAAAAAGATTTGATTTCGCAAATTTGGATCAGTTCCAACGCCCGCATCCTGTTTTGACCTCTCAGAAAAAACGCGCTTCCTGGTTTTTGTTAGAGCTGTATTAATCATTCGATAGCTTAAATCTAAGTAATTTTTCTTAACATGGTTTTCTTAATACGCTCTAACAATAAAGATCAAAATATCTTTCACATTCAAGCATTTCTCACTGAAATTAGATTTTTCGCTGAACTTCTAATAACTCCTCTATAGCTCAAATCTCTCAAATACCCACAACAACTTTTTTGAAAAGAGCTCTCCATTGAACTGTAGCAGTCAAAAGAAGAATACGTTTCGCAGTCAGTTGATGTCTTGTTAAAGGAACGGTGACTTGAGGCCAGTTTCGCGAAATTCTACAATTTGGAGTGCGAAACCCAATCTTTCTTCGACTACCGCAGCTCACTAAGGAGTCCTCTCTAAAAAAAAACTACGTCCATGAAATTGCCGAGATTTTCACTATCTAGTGGTTATTAATCGTTCATAGAAAAAATTTTATTTGGTGAGAAATCCTTGAATGTGAAACAAAAATTTATTGCGACTGTTAAGAGCGCAAAAAACGAGCCATTTGAGAAACAAAATTCACCATTCAAGTTCACTTGACTTCAGCTATCGAATGAATACTAGTAATCTATTGAAATAGGTCTTTTCTGAAATAACTCAAAACCACGATCGCAATTCTAAAAATGCGATTGCTTGTGACAGAAATCGCTTTCAAGAGTAGGGATTTCCAAGACAGACAGAAAAAACGAAGACTCACGAGCACAATCTTTGAAATGCGATTGGATGCAACAGTGCTTTCACAACTAGGAATTGCCAACTTGATTGGGTATTATTTTCATGAGAAATACATTTGCAGAAGTTCTTTCCATAACTACTTGATTTTTTTCGCAAAAAAAAAGTTCATAAAAATTAAAATTCAACTATATAGTCCCAAAAAATTCGCTACAAATTAGATTAATAGGACTGCCATTATAAAACGCCACGTTACATTTACTAATAAAATACTATGGAAATTTTTCAATACAACAAGCTCATTATCAAAATTAAAATTGTCAAAGCTATCGTTTTGACTACAAAAACATCGACGAGATGAGAGAAAATGTTCAATAACAGCTGGAAAAACATTTCTTTTAGCAAGGATGTTTTTTTTTTTCTTTGAAAAAGGCACGATATAGGTAGCATTAGTGTTAATTTCACTTAAATCATTCATACAGGACCGACGTCATTGACACTTTATCGTTCTTGGTGACAATGTTTCTCTATGAACTTAATTAACACAAACTTTTACTGGAGCACGCACCAATCTTTGTAACCGTCCGAACGGGGCGCTCCGCTGAGGGTTGTAATGATCCTCATCGTCCACAAAGGGATATGGAATCATAACAACTACTGGTTAGTTAGTAGAAATAAGAATACTTGAACAATTTCAAGTTGATCAAAAATTC
Organism: Parelaphostrongylus tenuis; assembly: GCA_019055375.1. NCBI lineage: Eukaryota > Metazoa > Nematoda > Chromadorea > Rhabditida > Metastrongylidae > Parelaphostrongylus > Parelaphostrongylus tenuis. The sequence continues at coordinate 106,293 of JAHQIW010007138.1, forward strand.
TTTAAAAGAAAGAACTTGAAATGATTTTTGCAAAAAACTCAAGATCGTTATTCAAAGCATACCATGTCTAGAATTTGAACGTTTTGGTTTAAAGCGGAGGAGGTCTAGGAGAAGCAAGGGAGGGGAGATGCTTCAGGTGGCTTCGATGGAGAACTGTCTCCGAATGAAGTCCACTAGCCTTTTATATAGGGAGTTAATCGTGTTTTTACAGAGAGCGTAGAGGCAGAGAAACAGAGTGGTCAAGGACGTAGAATGAACTAGATTTACAGCGCTTGTCATTCGTCTGTGGCATGTATAAGTCTACAAGTGGATAGATTAATAGTCATGAGAATCTGAAATCTAAAAATAGCTGCTATTATCTCGAGAAGTGCTAAACAGATGTTCGGACCGAAGAACTTTGTCCAGAATGCTCGAAGTTCGACAACTACTAATGGGATTCCGATGACTTTTCTTGTCTTCTACCACAGGGACAAAATTCCAGGAACTAAAACAACTGTATGATCTTGAATATTCACAGAGAGACTTCTTCAAAGTGCAAAGATTTATTCTGAAATACAGATATTCAAGCCAACGAGTCCTTATAGATGGTCCAGATCAAACGCGAAACTTTTTTGATTTCTTACATCGCATTAAACGATAAGTTCTTCCTTAATTCTTATCCTTCTGTCACCTCATCACTCTACAATTATTTATCGCTTGAGTAGTGGAACATGAAAAGCCACAGAATCAATCAAAAGTATGAGAAAATGAAGTGACGTGAAGGAAATGGTCGTGAAGCAATATAAAAGGATGGCATGGCTATATTAGTGGAAGACTGCGACTAACAGCGTGCTTTCAGGTCAATGAGCATAGCCTGTGGCAGAAATTAAGGATGAGCTTAAGAGGCGGTCAACCTAAAGCAAACATGTTAGGAACTGTGCTGAGGTTCCACATAATCGCTGAGGACGCATTTCCGGTAGCTAGAAGATAGCGCAAAAATATAGGAGGAACTCTGATCAGCCACAAAACGATAGTTTGTGCAAGCAAGTTTTTGAAAGAAGCGATGTAAGTGATTGATGAGTAACGCAGATGTCATGGGTTATGCATTCATCTTCCACTTGTGCAGCTAAGGACTGAAGTATTTTATATATGAAGGATAAACGCAAAGCCATTAATCTATACAATAATGCGCTTCACGTACAAAATGCTCGTAGTCTATCCGTGCCTTCGCTCAATGTAAGTGTCACTGAAATCAACCATGTAGAAGTATTAGTTGCATTGGCTGATGTAACGTCGGCTTGCATACAATGTTGCCGGCCGAGTTTAGGGTCCTAAAATCCTGCTAGATACTGCTGTTAGAAGAAATCTGACACTGGGCAGTAGCGATCATGGATTTGTCAAAGCAGCTGACGGACGAGACCAGGATTACTAATGAATCCCTGGACCCACTCCCATATGACGACACATTGAATCTTGTCATCAATTCAACAAAATGGGACTCACCGTGAAAAGAAAATTGGATTTGAGAGTCTTCGATAGTGAAAAAGCTTAAAAACTTCGGGTTTCACTGTGAATCTTAGTACGTGTCAGTTCGACGTACTACAAGTCTACAAGTCCGACGGGCTACGAATACTAACGATACAATTCTAATGGCCAGCTATCGACTTACCTCGGCATTGATTGGACATTTCCTAACCTTCTTTTGTTTGATAGGCACGAGGTTGTTAATACACGTTTCCTTTGTACAAAACATTACAATAAAGTTCGTAACAGTGGCTAAGGTTTTGGTAGTTTTGCGTTCGTCAGAGCCTAAAAGAGCCAATTTGACAATCAATCCACATAGATGAGCACTTTTCACAACCAAGTAAGATGAAATCTGAACGAATCGTAGGAGTTCAAACGTACAGTAATCGGTATAAATTAAATACTCACCGTATTTTGCTGTTTACTAGTCCACTAGTCAATATGTAGACCAGCAGCACCGATTATTTTATAGGCGACGAACGAGTGTTTAAAAATCGATCTGAGATAAGGCGCAAAATCACGAGTGATCTCAAGGCATTCATATTTCCACTTCATATCTGGATTTATGATATAATTCCAAAATGCTTCGAGGCTTTTTCGCTAAAGCTCTCGTCTCCATGCGTTCCTGTGCGAGGATAAAAATTTCTACTTTAGAGTTCACCTTCTTATGCGTCTTTGCCCTATGCGTACCTAGTGGTATTTTTAAATCCATTTTATCGCCGTTGCATAGGTGTTGTTTGATACGGACATAGAGAGGCCTTCCAGTTTCGTCGATATATTCGCCGCTGCGCGTTTTACAAGAGACGAGGTAGACTGTACTCAGTGCTCATGTATTCACCGCCTCTACCGTTGAGGTATATTGTGCAACCTTTCGTCTTACAGAGACAGTCATAATTTCGATAGTAGTTACCGATTTCTCCAATTGTCTTTTTCGAGCAAAGTTTAAATAGCTATACCTATCTCGCTCAAAAAGAAAGAGAGAACTGACGGGACCTTGCTTTTTTGAAATCATCGTTTGTGGGCGCATAATTTCTTCTCAGCCTATATCGAGGAGCTACAGCTTCGTAGCCGTTGAAAATGATATATACTGAGGCTCAGGAATTCTACCGTTTGTTCCCTTCCATTACACCCACCAGTCGCTGTTCGGAGTATGCTTTTAACAAGCGCCTTTTTTTGTGTGTGGCGTGGGGATAAGAGGAGAAATGAAGATCCAAGATATTTTTGCTACTTGGCTTTCGTTATCACTTCGCAATGTAACCATTATCGGATAGATTTGGATGCACGTTCAGGAAAGGAAGTCAGTTATTTTTCGGTATCTCACGCTTGAATTTTATCATTCTGACTGCTCATTCAACAATCTAAAAATCTGTCCATTTTTTCTTGAATGGAGCAGAAAATCTAATAATCGTTTATATATTTGCAGTAGGTTAATGGCGGGAGATCATTCACTAGGGCATCAACTTTAGACATGAAGGCAACAGCCAGATTAGGTGCCACTCGCTGCACTATTGTCAACCCTCTTATTTGTGTAAAATGCTTCCTGGACTATCAAAGATCGAGCAGTTTAGTCAATCTTTCAGAAGAATCATGCCCTGCTGTTTTAATAAGCCATACATGTTCATCGCCCCTGGTGTTTCATAAAAAGCTCGTGGGTGGTTTGCAATTTATATTCGTTCGACACGTTGCTATAAAGAACGCTTACACCAAGTGACTCCATCACGTACGCGCTGCTTGGACGATGTTCGAGAGATGGGCTTGGTTGTGATTTTGCAAATGGGATATCAGTAGAGTTAAGAAGCATGCGATTCTATCCGTCGATCCGTCTACACAGCTATTGAAATACCACCGAATAGTCTGAAGAACGAAGTAGTCGGCAACCAATTAGACAACCGTTTATTTGAAACGATAAGATGAATAAAATGCCTCAACGATAGAGACGGCGATTGCATGAGCATAGGTACAGCCTACCGAATGTCTTCTAAAACGTGCGGCGGGAAATATATCGGCGAAACGGGATGGCGCCTATATGTTCGAATCAAAAAATACCTAGACAATAAAGATAAAATTCATTTATCAACATCACTATGTACGCATAAGGCACAGCTGCATAAGGAGGTGAATCTGAAGTAGAAATATCCATCCTTGTACAGGAACGAGATCGCAAAATGTAGTGCGCAAAATCATCGACGCATTTTGGATTTACACCAAAATTCAAATACGAATAGGAGAGATGAATGCCTTGTTATCACGCGTGATTTTGTGCCACATGTCGGGTTGATTCTTGTGGATCCGAGACAAAAATATCACTCCTCGGCCATGTAATACTTGGTGCAGCTGGTCTACATATTGAGCAGTGAACTAGTTAACAACAAAATGCGGTGAGTATATAACTAAAGTTCATTACTATGCGTTTCAACTTCTGCGATATCGCCTAGGTTTTACTTCATCTGTTTGTGGAAAGTGTTCTTGTATGTGGATTGCACGTCAATTTGGCTTTTCATGCTCTGGCGAAGGCGAAACTGTTGAAACGTTAGCCACTGATACGAACTATGTTTACTATTTTGCAAAATGAAAATGTTTTAACAACCTAGCGTTTGCTCAGCAAAAGAAAGTCGCGGAACTAACACTACATCAGGAAACATCATCACGTTCAGTCGGGAAAAGTCTTGCTTCATTCTTTTGCTCTTAGATAGTGAACTCGATGGAGAAGTAAAAAATGTGCTCAGATTGTAAAACAAGAAACTTTTATTTTCTTTCCAAGACCCGCAAACTCCCTTGGCCCTGATTTCAGCTAAACAACTTTCATGTAACATGAAATATATGTTTGCTGATTTTATTAGACGACTGAGCCGACATGAGGGGTTGGTGGAAAGAAATTTTGTTCGCCTTTGTGATGCACTGTTTCTGCAAAAGCCCCTTAATGAATGATTTCTATTTGCATTTGATAATCTATTTTTGTAACATTCATATTTCTCATTAAATATTTATAATATGCCTCGATTAATCTTCCTTTCACGCATATACTTCTATGGGCATTGTTGCAGCGAATAGTAGTGCTCCGCGAACACTTGGTACTCGTAATTGCGACTATTTAGCCATTCATCCGATAATTGAGATTAATAATGCTAATTTTCTATCCAGTCAAGATTATAGAGGCAAAATACGGCCTGACGATCTCTCCTTAGGAAAAAAAACAAATGTTTGGATGTAACTTTCTAGAGAACGCGATATTTACTAGCTTCATCTGATTACTTTGGCTTTCAAATTACTGTATAGTCATTGATTGTGTTCTGATTACAATTCCTTGCTAACCTTTCGGGATGGAAGGCATCCATTTGGATACACGATTTTTTTTAGACTCTTGTTGCTGAAATCCTTTTCTTAAAATTTTCAAGAATTTTTTGAGAGCTTGAATTTCGCAGATCTCAATAAAATGTTTGATTTGAGAACATGTTTTGTATCACCTTGTCGCTGTGAAAGATTAGGTCGTTCCAGTTGACACTAGAGCAATAAGCACTATAATTATTGCCCAGAATTAATTATAATAATGGGGCACCGTGGGTGAGTGTTTGTGATGCTCGTAGCGACGCGCGTGAAGGAAGCTCCACCCCACCTCCCTCCGACACTCAACGGCAACACCCTATGGAACACCACAGCAGGGCTATCCTTGAGATTGCAAGGAGACTTGGTCAACTAGTATTCTACGCCGTTCACGAAGGAAACGAAAAACGAATTGAATGGTGGAAGTAGTGGAAAAGCACAGCAAAAAAAACAGAAGAAATCTTGTGATATCTTATCAAACGATATAACACAAAATAAAAATCATAATTGTACGACCTCGTTATCGCTCAGTCGCGCATTTCCTTGTAAGCTTTTGATATCCAACTTGGCTATAATTTCTTCGATATGGAGTTATTGTGGAAACAAATTCTCTTGGTATTCATGCACCAGCAGGCGTGTAGGGGAAGACATTAGTGAAACGAAGCGCGAGATGGAATTTGAGGATATGATACGGTTGAAGAAAGGACGGCTAGGAGGTGCTTCGCGAGATTCAAGCTGGAGAGATCAGTACGGCAGATAATCGCGCTCGGGTCGTTCACAGGGAGCTCCGTTAATCTTGCGCGCCGCTTCACTAGCATTTTCCTCTACGCGGATTCCATTCATGGGTAGCAGTAGCGAATTTGTCCCCACGACAACTCCATCTTGAAGCAAGTATGGGCAAATTGTACACCAAAATGTTTACAAAAAATGTATAATGGGACAATATCAAAGCAGTGCACTTTCAATTACTTCTGATTATACCCAATATGTGGAATACTGTGCAAAAACGTTCGCGTCAGCCGGGATTCGAACCCAGATCTCACTCTTTCCGGGAGCGTATGCTAACCGTAGCACTACCGACGCTCGTTTTGCACAGCACTCTTATTTACGCTATAACGCGTTGTCTGCCAACAGCCAACCGTCGACGGTGTGGCGGGGCAGCCGTTATCGGCACTAAACCCACTTGAGTTGACAGACATTGGATATCGAAAATCAGTCATAATTCTTTCTATTTTGACTGCCACTTGCAGTGGTATGATGCTATTAGTATACCCAATATTTGGAGTACTGTGCAAAAACGTTTGCCCCGCCAGACCGTCGATGGTTGGCTGTTGGCAGAGAACGCGTTATAGCGTAAATAAGAGTGATGTGCAAGAACGAGCGTCGGTAGTGCAATGATTAACATACGCTCCCGGAAAGAGTGAGATCTGGGTTCGAATCCCGGCTGACGTGAACGTTTTTGCACAGTACTCCACATATTGGCTATAAGTATAACATCATACCACTGCAAGTGGCAGTCAAAATAGAAAGAATTTAGACTACTTCTGATTAGTAAACTTGGTGTTTATTGCTCTCAGGCCAAAACTTATAAAATGGACTCAATAGTATTAGATTTCACACTCAATTTGTTTTGTTTACTCTGCTCGGGCTTGTGATTCAGTCTCGTGTATTGTTGATGATCATTCGATAATTTGAATCTCGAAATATTCATACTAAAATAGGTTTTTAAAAGACAGGCTGTTAGAGCAAAAATAAGATTGTTTTTTGTACTAGGAGTAGTTAGCCTGTTTCTTGAACATTTTAGCTAGTTTATTTGGTAATGTAAAACAAAAAAAAAGTTTGTACGTATACAATGAAAGAACAAAGTCTCCTCTAGAATTTTAATGCAGCAAAACTAGAAAATTTTTCGAGACAGAGAAAAAATACCCAAGCAAATAATGGAATTCGCGCTCTTTTCGACTGACTCGTGCGTAGAAAAATCAATTGCTTTCGGCAGTGTGCATTATTTGAGAGTGCGATTTTTATTAGTTATATAGAATTTTTTTCTCTACATCGGAAGAATTTTGATTTTTTTTCAATAGAAATGTAGAGACGTTTTTGTATCGTTCTAAAGGTGCAAACATTTTTTTTTGTTTCACATTTCCAAGTGAAATAGGTATGAAGTTCAAGCGACGAGCTAAATACTTCGTGTGCGAAGCCTGTTCTCCTTTTCGCCATCGCGGTGCTATGCAGACCTTCTCAAAAATGTTTTTAACATCAATATTGTCGAGATTCGGACTGTTAAATGCCTACTGAAATCTCAGCGAGAAGCCACAAACACACACCAGCCGAGCAAGCAAAGCAAACTGAGTGTGAAACATTATACTATTCTCGATTTTACAACACAGAAAAAATATTTCGTCCCAAAAGGGTCAAATCGCTTTTGTAGCAGTGATATATTATTACAACCAAATATCTACCTTTGTTAAATAATCAAAATTTCGAACCTTGGGCGGGATTTGAACTCACGTTTTACCTTTTCTAGTTACGTCTATAATCAATGCATCGCCGAGGCTCTTGCTCTGCTATTACCCTTGCTTACAAGGCCAAACCGATGACGGTTGAATGCTAACAGATTACCTTGTATCGCAGAGAGAGAGAGATTGCAGATGAAGAGCCACGGTAGTGTAGTGGTCAACAGATATCCCTCGAAACTGCAAAACGAGGTTCAACTCCAGCCTTAGGTTTGTACTAATATCTGTCACTAAACAATATTGGATGTGTATTGATTGCTCATTGATTGCTAGCTGCCTATTGATTGTTTACTCTATCGATGAAGTTATTAGTGGCCGAAATCTCACAATCAACGAAAGAATTGGCATTTTGACTGTTTTACCGGCATTGAATGTTAATTGAAATTACAACTATATATCCAAAGGTGGTAAATGACAATGCGAAATTTTCGACCCACCTCGTAGTTGAACTAGCGCCTCACTCAAACCAGGGCGCGCGCCACCACTACGCTACGGCTCATCGCCCTGTTATCACTTTTTCTGCATAATTCTTCTCAGCTATCAGCAACTAAACGTTGACAGGTTTGATCTGGTTTGTGATCTTAGTGGTGTACTAGTACCACGCGCCCCAGGTATAAGTGAGGTGCTGGTTCAACTCCCGCCAAAGTTTTGTATATCACTCGAAATCGTATACAACTGTAACATCATGACACTGCTAGAACGGCGACGAAATAATAAAAAATTAGCTGGAGTCTTCAACATAATCAATGCTGACGTCGCCCAATCACTTATATTGGGATTTCTTTTTTCATTAACAAAAACGATCGGTGTTGATCGTCGCTCAGCGGTATGCTATGCATTCATCACAGTGGCTGGAGGATATCAGACTTCTTCATGCAATAGCTCGAGGTGGACAGTCGACCTATCAAGTTAGTGTTACTATCATTCCAACTTGCCTCTAACTCATTTGAATATCTCCAAATAATTAAGATCCGTCTTACTCGATAACTGTTTTTGTATTTTCGGGTAACGACATCTCTGTAGCTCTGCAGATTTCTAAGCACCCTTGCTTGCGTGCGCAATAGAAACAACTTGCATTGTCGTCAATGCAATTTTGTAAGAAAGCCAAGATATATTGTTGCCTTCCATTTCGCATCGTACTCAGATTTTTCTCACTCTACTTCATCGAAAACTCTGGCGATCGTTAATTATGAATGTTAATCAGTCAGTATCCGGTCGTGACCGGTTCCATTTTACGCGAGGAATTATAACACGCTAATTTGAATTAGGTCAGAGCCATTTTGTGATAGAAAATGGATTAACTTATAAAGATTACTTCATTTTTACGTTTCGATAATTCTAATTAATTCGTAGTACACTTTTTATTTCCAAATATTAGGAGAAAAATTACTCTGGACTTGGTATCGAACTGTTTTTATCCCGTTTTACTTCGGTGTCTTCCAGAAACCTTACATATTCAGGACAGCACCTACTGATCTCAGAGGGCATATAACAGCTATCAACGGTCAATGCGTGCTGGTTCCAATGCATCTTCCTTCTGCTATATCTTTAGCGGTTGAGTTGTTTGTCGTACGTTTCGTATTAAGTAGGCCATTTAACTATTATGTATACTGAGCAAAGCGCCGGCGAAGATAATGCACTTTTTCTAATAATTAAACTTTCTATTTTACAAAAACTAGCTTTGTTTTTGTGCTCACCGTGGCCGTGTGATTGTGAGGCTCGTCGCAGTGCGCGAGGATTCGAGCGCTGTCTTATCAACCCTCTCCGACAGATGATAGAGACGACTTACAGCGGTAAAGCTGTGGTGAGGAGGGCGATGTTGTCGTGACATAAGCAATTACGAATGTAAACAACTCCCTGTCTTTCACCAAGAAAAATTCGTAAAAAATACCCAGTTTACAACGTGGAGCTTGTTCATGATCGGCTTTCTGAATTGTTAGACGAACAAAAATCTCGGACGGTAGCGTTCAACAACGCAGATCATTACTGGTCAGGAAGGTAGTATCACATCACGGCTAGCAAGATTACCCAGTGATGAGGCTAATGTATCGGATTGGAGAGAAAAACTTACAGAAACGGTTCTAGCTGCAATTTGAAGTCACCCATTGCTGAATAAGTTACTCGAAAAATGAAACACACTTCGATTGAGGCCTACTTTATAGTAGCTTTGATATAGTTTCATTGAAAACAATCAGTGATAAATAATCAGATTCTCCTTATAAACATCAAACACGGTGCTTTCTCTTCAATTTCATTATCAGCAATTATCACCTTAAGAGAATCAGACCCATAATCTCATTACAAAGCATGTTAACTCATTTATTACCTTATCTGCAATTTAGAGCTCATTGCGAACGGCACATAAGGAGATGAGCAGTATAAGGTTGAGCAAAATTCATGGAAATTCTCAGAAGTTCGGTTTTTATGTGCATATTAACCAAAAGAATTTTTTACTATCCCCAAAGTGTATACCACCATTGTCAACGACTTTCTGCCACTTTATTCAACCCCTTGACATGCTTCTTCAACTTCATTAAACGATTCAAATCGACGGTCATTTGAAATGTGCTGCATCGATAGAAATTGAGCATAGTAGGATAAAACTGATGCATTTCCTAACGAGGCTTCTTGTGGACAAAGTCAAATTGGTGCAACGTGTTGACAATGGCCCCACTGTGAAACATCAAACTCTTCAGCCAAACTACGAGTGCTCGATGAAAGTTCAGCATCGAAAGCCACTTTCAAATCACTTTCATTCAAACACGTAGCCGGTCGGAACGAGACATTTCAGCGAGATCAAAATAGCTCTCTTCGATTGCTTGAACCATCTGCCCTCAGTAGATTTTGTCTCCGTATCAGCGCCTTCACCCTCAATAATCTCATCGACGGTTTTAAAAATCGTTAAGCATCTTCTTCAGTAATGGTAGATCAACACATGCAGATCACACTGTTCAATAGGAATTATGGTGCTGGAATGAATGAACCAGATAAATTCATGCAAAACTAGCATTAAAAATGAACAAAGATTCCAAAAAATAAAACTTTCAAGAATTTCCGAGCTTTCTGTTCAGCATAGTATAATGATAATCTTGAGTGGAGTGGCTTTTGAAATATTTGCCGCACTATGTATATTCATTGGATGACTGATCGAAAGGTGATTCAAATAACATGAGCGAGAACGAGAACGAGAATTTGTGCAGTCGCTAATTTGAAATAATCCCTTTTCGAAAAGGCGCTCACTCGCAGGTAATCTGTCTAACGATTGTCTGTCAATTCGAATCAATCGCTATAGTGAATTGTTCTCATTGCATGGAATGTGTGGGTGCAGATTTAGAATAGATTTAACATAGGGTGTAATACCGTCACAAATGCTGACAGCAACGTGTTCGTATTTTGTGCCATAGGAACCCAAGCTCAGTATCAACACAGGCATCATTCATACACATAGAGCGTTAGATCAAAAGCTCCTCTACGATCGCTTCCTACACAAAACCCCTCGTTTTTCACGGTTATCGAAAAATCACTGTTTATCATCAAAAGTCGGCAAGCTTGCAACGGCGCAGAAACTGCTCGTATTTTCGCAGAAACGAAAACGCTAGGACATTATGGGTTGATGAATGACCGGGTGAGTAGCGTCTAATCGCTGTCGATAATAGCTGTAAATTTAATATTAACTAGTTTTTAGAGATAAAACTCCTTGATTGCATTGTATACCACTATACGCAGGCGGGCGAAGTGGATTAAGTGAATAGTATCTTATGCATACCCTTTTCAAATGTTCATTTATACATACCGGCCGCCGCCCTTCTGTACTCAGTCGCAGGCTAATCCAACAGGGATGTAATGTCATGTGTGACTCGCGAAAAATATCTCTATTTACCGATCTACAGAAACCTTTCAAGAGCAAATTCAATGGCTTTTGTGACATTCCAATTCTAAATATTATAAGGAATCGAAGCTTTTATATGGAATAGGCGAGCATAAATAATGCACAACAGGCCTAAGGTGAGTTCAAATGTTGAGAGCAATCTGTTTGACTACTGTAATACATCAGCGCAAGAAAGGATAAACCTCTCAGAGCTATTGATCTCTGAGTTGCGCCATGCATTTGCCTTCAATTATAGCTTCATTTGAGATGATTGAATGCATATCTGATCTTTCAAATTTTAGTGGTGCCTATCGGTGTATCAAGCCTGTGCTGCTATCCTCTCAGACAAGTCTGTTACCAATTTGGCGATTCTGGAAAGAAGAAAGATTTGGTGAGTGATTGGCGCACGATCGAGGCACCGACCACTTGTGCGACGCAAAACACCTCCAGTCTTCGCCACTCGGACTCTCAAATTAACGTAACATATTAAACAGCAGTATGCTTTCCATGCATATCCAGAGAGAAGGAAACCAACCTCTTCTGCAATCCTATAATGTTCACAATCACTCAAGTCCCTCATTAGTTATGAAACTAGTGTTTACTACCCTAAAAGTTATAAAGCCGCAACTGCTAAAAATGCGTTCTTCCACAGACATCTTTGTCAAGCACTACTTATCCAAACTGCGATAAGTGTTAAGCAGCAAAATCAAGGGAACTGTTCTGTTCACTGGTGATATTTATATGACTAGGCAGAGAGACAATTTTGTCGTATTATGAATGGCTTACATCTACTTATCGATCGTGTGCAGTTTATTCAATCTGAGGTAAACACAGTGTTGTTCCGTTCCTGCTCAATCATGACCCTCTGGAACAATTTTATTCTCAATGAAAAAATAGTGCAGACATGACAGGTCCAAAGTGCAAATACACAATAGCAGAGTATGTAATATCGTTTGGATTAAGCTGGTATAGAAAATCTAAAAGAACTGAATAATTTTTACAAAATACTTCAAAATTCTGACGATAATGGGACCGTTCGATGCAATTCATGCCATTGAAACGCTAGAGCAAACTCTCCTCTGCATTTGGTATATCCTCATTCTTTAAGCCCTCCACTGGCTGACATGACATTTCATCGTCTGTTATCGAAAATAATTCTATGCTGAATGCATTTCGGCAGTAAACATTTCAAAAGCTGCCATAAAAGACAAAACTGATGGAAAGTATTGATTGTAAATGCGATTGATCTAGAAATGATGAGTGAGCAAGCAAAAATCCCGCCTCACCAAGGAGCTGAACTCAAGTTTCATACCTACAAGCACGTGCTACCTCTACACCATCGAGGCTCATCACTTTGCTACGATTTGTTCTTCGATTTAGGATATCGTAGCTTTCAGCAACCCACCATAAACGGGTTTGCGCGAGTGAGCAGATATTGGCGTTAAACCCAAATAAGCTGACGGCTAATTGCAGTGTGTAATCCATAGAGATTCATTAATTCAGCGCTTTAGGAGTGGTATTACGCCACAAACATTGATAAACATGCGTCCCGGTAAGGTTAAAACGAGGGCTCATCTTCCGTCCGAGGTTGCATTAATGTTTACCAATAAACATTTTTTAGATAAATATTCGTGACACCATACTACAGCTAATTCAGTAGAATGGTAAATTTATGTAGAAGCAATTACTACAATAAAAAATGATTCGCATCAGTTATAGCCCATATTTCCCGATTTGATACAGGAAGAATTGTAGAGATGTTACGTCTGCAGAAGCAGAAAATGATTCGACCAATTCCACTGACTAAAATAGGACCTCAGATAATTCCATAACTTTAATAACGCTCGATATTATGCGTAATATGACTTGCCGATGTAGGCAGAACATAAACTTGCGAACAATCAGCAATCATAACAATGGTGATGCATCACTGGATCTTGAAAAACGACCAGCGTTTTGGGACGTATACCTTAGAAGTGATTCTGCGATATTATTACCATCGATGTTCAAGTCGAAGCCGAGTACTTATAGTTCTAGTTTCATTACGGAGCCTTTTCCTAAGTCATATTTCATAAGATAAGCTTAGAACAACTCTAATTAGATAAGATTTTGATACATCAAAAAGCGAGCAATAATATAAATGGATGTAGCTCTCGGCGTTTATTGATTTTCCAAAGAATGTGACATACATTCTCTCCGCTTATGGAATTATCCGGGTGGTTGAATGCATATCTGGCCTTTACAATGACTAGCGGTTGGATTCCGATGTATCAAGTCACTGTTGCTAATCTCCCAGACAAATTTGGTGTCACTAGAAATGATCCCCCTCCCCCTTCACCAGGGGGTGGGAGGCTTGATAAGCCTAGAGTACGGAATCGAATCATCAATTTAACATATGTCTCATAGAGTAATTCTGACCACTGCGCCACACGCTCTGCTTGAGTAATAACATGTGAATGTGCGCTACCTGTCGGAGGAACCCGCAAATCAACAAGCAACTGTCCTGCATGAAACTCATACTCGTAATCGGGGTAATAATTATTCTACTCATTACTGCTACTACTATTATTATGCTACTTATTATTATGACTTTATTTATTATTACTTACTATCACTATGCGACTAATCATCGATCGGTCAGAAAACACATAGTGTGGCAGCTAAATCTGCACTATTTGAAGATGAAAGGGAAAGACATCTTGAAGAGAACAAGCATGAATGTATAAAATCTTTGAGAACTTCTTGTCTATCACTACGTTCAAGAGGGAAAAATACCAATGAGGAACTCTGTTGATGACACTCACCTCGGCCACATATGATCTTTGCACGTGAAATGTCCAGAGCCGTATGCACACCACACGATCATTGAGGGCGGAATGCTTTATCTATCATTCGATAATGATTTAGAAGTCAAGACAAAACTATAGATATACCTTACTAAAGTGAAAGATAAAATCATCATCTGAATGGCCGAAAAATAATAGTAAAAGTATTTATTTGCCACAAATGGAAATACTTCCAAGAACACGTTCCAAGACAAACGGCGAATAGATCCGATAGATCAAACAGAGCAATAACAGAACAAATTGCATAACAACAAGCAGCTCATCAGAACGACATGAGACAGGCATTAAAAATCACTCAATAATGTTCAGATTAATTCAGACGATTGAGAATAAATTGCCCATTTGAGCATCCACTACCCATAAAACCACTATTTGGGGAAAATTCGACATATCCACATGTGGCACTAAACGAACAGACCACGTTCTACTGGAAATAACAGTGATTGATTTTGAAGGTAACCTAATAACAAGTAGTAGGGAATATCAAAGAAAAAGCATAAAGTAACCTTCTCGTGTTGTCTTAGGTAGTTGTTATTACTAAGTTGCTGGCCACATAAAGAAGTTGACTTGGTTCTTCTGAAATTACTGACATACTTCAAGATGTATTTCACGATAGAACGCCTATCCTCTACGAATGAATCTTAAACTGATTATTGAGTAGGCCAAGTAGCGCATTCGTATAAGAGGGTTTTAAGCTCTCAGAGGTTTAGTATGGTATCTCTAATGGTATCATACGTAAGTTCCGGCGTTCTCGCTTGCCTCATCAGTAGCACACGGCTGCGGCTCATTCTCACTACTATTAGGAGCGATGACAAAATTTATCACTCTCGACGAAGCGAAAGGATCACTTGATGTTACTCTCTAGTGTGACTGGTTTTTGATGGCTTACGGCTGTAACGAAAGAAAACAACAATACCTTCCATTTCCTGGAGAACCTTTTGGATTGTCAGATTTATATGGTCATCTGAAAACTTAGAGAATCTTGTGTAATCACATAAATTCCCAAAATGAAGCCGACAAAATTTCTCAGATTGATCAAAGTTCCAGAACACTGATTTTAATCGATGCTTCAATATTTCTTATGCATAGTTATTCTTACAAAAAATTCGAGTAATATCACCTCGTTCAGTAGTTTATGGTATTGGAGAATGGTCTTGACAAAACTAAAGTTTTGGCTCGTTGACGAATACATATTTAGTCTAATGACTTTTATTTCAACTGATGATGTACATTATGACTTGAGATATGGTAGTTCAACTTTGATAGTCTGTGGACACTTACGACACTTTCTTATACACTTAGCTCAATGTGTATTGTCGTAAATGCATTAGATTCTTTGATCAATATTGCATAATTTCCATCCCTTTGAAGAAAGATTGATGGCGAATGAGGATATAAGACAGGAAAATGTAGAGTGACAAGCTAATTAATCCAGATATCAAATATTGTCAATAATTTGTCTAAGAGAAGGAGTGATCAAGAAAAAACGATTTGTGCCGGGACACAAATGAGAATTGCGGTCGGTGCGAAATGGCAGCACGCCGCCCATATGACCTCTAAAATCCACACAATTAAAGGTTTTAGAAGAATAGTTAAAGTTTCACTGTGTGACCTCATAGAAAGTGATATGATTAGTAGATAGTAGGGAACACGGTGTAAGAACGAAATAAAATAAATCGCCTTAAAACTTTTTTCCTGCTTCACAACAAACTTCTATTTTTGATGGAAGCTAGCGATGAATTTGGAAATCTCTAGAGTAAACCTGACCCAGGAATACAGGGGAAATCAACTGAATGCTATCCATAAAGAAAAACAAAACCCCATCCAGCAAACTTACGCCCAAAAGTCAAAGCGACTCGCGGATGACGGACTGATGCAAATATGAAAATAGGTAAAATAAAAACTAAAAATCTAAAATGAATTATAATATCAGTTTTAAATTGGCACCGATTATCATGTCGTAGGATGAACTTCGTGTCGTAAATTTTCCTATCCTAAAGCAGTTCGTCATGCTAGAAACACTCCATGCAACAACCGTGAAGAGCTACAGCGCTGTATCGCTAGCGAAAAAATGTTAATGAGTTCATCTGAGTAATTTGTAATAGAAATCGGTAATGAGGCGTAACCAAGCTATTGTTGTGTGTAGTGTTACGTTATGAGGGCGGGATAGCGTAGTGGCCAGTGATGCAGTGTGTCAAGAAGAGATTTGATAAGTGATACGCTGGTTGCATTCCCTTTCAAAACACTCTCTTGCCATCAATCAACTGAAACCTATAAACGATTTAGCTCGATTATCTTCAGGATTACAAGGAAATGCACCTCGGTCAGCATTATACGGCATTCTCAAAGAGGATGAAATCAGATCAAAATACTGGTTTGCTGTAAATCTTGGCAATAATTTATATATATGTAAACCGTAAAGATCTATTTTGCTTAGCTCACACGAGGTTGGTGACGGTAGTAGAAGTAGCAATAAAAGTAGTAAATTTTGAATGGCTGAAGTCCAAGATAAAGTAAAATCAACGTCTAAAGAAGACCAATCGCCAAAATGTCATTCATCGAACTGCTACTGCTATTACTGCTACTGCGACTATGACCAAATTCCTATCAACTAGTTAAAATAAGTATTCACAATTCGCATAAAACTAATAGAGGAGCCGTAGCAGAGTGTTTGTGACGTTGGTCACAGAGCGCGTGGAGCCGAGCTTCGCCTCCCCCTCTCCCCTTCCCCCTCATTTCTCTCCGGCAGTCAACAAAAACGTCCTATGGAACGCCACAGCAAGGTTGTTCTCGAGAGCCGTTCAAGAAGAAGACGAAAAACGAATTTAGTGCCAAAAGTGCTGAGATCCGCATACTGAAAATGAAGCACTGTGATGACGGATTAAATAAAGTGCTATGTAAACTAATAAAGACGAAATCCTCAAGCAACAGGCGAAGCAACATGTAAGAATTTTCAAAAACTTTGTGGAGAATGAGTACGAGGGAAGGAATCAAATGTAGGGAGTGCTGGGATCTCCAGGAAAATTGTGATGACGGATCGTGTAAAAGAAGTCGCTCATAAATTTGTACCAAATCCTTTCTTCTGATAACTGATGTTATGAGAAAGTATAGTGGCCTGTTCATTGGTAATCAAAACCGATCGATCTCTGTGGTAGTAAGAGATATCTATGTCTAACGTACGCAACTATCATCTCCGCTCTGATAAAGCCATCTAAATTGATGAGCTCGACAATTCTGTTATGAAACAAACTATGAAGAAGGTGTCGTTGTGCTCGTTGTAGTTTTTGGTTAAGCACGGTACTAAGACGGAAACAAGTTGAGTTCATTTAGTAATACAAGTGATAGCTTGAGGGGATGAGTCGTTTACAACATTTGTTCATCTTTCGAAAAGACCTTCCATAGTATATACAGAATAGTGTTTAAAAATTCCGTTCTGATCACGAGTAAACAATACTACGTTAAATTTCAATCCTTGATTACCGTGACAAAAATAACTTTTTCGCAAACAGATGCATCGATCTCACATAATCCGATAGGGAAATGAGTAGGAAAAGGAAAACAAAACAAAAATTTATCATCTTCGTTAGGCAGGCTATCGAATGATTACCAAGACGTCTGAAAAAGGCTGTATGTGCTGCCAAAACAAACTACTGGAAAAGCGACTCTTGTAGAGGCCTTATCGGTCCCTCGACATCTTCGAAAAGACGTGAACAGAGGTTGTGCCCGCCGAGAGAGTGGAGTTTTGATAAAATATCTTTTTAATCTCCTTTGTTTTTGCTGTTCTTTTGGTATGTTCTGAGGCACAAAGTAAACGCCAAGAGAATCAAGTGGTAAGCAAGGATTCGATCTCAGAGAGGGGCTGAATCCGAGCTTTGCAGAGGAGTGTGTTATCACTCAGTGTGCCTTTGCTGATAATGATGTTTCATGAAGAAAATTAAGTAGTCGAATTACCACTTCTTATGCCTGAAATTCACGAGTCCTGAAGAGAATGCGCGAGAACAGTCAGAAAAACTAGTACTACAGAAGATATTAGACCTTTCATGAACGATAATACATTTTGAAGTGATGGGTATGGTTGATGATGAAAACTTAGTGGCACATAAAACGATTGCGACAACATGCCCACCCATGACGAGAAAGAAAATTCGCGGCCAGCTGCCGACCGGCATACAAAAGCAGATTTCGGAACCAGAACGATTTGGCGCCATGCCAATACGAATGGTAGCGTGTTGTAGCAGAATGTAGTTTATGGCTGTTGATTGCTTTTTTCTCGGTGTTGTGAGTTAAGGTAGGCGTTTTTTATGTTCATCGTAGAGAGATGCGCCTGGAGTGGAAGGTTTTGTGCGGTGATTCTTAGGCGCAGTGGAGAAAGAAGCAAATAAAAAAGGAAAAGGGTTGGCGAACGAAGGAGATAGAAAGGGAGAGAGATAACAATTCGTAACAAAGCTTAGTTTAAGAAGGATTTTTGGCTCTCAATTCAATAGCTTCAGACCTGACTGCATTCGTGGGTTGTTTTAAATTTTGAATCCTACACGACTAATTGATTACTGTGCAATGCGAGTCTAAAATGACAGCTGAATTCGCAAAATTCGTAGACGGCAACTACTTAATCATAAACTCATAGATTTTGATTAGAAAGTTTCACATTCGACTGCTTTTTGAGACATAGCTTAAGATAATTTAATTTGACGACATGATTCAGGCCTTTCATTAGGTCTGGTAGGGCACATATAAAGTGCCAGACATGTGTTTCAATCTTTCAGCTTCATCAGTAGCACGGTGCCCTTCGTTCGAATCAAACCCTTATAAGGGGATAAACCTCCTGTGTATAAAGATTAACGACGATCATATTACATCGCAAATGTCTCAAGTGACAAGATCACTCGACATTGCAGTGATTAACAGTCGGTTGCCCATGGCTAGTAAATTTGGTAATACCTTTATATAAATATACCAGCCGTGAGCAGTCAGGTTGTTAATTATTGCAATGTCGGGTGATCTTGCCACTTGACACATTTGCATTGTAACAAACTCGTAGATTCCTGTGTATATACGGAGTAATCCCCTTACAAAGGCTGGGCTCTAACGAAAAGCACTGCACTAATGATGAGACTGAAAGGTCAAAACACATGTCTTGCACCATATTAGTACAATAGCACACCTGATATAATCTTTATATATGTTATCAGACTGCATGAATATACAATTTTTCCTTCATTTCTGAATACTCCAAAATCTAACCAGGAAATTCTTATATATGCAGCACTTAGGCGTGCTTGCCTAAGGTTTTTTGACAGTATTGATGTTATGCTTGAGAACAAATATTCTATCAATGATAAATGATTTAGCACCTTACTGTGGTTTGATTGCGCATCTAGAGCAATGGTAAAAGGTGCTTGATGAAGGAAACACTGTCTATGGTTCAATCGTGCGCCCCAGTAAAACAACCCCTCCATCCATCCGCGTTTTGCAATTGATATTGGAGTGAGCGGTGGAATAATCCCTCAGTACCGTCCCTATGCCGGTGTTATAATCCTCATGATCTTATATCCAACAAAGAACGTAGCCCATTGAGCGGCTATTATACGTGACGCAAAAGAAATTAACTGCTCATTTCATTCCTAGCTCACCGGTTTCTCAAAGTTCACTAGTTTCCCAAGTTGCAAACTAAAGTCGCAAACTTACAGAGTACAAAGTTGAAATTGAAATACATTTTCTTAAGAGTGTTTCTGAGATCTTGCTCAAAGCAATGTATAATGATAACATGCTTCTGAGCCATTCATGGGGTATGTTTTGGCAATTATACAATGCAAAACACGTCTTTCCGTCTTTCAGAATCGTTGTTGCAAGGTGACTTTCGGTTCACTCAGTTCCGCGGGAAGATATCTCCTTCTAAGAGGAAATAAAGCCGAAATATCTCGTAATAGTGATAAAATCACCGAACCGGTAGTGTTGTACACTCGGTTGCTCCTGGCTGGTAATAGCAAAATATTATACCTTTCGTTGTAAGAGTTTTTTAGACGTCGCCAAAACAAGAAAAATCAAAACAAAAAAAATTCCAAAAAATTAAGTGCATAAAATTACTTGAATTACATAACGTATCTTATATAAAATAAAAATGTAAAATCAATGTGAAACCATATTGACGTAGAAATAAAAAGCATTAAAAACTGTTATAAACGTTGAAATTGTCGCTTGGAGTCATCGCGTACGGAATTTCTTGGCGTAATAATAACTTGAACCGGTTAATTACGAGATTGTCGGTGACACACCACAACGTTATGGTATGAATAGTTAGACGCCAAACGAAACTGCTCATATAATTGACTTGAAATGGGAGAATCTTCATCGATTGACTTCTTGTTACGGATTCGTCGAAGTGACTTGTATCCTTAGCATACACGTAAAAAATCATATATATGCGTATATGTGTGAGAGAGGGCCAGAAGAGGTGGAGGTTGCAAATATGCCGATTGTGTTTTGTGTATTCATTTAGTTTTGTCCTCTTCTCGTCGAAAACATTCAAAAAAGCAACATACTAGGAGGTAAATCTTTCGAGTAAGTTACTCGGCAGTATTTTGTTTCTGTTGCATTTCTCGGAGATGTGTCCAATCTTGCTCTTCCGTCGTTAAGACCTTGAGTGGCGAAATACCTGAACCGAACTTCTTGTTTCAATGAAACCAAAACAAAAATGCGAACAGAAATCATCAAATGATTTCTACCAATTTTCCTCACAAAGTGGTTTAGCATAGTAGTTTTTATAGACTATTGCTGAATACTAGAATTGTCCGCATATCTGGAGTAAGGTGATATTCTCAACACAATTTCAGTTTGACTGATTGGCAGAATGTGTTTTTTCCCAAAGTGCTGATTCTCACCAATACTTCTCGGGCAAATTCAGGACCCCACAGCTTACAAAAAGCACTTCACCAACTTTGTGGTAGTTTACTAATATGGAAAAATTTTGATTGTTCATGCTGACTTTGAATTATAATTAGCGTTAGAAATATGTCCATACTTTTAAGACAAACGACCTAAGCTCAACACATTTGCAACAACGTCAAATTGTGCTCAAGGCGGGTCTGCAAGACGACCCTGTTTGGTTGGAGTGACGAACTATGTGGCTTTCGATAACAGATAAGGATAACGTCAGCTAGTGGAGAGCTCGAAGGATGAGGGCATACCAAATGCAAAGGAGAGCTTACTTTAGCGTTTTTAATGTCATAAATGCATGGCACGGTCCCATTATAGTTAGAATTTGGATGTATTTTGTAAAATATATTCAGTCCTTTTAGCATTTTCTATACCAGCCCATTCCAAACGACATTACATACTCTGTCATGTGTATGTGCACTTCGGACCTCTCATGTCTGCAATGTGTTTTTCACTGAGAATGAAGTTGTTCCAGAGGTTATGTTTTGAGCAGGACTGGATCAACACCGTGTTTACTTCAGACTGAATAAACTGTACATAATCGGTAAGTGGATGTAAGAAATTCATAATACGACGAAATTGTCTCTCTGCCTAGTCATACGAATACCACCAGTGAGCAGAACAGTACCCCTGGTTTTTACTGCTCAACATTAACCCAGTCTGGATAAGTAGTGCTTGACAAAAATGTCGCCTGTTTTCGTGCCTGTGGACTTTCCAGCACACAGAGCTAGGCAATCGTTTTCCGATAGATCTCGTGTGGAAGAGCGAGCCTTTTAGCAGTTGCGGCTGTATAGTTTTTAGGGTGGTAAACACTAGTTCCTTAATTGATGAGTGACTTGAGTGGCTGCAAGTAGTCGATGCCTCGATCGTGCGCCAATCACGCACCAAACCTTTCGTCCTTCCACGCTCGCTAAATTGATAACAGATTTGGCTGAGAGGATAGCAGCACAAGTCTGATACACCGTTAAACACCGCAAATATTTGTCAAAACCATATATGCCTTCAATTATCTAATAAAGCTAAACTTGAAGGCGAATGCACGGCGCAACTCACCTTATGAGTGTTGTGCATTATTTATGCTCACTATTCCATATAAAAGCTTTGACTTCTTATAATATCAAGAAATGGAATGACAATCAAGTAACTGAATTTGCCCTAAAAAGGCTACTTCAGATCGCTTAATAGACAAATATTTTTCACGAGTCACACATGACATTACCTTTTTATTGGATTAGCTTGCGACTGAGTACAAAAGGTCGGCCAAAAAGCCGGTATGTATGAATGAACACTTGAAAAGGGAATGCATAAGATACTATTCACTTAGTTCACTTCTCCCAACCGCGTAAAGTGGTATACAATGCTATCGAGGAGTTTTATCTCAAATACTAACTAATATTAAATTTACAGCTATTTTCGATTACGATTAGACGCTACGCACCCGGTTGTTCATCAACCCATGATGTCCTACCGTTTTCCTT
Source organism: Parelaphostrongylus tenuis (assembly GCA_019055375.1). Classification (NCBI taxonomy): domain Eukaryota; kingdom Metazoa; phylum Nematoda; class Chromadorea; order Rhabditida; family Metastrongylidae; genus Parelaphostrongylus; species Parelaphostrongylus tenuis. The sequence goes on from JAHQIW010007138.1 coordinate 128,755, forward strand.
TCTGCTTCATAGTAAATACGAGCAATTTTCTCGCCGATGCAAGCTTGCCGGTTTTTTGACCATAAACAGTGATTTTTCGATAACCATGAGAAACGAGAGGTTTTGAGCGGGAACCGATCGTAGAGAAGCTTTTGATCTAACGCTTTATGTGTATGAATGGTGTCTGTGTTATTACTGAGCATGGGTTCCTATGGCCCAAATTACGGACACGTTGCTGTCATCATTTGGGACGGTATTACACCTCATGTTAAATCGATTTTGGTATTTTTCTATACCCCCGCATTCCGTACAATGAGCACATAACTCACTATAACGCTTGAATCGACTTGATAGACAATCGTTAGACAGATTACCTGCGAGTGAGCTTTTTCGAAAAGGGATTATTTCAAATTAGCAACTAAACAAATTCTCGTTCTCGTTCTCGCTCATGTTATTTGAATCACCTTCCGATCAGTTATCGAATGAGTATACATAATGAGGTAAAAAATATAAAATCCACTCCACTCAAAATTATCATTACACTATGCTAAGCAAATTGCTTTGAGAAATTCTTGAAAGTTTTACTTGTGTAACTAAGAGAATTGAGTGGTGAACAAAAACGCGGCCTCAGGCGTGAATCGAACCCACATTTCATCCTATCCGGGGACGCGTGCTCTACCACTACACCACTGAGGCACATCTGCCCGACCACTCATTCTTCAACATCTCAATGTTAACTATCAGCCACCAACCCTTGACAGCATACCCGACCAAACCTGTCAAAGGTTGGTGGCTGATAGCTAACATTGAGATGTTGAAGCATGAGTGGTCGGGCAAATGTGCCTCAGTGGTGTAGTGGTAGGGCACGCGTCCCCGGATAGGTTGAAACGTGGGTTCGATTCCCGCCTGAGGCCGTGTTTTTGTTCACCACTCAATTCTCTTAGTTATACAAGTAAAGTAATAACATTGCGAAAAAAGCAGTGAAAATAATATAATTTCGAAGTTTTATTTGTTATAATCTTTGTGAGTTTTTATTGCTAGTTTTGCATAGATTTATCTAGTTCATTAATTTCGGCTTCAGAATTCCTATTGAACAGTATGATTTGCATGTTTTGATCCACCATTACTGAAAAAAAATCCTACTACAGCATGTTTCGATCAATGCAACACGTTATAAATAACCGTCGAATTGAATCATTTGATGAAGTTGAAGAAGCATGTCGAGAGGTTTTCGATCTAGAAGAGTCAGAGTGGTACTTCAGACAGATGCTAACCCTTGTAAAAACGTGACAGAAAGTCGTGGACAATGGTGGTATATACTTTGAGGAATAGTTGCAGTTTTTTTTTTGTTCATGTGCGCATAAGAACGGAATTTCCGAGAATTTTCCGTGAATTTTGCTCCACCCTATACTGTTCGTGTTCTTTGCTGTAGTTCTCGATGATCTGTATAATGCGGATAAGGTATTGAATGGGTTAACGTTCATTGTAACGAGATTATGAGTCTGAGTCTCCTAAGGTGATATTTGTTGATAATGAAATTGAAGATACGGCACCGTGTTTCATGTCTGTAAGAAAAATATGATTCTTATCACTGATCGTTTTCAATGAAACTATATCAAGGCTACTATAAAGTAGGCCACGATCGTAGTTTATTTCATTTTTCGAGTAACTTACTGAGCTACGGGTGAATTCAAATTGCAGCTAGAACCTGCTGATAAAATTCTCTTCAGCGGTGAAAAATTTGGAGAGAAACCAGCACCAGCGTCAATTAAGATCACCAGTACATTGAAAGAAAGAAGAGCATGCAAGGTAAACTCTGCCCATTTACTTACTAATCCTTTGGTACGACAAAGCCATGTCGCCAGCCTCTCCTCGCCGGATGCGGCATCATTAATCGGTATGACGAACTTTTCGCCGCGAGACGGGGCTGGCGGCGTGTCCCTGTTGTATCCAAATTGTTAATCGGTTAAGCTTTTACAGATTATCAAAAGTTTTTTTGTCGCAGGTTATTGAAATGCACATCAAACGAAATGTCTCGAATTTGGCCACCGGTTGGAGCTCTTAAACCTGACGACGATGTTGCAGTTCCTGTAAGTTTTTCTCTCCCATCCGATACAATAGCCTCATCCCTGGGTAATCTTGCTAGCGGGTGATGCAATACTACTTTCCGGACCAGTAATGATCTGGGTTGTTAAACGCTACCGTCCGAGATTTTTGTTCTTGTAACAATCTGGGAAGCCGACCATGATTAAGCTCCACGTTGTAAACTAAGTTTTTTTTTTACAAATTCTTCTTGGTAAAAGACAGGGGGTTGTATACGATTCATAATTGCTCATATCACGACAACATCGCCCTCCTCACGACAGCTTTATCGTTGTGACTGAAGCCGTCTCTATCATGTTCACACAGTATGATGATCTCATTATTGACGTCATCTATCGAGAAACAAGAAGCCTATTAACAACTCCTTGTATCACGTTCATAGATAATCCGCAGGAGCAAATTTTTATCTAGACACTCTATTTAACCGCTTTCATAGAGTTTTCTACTGTGCGGATTCTCGTACTTATAGCATTCATGGTTTTTTCGTCTTCGTAGATATTGGTTTGAGCGAGTCTCTTGAAAATCGAGGATAGTGTGACTGTGGCTTTCATATAACTTGACTTATAGTTGCTGACTACCGGAGAAGATTGATAAGAGGGGCGTTCGGCTCCTTGCGCACTGCGACGAGCACATCACAACCACCCGGCCACGATGACCACAGAAACAAAGCTAGTTTTTGTAAAATAGAAAGTTTATCCAAGAGACAAAGTGTATTTCCTTCGCCAGCGCTTTAGTCAGTATACATAATAGGGAAATGGCCTTTTGAATACGAAACACGACAAAGAACTCAACCGCTAAAGATATAGCAGGAGGAAGATGCATTGGAAGCACACGCATTGATCGTTGATAGCTGCTACATACTCTCTGAGATCAGTAAGTGCTGTCCTGAATATGCAAGGTTTCTGGAAGAAACTGAAATAAAACGGGACAAAAAAAAACACTTCGATACCAAGTCTAGAGTAATTTTTCTGCTAATATTTGGAAATAAAAAGTGTACTATTAATTAATTACAAGTATTTGAACTTAAAATGAAATAATCTTTCAAGAGTTCATCTATTTTCTTTCACACTGTGGCTCTGACCTAATTCAAATTAGTATGTTATCATTCCTCGCGCAAAATGAAACCGGTCACGACCGGACAGTGTGTGATTAACATTCATAATTAACGTTCGCCAGAATTTTCGATAAAGTAGAGTGAGGAAAATCTGAGCACGATCCGAAATAAAAGGCATCAATATCTTTTGCTCTTCCTACAAAAATGAATTGACGACAATGCAAGTTGATTCCATTGCGTACCCAAGCAAGGGTGCTCAGAAATCTATACAGCTAGAGAGATGTCGTTAACCAAAAAATATAAAATTACGAAATTATAGTATTTTCACTGCTTTTGTTCGCAGTGTTATTACGTTACTTGTATAACTAAGAGAATTGAGTGGTGAACAAAAACACGGCCTCAGGCGGGAATCGAACCCAAGTTTCATCCTATCCGGGGACGCGTGCTCTACCACTACACCACTGAGGCGCATTTGCCCGACCACTCATTCTTCAACATCTCAATGTTAGATATCAGCCACCAACCTTTGACAGGTTTGGTCGGGTATGGGATTTCGCTTTATAAACCCAGTTGAGCTGATAGCTATTCTGTTTACTAATACTTCGAAATTATATTATTTTCAAAAGTTCGACTTTCTATAAACCTCGGCATAATCAATTGATATATGAAAATGGAGAAAACTTATCTTGATTAGCTGACGCGAGGTTGGTAAAGCAGTTTGTAGAAATTCGGCTGACGTTTCGGCGACCCGCCTTCTTCAGAGCGTGGACGTATATAGTATTAGTCTCTATATTATTTTCACTGCTTTTTTTCGCATTGTTATTACTTTACTTGTATAACTAAGAGAATTGAGTGGTGAACAAAAACACGGCCTCAGGCGGGAATCGAACCCACGTTTCAACCTATCCGGGGACGCGTGCTCTACCACTACACCACTGAGGCACATTTGCCCGACCACTCATTCTTCAAGCATCTCAATGTTAACTATCAGCCACCAACCCTTGACAGCATACCCGACCAAACCTGTGGCAAATGTGCCTCAGTGGTGTAGTGGTAGAGCACGCGTCCACGGATAGGATGAAACGTGGGTTCTATTCCCGCCTGAGGCCGTGTTTTTGTTCACCACTCAGTTCTCTTAGTTATAAAAATTACGTATCGATAAAAGACGAATTCCAATTATTTGGAGATGTTTAATGAATTATAGGCCTTTAGCGCAGTTGTTAGAGGTCCCCTCTGCAACACACGTGATCATTACTTCAAACATTGTCCAGTCACATCATCTAGATCAAGCCGGAAGGATAGTAACACTAACTTGATAGGTCGATTGTCCACCTCGAGCTATTGCATGAAGGAGTTTTTGTATCTTACAATCACTGTGATCAATGCATAGTTCACCGCTGAGCGACGATCAAACACCGATCATTCTTGTTAACAAAAAAGGAAGGCCCACTATAAGTGATTGAGCGACGTCAGCATTGATTATATTGAAGAATTCCGCTGATTTTTTATTATTTCACCGCCGCTTTAGTAGTATTATGATGTTACAGTTGCATAGTGATATACAAGACCTAGGCGGGAGTTGAACCAGCACCTCACTTATACCTGGGGCGCGTGCTACCAGGACACCACTGAGATCACAACCAGACCAAACCTGTCAACGATTAGTTGCTGATAGCTGCGAAGAATTGTGCAGAAAAAGTGATAATAGAACGGTGAGCCGTAGCGTAGTGGTGGGGCGCGCCCTCGATATGAGTGAGGTGCGAGTTCAACTACCAGCTGTGGTCGAACATTTCGCATTGTCATTTACCACCAATGGTCATGTAGTTGTTATTTCAGTTAACATTCAACGCCGGTAAAACAGTGCCCGACAATGGCAAGCACTACTCTGCTGTTTACTACATCAAGGTGACCGACGAGAAAAGAGGTAAAGAGGCTTCAGTTTTCTTTATCTCAATGAAGCCATACAAGTTAAATATAGACTCGGTGTATGAAAAAGCTAGTAGTTCACTACTCCTGCATCTCTTGTTAATCAAGACATTTTGACTACACTTCATTGCTATCATGAGGTCGTAATTAAGGCCCCTCGAGCAACATGTGCAGACCACAAAGGCGAAGCAGAAGGAAGAGAGCGTCTCTACAATGTCTTCAAAAAGGTTTTACTTTAGTAATTTGGTTGCTTTGTCGGTAAATGTGATGTCCGTGTCATCAGAATGGTGAGGAGGAAAAGAAAGATGGCAAGTAAGAGGAAAGAATGATAATGAGAAGAAAGAAGAGAAGAAATGTGAGAAGAAAGAGGAAAAGAATGATAATGAGAAGAAAGATGATAAGAAAGAGAAAAGAAGAATGATAAGAAGAGAGAAGAAAGGAAAGAGAGAAGAAACACGAGGAGAAAAAGGTTGAAAAGAAGAATGGTGATAAGAAAGATGATAAAGATGAAAAAAAGGATGACGAGAAAAAGGACGAGAAGAATGATGAGGAGAAGAATGAAGTGAGTAATACTGCGAATAAATGGTCGATTTACTGGAAATTTCTGATTAGTAGTAATTTTAAGAAGAAAAGAACTAACAGAGATGTCTCCAACGAATTTTTACGTCTGATGGCCGTCAATAAAAAAATTATATAAATGATGTGCGCGAGTAAATTGTTTATGGTGATGAAATTGAACGCATTGTGGCTAATGAAATGTTCGCCTTCAGTAATTAAATCAAGCTGTACTAGCTAACATCTCTGTAATTAGCAAATAATTATAACTAAGTACGTCCATTGTTCATTACATCGTTACTGCATTATGCGAAAACCTTGAGGCTTAACGTAAAACATACAACGCCTGATCTAGGTAGAAAATTTAGAATAATGGACAAACACATCAGATTCAGAACACTCCGTGTTGATCATTTTATGCTTTGCGCTCAAAATGTCAGTTCTTCCTTAGATTGTGAGATTGGGGCCACCAATAACTTCATCGATCAAGTAAACAATCAATAGGCAGCTAGCAGTCAATGAGCAATCAGTACACATCCAATATTGTTGAATGATAGATAGTAGTACAAACCTAGGGCTGGAATTGAACCTCGTTTTGCTGTTTTAAGGGACATCTATTGACCACAAGAGGATGAAAGAGGTACTTGTATAGCACTACACCTAATTGCTCAAAGATGTTATAGCCTAAAGCCTCTCCGTCTTTATGTTAATGACATTAGACTTCAAGTGGGAAAAAGGTAAGTTTATTTTAGGTTTCACTATGTTGGAAGAAATTATCCGATTCGCTACAGTTTAATATCTTGTTTTGCCTGTTTTACAATGACAAATCAAAGCCACCGTCACCGTGTGAAGTCATCGGCCCTTTTATTGGTTTCTCATGACGCGGAATGAGTTAAATAGGCAAATCCGTGTCGTATTTATTTTACGCTGTAGCAATTCGGTGTTGTAGAATTTCCGTGTTGTAAGACTTCCGTGTTGTGTTAGTCGAAAGGCAGCGGATAACAGGTTTGCCATAACATTCTTCATTTAATAATGTGAAGTGCTGTGCAAAAACATTTGCGTCAGAGGGATTCGAACCCAGATTCCGCATACGCTCCCGGAAAAAGTGAGATGTGGGTTCGAATCCCGGCTGACGCAAAGGTTTTTGCACAGCACTCCACATTATTGGGTTAACTGTAACATCATACCACCGCAGGTGGTGGTCAAATAAAAGGAATTCTGATCCTTCATTCACTTCAAAGAAAGTACTGCATCGAGCTAGGAATATTAAGCAACGCTTCGACGACATTGTTTTATCGAGTAGTGTGTATAGGAAATTCTTACGTTGTCACTTTACATGGATTCTTTAGTGGGGGTCAGGTCACCCCATCAGGGGAGGTGTTCAGTATAATAGAGTAGCGGTGGGGCACTACATGGTACGGTGCTTTACTCTTCTGTATTTTGTGCTAATGTGACAACTTCAAAGACCAACATTTCAAGAAGAACATTCGCTGAAGTCACTCAGCTCAAATTACATGATTCTGATGAGGGCGAAATTATCGCTTTATCAGTCTAACCAAGATTTATAGAAGACTTGTGTCTCTCACGGCTGGATATCAATTAACTTCTACATAAGTCGAATTTCGTTATTTTCTTTTGTAGCAGAAACGTGGTTGTTGAAATTATGATTTACTCAGTGCAGATAACCAGTACAATACATTTTGGTATGGCTGACGTTTTATCTCTTTCGGTTTCAACGTGGAAATGGCTCCACCCCCTCTCCTCCCTGCGACCCTAACCTTAGGAGGCAATCATTGCCTGTCTCACTCCTCTTTGTTACTCGGCACCCATCCATAGGGATGGAGGCTTTTGGTTGGATCCCCGACCACAACACTTCACTGTGGCTTTTTTCGGTGTATTCTTTTTGTTTTCACTGCAATATGCTCGATTTACTGACACAACGTATCTCATGTAGTAACACCGTAGCACAAGCGATCAACGTATATAATTTATTCAACAACATTTATTCATCAATCTGCAGTTCATGACAATAAGTTTCAACAATCTGCAGCTTATGACAACATAATATATTTACATCTACGTTCTACATCTACAATCCACGTCCTGTATCAAAAAGTAGTGAAATGTTATATGACTGAGCGTTTTTTTTTTGTAATTATTACGTTACAAAAGTAGCTACGTTATAGAAGGATCTTCGATACTAACTGACATCAAAAAAGATAACATCGAAAACACTACAGTGAAATGTCGTGGTAGGGAATCGATCCAGCAACCTTATTCCCGATGGATGGGTACCGAGTGGCAGAGAGCAGTGATACAGACAGTGATTGCCATGCTGAAGTTAGGGTTGCAGAGGGGCTGGAGCCGTTTCCATGCTGGGGTTGGGAGCACTTGTCAGTCATATGAGCCCAGATTGGGGTTCTCGGAAGTTAAACGGTTGAATTGCATGGTAAATAGCTTACATTACGTACCGTTTCTTTGTCTTTCTATGCTCCATCAGATGTTATATAGACTAGCAACAAAGAGTTCGCGTGGATAAGAACCGTCCGTGGGAAAGAGGAGTGCATGATCTAAACAAAAAAAATCAATCTAAGAAATTGCGCGAAATCATATTTGATAATGGCATTTATCTCTGCGGCTTATTTGAGGGGTTTTGGCATCAACCCAAACTGCCTCGAGTGTTTTTCGAGCAAACATATATTGTGAACGTGGGAGAATGCTAACTTTCACTCCAAAACATCCTCTCTGTGTGTTCGTATCGTATTCGCGCCTGGCAAATTTTTGAATTACTAATACGTAATCCAGCTCACTGTTCTTCTTTACGGACATAAACCGGTCTTTCCATTTCGCCAATATATTCGTCGTCGCACGCTTTGCAAGGGATCACTGTGATAGCACATGGTGTGATGTAGGTTTAGTGGAGAAAGTCCCTGGATTAGTTGTGCTTAAAAGTCATTCGGCTTTGGATCCATTCCAAAAGTTCCGCTATGAATCGCAAAGATGAGTGCCTCCTAATCACCCATGATTTCGCGCCATATCTTAGATCGATATCTACGGATTTGAGTCAGGCACACACCTCGTCCCATAAAACACAGTGCGGCTGGTCTCATATTTAGTGGACACCATAGCAACAAAACGGTGAGTCAAATCTAACTGATTATTTAAAGATTTAAAATTATCTGAAAATATTTATCTTCTCTTTCTCCTTTTCTTTTTCCTTCGTTCTCTCTTTTCCTTCTTTTCTGCTTAGGTTACGGAAGTGTTTGACTAAGTTGGGGTAGGTCAGTCAGACTTTTTCAGGTCAGGCTTTGAGGAAGGCTAGACTGCCGAAACGTTAGCCACAAATACGATCTCTATTGCACTACTTTGTACAAAATAAACTTGTATTAAAAAACCTTATGTGTGTTGAAGCAAAGAAAATCACGGCTTATTTCATTCAATGCCGAAGTTAATAAATAGTCGATCTTGGTTAATTTCAATTCAGTCACTTTAGCGGTGGTTAGATTTCATAGATATACCAAGTGACGTAGAGCGATGTGCAAAACTTTCGCGTCAGGCGGGACTAAAACTCGCGCCTCACACTTTCCTGGAGAGCGTGCTTTGATCCTACTGTAGGCCATTTTGCAAACTACTCTTTTTATCACTCATAAGTGCCCAAGACCGACTGTCTATTAACCTCGGCATGCTTCAGTATGATTCTTGATTTTCTTCTTTGAGCAGAACACGAGGTGTTACATTAAACTTTATTCGATAGCTGACGTTTCGGCAGTTCGCCTTCTTCAGAGCCTGGAAAGGTCAAAATGTTTGCAATACAATCAGTCAAACACCTCCATTACTTCTTTAGAGAAAATCACCAGACCTAGATTTCAATCGCATCAAGCAAAAATCAACACTTAACATACTCACCGCTTTTTATATGTGTTCCACTGGATGATCCAAGTGGAGATCACCGGCAAGAGAGACACATAGGCTCGTAATGCACCCTACCCATCAAAACAACAGTATTATATACTGGCTCATATCACGAGTGTTTACAAGGCATTCCTCCCTGCGGTTTATGGTTGGATAGGTCGTATTAATCCAAAATGCTTCCAAGATCTTTCGCGCTGATGTTTTTTGCTCCTGCGCAAGGATGGTGACCTCGATTTCAAAATCAACTCCGTCGTGCTTCTGTGCTCTATGCGTCCCTAGCGGGGTGTTTTGTCTATTAAGACGCTTGTCAGCTAGGTGTTCTTCTATGCGTGCACAGAGCGGCCTACCCGTTTCGCCAACATATTTATCACTACACGCTTTGCAAGAGATTAGGTAGACTGTACCTACGCTCATGCAATCACCGTCTCTGCCGTTAGGACATATTTTACAATCTTTCATCATACAGAGACGGTCATATAAGCGGTTGCGAACTAGTTGGCGTTTTAGAGTATTCGGTGGTATTTCAATAATGGCCACCGATTGCTCTAAGCCCGCTCTTTTCAAACATCGTTTTATAGCTGTACTAACCTCATTTGAATAGAACGGGATGATAAACGGGACTTTCCTTTCAACTAAGTTTTCGTTCGGAGGCGCATTATTTCCTCTAAACCTAAGCCGAGGGGCTACGAATTCGTATCCATTAGAAGTGGCTATTTCCCGCGCCAGTTTTCACGGATTCTACTCTCTGCTCCTCCCCAGTACATACGCTGGCTGCTGTTCGAAACATGTTCTTTACTAGCGCCTTTTTCGTATGTGAGGGATGAGACGAGAGATAGTGAACCAAGATATTCTTACTACTTGGCTTTCGGTACCACTTCGTTATGTAGCCGCTCTCAGTTAAGCTTATTTGCACGTTCAAGAATGGAAGCCAATCGTCTTTTGGTATCTCACGGGTGAATCTTATATACTCTGACTGTTCATTCAGCAATCTAAAACAATCATCCAGCTCCTCTTGAGTGGAACAGATAATCAAACAATCATCTATATACCTACAGTAGAGTAATGGCCGGAGATCCATCACTGGTGCTTCCACTTTAGACATAAAGGCAATGGCCAGGCTAGGTGCCAGTCGCTGTCCCATTGCCAGCCCTCTGGTTTTGAGCATAATAATTCCCGGACCATCTGAAGATTGAGCAGTTCAAGCACTCTTTTAGTAGGATCATGAACTGCTCAATCGTCAAGCCATACATGTTTACAGCTCCCTGGTGTTGTATAAGAAGCTCATGTGTGGCTTGCAATGCGGAGTCATTCGACACGTTGGTATATAAAGCAGTAACGTCGAATGACTCCATTACGTACGCGCTGTTCGGGTTCGCGTTACGTAGACGATCCAGGAACATCTGAGTGTTTGTCAGATGGACTGGAATGTGTCCTAGCAACTGGGATGTTATTAAAGTCAAGAACCATGCTATCCTATCCGTCGGTCCGCCTACACAACTGATGATAGGTCTAACTTTGAATATAGATGGATCGTTAGACATCAGATCATCAGTGGATACTAACTTATGTGTTTTTATAAGCAAGTATAAGACAGGACATGTTGGTGACTGGATTTTTAATTGAGAAATGATAGATGGTCTTAAGCCTGCCGCTTTTGCCGTACGGACCCACTCACTGTTTAATTTGCGGTTTTGCCTTTTGAATTCCTTTACAGAAGATGATCGGTAAAGCGAGGCATCCTCGAGATGCTTGCTCGTTATTGCGATATCTAACTGTCGAGGAATCACAACAAATTCTCCACCCTTATCACTAACTGATAGCCTTATCCTACCTTCGCTTATCAACTCTCGAACCTCTTTCATGCCACGTTTTTGTAGTTCGGTGAGGTTCGATTGATATCTTCTCCTGCTATAGTGAGTGAGGGTTCTAAAAGTTTCGTCCGCAAATTTTCGGAATTTTCTATCTACCTCCTCGTTGGGGTCTTGTTGTCTATAGAACGGCTGAGGAAATGGTGGTATTAGTGCCTCTACTTGCTGTTCATTCCTATTAGTCTCTAGAGTTGATAAGCGAAGGTAGGATAAGGCTATCAGTTAGTGATAAGGGTGGAGAATTTGTTGTGATTCCTCGACATTAGATATCGCAATAACGAGCAAGGAGAGTTGATAAGCGAAGGTAGGATAAGGCTATCAGTTAGTGATAAGGGTGGAGAATTTGTTGTGATTCCTCGACAGTTAGATATCGCAATAACGAGCAAGAGAGACTAATAGGAATGAACAGCAAGTAGAGGCACTAATACCACCATTTCCTCAGCCGTTCTATAGACAACAAGACCCCAACGAGGAGGTAGATAGAAAATTCCGAAAATTTGCGGACGAAACTTTTAGAACCCTCACTCACTATAGCAGGAGAAGATATCAATCGAACCTCACCGAACTACAAAAACGTGGCATGAAAGAGGTTCGAGAGTTGATAAGCGAAGGTAGGATAAGGCTATCAGTTAGTGATAAGGGTGGAGAATTTGTTGTGATTCCTCGACAGTTAGATATCGCAATAACGAGCAAGCATCTCGAGGATGCCTCGCTTTACCGATCATCTTCTGTAAAGGAATTCAAAAGGCAAAACCGCAAATTAAACAGTGAGTGGGTCCGTACGGCAAAAGCGGCAGGCTTAAGACCATCTATCATTTCTCAATTAAAAATCCAGTCACCAACATGTCCTGTCTTATACTTGCTTATAAAAACACATAAGTTAGTATCCACTGATGATCTGATGTCTAACGATCCATCTATATTCAAAGTTAGACCTATCATCAGTTGTGTAGGCGGACCGACGGATAGGATAGCATGGTTCTTGACTTTAATAACATCCCAGTTGCTAGGACACATTCCAGTCCATCTGACAAACACTCAGATGTTCCTGGATCGTCTACGTAACGCGAACCCGAACAGCGCGTACGTAATGGAGTCATTCGACGTTACTGCTTTATATACCAACGTGTCGAATGACTCCGCATTGCAAGCCACACATGAGCTTCTTATACAACACCAGGGAGCTGTAAACATGTATGGCTTGACGATTGAGCAGTTCATGATCCTACTAAAAGAGTGCTTGAACTGCTCAATCTTCAGATGGTCCGGGAATTATTATGCTCAAACCAGAGGGCTGGCAATGGGACAGCGACTGGCACCTAGCCTGGCCATTGCCTTTATGTCTAAAGTGGAAGCACCAGTGATGGATCTCCGGCCATTACTCTACTGTAGGTATATAGATGATTGTTTGATTATCTGTTCCACTCAAGAGGAGCTGGATGATTGTTTTAGATTGCTGAATGAACAGTCAGAGTATATAAGATTCACCCGTGAGATACCAAAAGACGATTGGCTTCCATTCTTGAACGTGCAAATAAGCTTAACTGAGAGCGGCTACATAACGAAGTGGTACCGAAAGCCAAGTAGTAAGAATATCTTGGTTCACTATCTCTCGTCTCATCCCTCACATACGAAAAAGGCGCTAGTAAAGAACATGTTTCGAACAGCAGCCAGCGTATGTACTGGGGAGGAGCAGAGAGTAGAATCCGTGAAACTGGCGCGGGAAATAGCCACTTCTAATGGATACGAATTCGTAGCCCCTCGGCTTAGGTTTAGAGGAAATAATGCGCCTCCGAACGAAAACTTAGTTGAAAGGAAAGTCCCGTTTATCATCCCGTTCTATTCAAATGAGGTTAGTACAGCTATAAAACGATGTTTGAAAAGAGCGGGCTTAGAGCAATCGGTGGCCATTATTGAAATACCACCGAATACTCTAAAACGCCAACTAGTTCGCAACCGCTTATATGACCGTCTCTGTATGATGAAAGATTGTAAAATATGTCCTAACGGCAGAGACGGTGATTGCATGAGCGTAGGTACAGTCTACCTAATCTCTTGCAAAGCGTGTAGTGATAAATATGTTGGCGAAACGGGTAGGCCGCTCTGTGCACGCATAGAAGAACACCTAGCTGACAAGCGTCTTAATAGACAAAACACCCCGCTAGGGACGCATAGAGCACAGAAGCACGACGGAGTTGATTTTGAAATCGAGGTCACCATCCTTGCGCAGGAGCAAAAAACATCAGCGCGAAAGATCTTGGAAGCATTTTGGATTAATACGACCTATCCAACCATAAACCGCAGGGAGGAATGCCTTGTAAACACTCGTGATATGAGCCAGTATATAAGACTGTTGTTTTGATGGGTAGGGTGCATTACGAGCCTATGTGTCTCTCTTGCCGGTGATCTCCACTTGGATCATCCAGTGGAACACATATAAAAAGCGGTGAGTATGTTAAGTGTTGATTTTTGCTTGATGCGATTGAAATCTAGGTCTGGTGATTTTCTCTAAAGAAGTAATGGAGGTGTTTGACTGATTGTATTGCAAACATTTTGACCTTTCCAGGCTCTGAAGAAGGCGAACTGCCGAAACGTCAGCTATCGAATAAAGTTTAATGTAACACCTCGTGTTCTGCTCAAAAAGAAAATCAAGACTCATAAGTGCAATACACGTGTTTCAACCTTGCAGCCTCGTCGGTTGCAGGGTACCTTTCGTCCAAACCAATAAGTTTTGAGGAAGAATTCCCTTGCATGTGTACTGCCCTGTTATAAGTGCCTATAAAAGGCCTCTTGAAAGGCTCAAAAAGAGATTGTAAGATTATGTTGTTTTAAGCGTGCTCCGGAAAAACAGTTAAATATGGAGCCATTACCAATTTTTCTGTTCCAAAAGAGGAACGCGTCTTTCTAAGGCTCATAGTTTCTTGCAGTCCCTCAAATGGAGCCACCGATCTGAGTAATCGTCAATGACAACGGTGACGGGAATTTGAACATTAGTAATGCCGAGTATGAGTGGAGCATGTACGGGTACGACAAAAAACAAAAGTAAATCCTGCTTTTCACACAGCCTTGACAATTGGAGGAACTCTGTCGGTTTGCATTGCATTCTTTTTCGTACAGTTTCGTTATGTGAAGAATAAATCTTGAGTAGACCACAAATATTATTATGGCGAGCTGGTTGAGACAGATGTGGCAAACTGTGTTCAACAGAGAAATTCAAATGTTGACGTCAGGTACGTTTGGATTTCACTTCATCTCAGCATCTTCACTTGTCGGCGGAAACTAAATGAGCCATGGTGTATCTGAACCACACTCTTTGTTTGACCGACATTCATTGTAGCATCATAGCATAAATAAACAAGCATATGGTAAGGGTGTAGATGAGTTAGAGTGATACAATATCCTCAACGAAGTGTTCAATCTGGTTTGCACTTTTTTGAAGAAGTAACTAAGAAATTTGCAAATAGCAGATCGCAAAAAAAACTTCTCATTGCTTATACTTCCCGAGACTTACGTGTTTCTAGAAAAAGTCAGACTTGCAGTTCAATTATAGATAACAGTCGATGTAATTTAAAAACAGTGCTCAAATACCATGCCAAGCCGTTAATGCTTTTAGAAACGTCGGTCTAAGAGTAAAGTCGCACTACCGCTATACACATCACATGAAATTCACAGCTTTGTTATCATAATTCTCAATGCCCAAATCGCATAAGGAAATGTTGCTGCTTGTGTTCGCTCCAGGTATAAGTCAGGTGCTGGCTCAACTCCCGCCTAGGTTTTGTATATCACTCAAAATCGTATGCAACTGTAACATTATAACACTACTAAAACGGCGGTGAAATAATAAAAAATCAGCGGGATTCCTAAATATAATCAATGCTGACGTCGCCTAATCACTTGAAGTGGGCTTTTTTTCATTAACAAAGATGATCGGTGTTGATGGTCGCTCAGCGGTGAATTATGCATTCATCACAGTGACTGTAGGATATAAAACTCCTCCCTGCAATAGCTCGAGGTGGACAATCGACCTATCAAGTTAGTGTTATTATCCGCCCAACTTGATTTAGATGTAGTGATTGAACGAGGATTGAACTAATGATCATGTGTGTTGCGGAGGTGACCTCTAGCAACTGCGCTAAAGGCCTATAATTCATCTAAACATCTCCAAATAATTAGAATTCGTCTTACATCGATACCTAATTTTTGTATTTTTGGTTAACGACATCTCTCTAGCTCTAAAGATTTCTGAGCACCCTTGCTTGCGTACGCAATGGAATCAACTTGTATTGTCGTCAATGCATCTTTATAGGAAGAACAAAAGATATTGATGCCGTTCATTTCGGATCGTGCTCAGATTTTCCTCACTCTACTTTAATCTGATAAGGATATTACATGTTTTGAGCCGATTCCTTTAGAGGATCATTTCACCTCAAGGGATCGACGGAACCGAGGGAGGGTGTTACTGATGAGTCCCAATAGGACGAAATAGGCGCCTACATAGCACTAGACGTATCGGCTCAAAACACGTAATATCCTTATCAGATTAAATCATTTTGAGCGAGTCTGTAAAAAAGCGGTCGATAGCAGAGGTATAGTTCACTCTACTTTATCGAAAACTCTGGCGAACGTTAATTATGGATGTTAATCACACACTATCCGGTCGTGACCGGTTTCATTTTGCGCGAGGAATGATAACATATTAATTTGAATTAGGTCAGAGCCATAGTGTGAAAGAAAATAGATGAACTCTTGAAAGATTATTTCATTTTAAGTTTAAATACTTGTAATTAATTAATAGTACACTTTAAATTTCCAAATATTAGCAGAAAAATTACTCTAGACTTGGTATCGAAGTGTTTTTTTTTTGTCCCGTTTTACTTCAGTTTCTTCCAGAAACCTTACATATTCAGAACAGCACCTACTGATCTCAGAGGGTATGTAGCAGCTATCAACGGTCAATGCGTGTGGTTCCAATGCATCTTCCTCCTGCTATATCTTTAGCGGTTGAGTTCTTTGTCGTGTTTCGTATTCAAAAGGCCATTTTCCTATTATGTATACTGACTAAAGCGCTGGCGGAGGAAATGCACTTTGTCTCTTTGATGAACTTTCTATTTTACAATAAGCTTTGTTTCTGTGGTCATCGTGGCCGGGTGGTTGTGATGCTCGTCGCAGTGCGCGAGGAGCCGAGCGCCCTCTTATCAATCTTCTCCGGTAGTCAACAGCTATAAGTCAAGTTATATGAAAGCCACAGTCAGACTATCCTCGATTTTTAAGAGACTCGCTCAACCAATATCTACGAAGACGAAAAAACCGATTGAATGCTAGAAGTACGAGAATCCGCACAGTAGAAAACTTTATGAAAGCGGTTCATTAGAGTGTCTAGATAAAAATTTTGCTCCTGCGGATTATCTATGAACGTGATACAAGGAGTTGTTAACAGGCTTCTTGTTTCTCGATAGATGACATCAATAATGAGATCATCATACTGTGTGAACATGATAGAGACGGCTTCAGTCACAACGATAAAGCTGTCGTGAGGAGGGCGATGTTGTCGTGACATAACCAATCATGAATGTATGCAACCCCCTGTCTTTTACCAAGAAGAGTTTGTAAAAAAACACTTAGTTTACAACGTGGAGCTTAATCATGATCGGCTTCCCGGATTGTTACAAGAACAAAAATCTCGGACGGTAGCGTTTAACAACCCAGATCATTACTGGTCCGGAAAGTAGTATTGCATCACCCGCTAGCAAGATTACCCAGGGATGAGGCTATTGTATCGGATGGGAGAGAAAACTTACAGGAACTGCAACATCGTCGTCAGGTTTAAGAGCTCCAACCGGTGGCCAAATTCGAGACATTTCGTTTGATGTGCATTTCATTAACCTGCGACAAAAAAACTTTTGATAATCTGTAAAAGCTGTCTATTAACCGATTAACAATTTGGGTACAACAGGGACACGACGCCAGCCCCGTCTCGCGGCGAAAAGTTCGTCATGCCGGTTAATGATGCCGCATCCGGCGAGAAGAGGCTGGCGACATGGCCCTGTCGTACCAAAGGATTAGTAAGTAAATGGGCAGAGTTTACCTTGTATGCTCTTCTTTCTTTCAATGTATTGATGATCTTGATTGACGCTGGTGCTGGTTTCTCTCCAAATTTTCTACCGCTGAAGACAATTTTATCAGCAGGTTCTAGCTGCAATTTAAGTTCACCCGTAGCTCAATAAGTTACTCGAAAAATGATATAAACTACGATCGTGGCCTACTTTATAGTAGCCTTGATATAGTTTCATTAAAAACGATCAGTGATGAGAATCACATTCTTCTTACAGACATGAAACACGGTGCCGTATCTTCAATTTCATTATCAACAAGTATCACCTTAGGAGACTCAGACTCATAATCTTGTTACAATGAACGTTAACCCATTCAATACCTTATCCGCAGTATACAGATCATCGCGAACTGCACCAAAAAACACGAACAGTATAGGGTGGAGCAAAATTCACGGAAAATTCTCAGAAGTTCGATTTATATGTGCATATGAACCAAAAAAAAACTGCAACTATACCTCAAAGTATATGCCATCATTGTCCACAACTTTCTGCCACCTTTATACAAGGGTTAGCATCTGTCTGAAGTACCTCTCTAACTCTTCTGGATCGTAAACCCCTCGACATGCTTCTTTATCTTCATCAAATGATTCACTTCGACGGTCATTTGAAACGTGTTGCATTGATCGAAACATACTATAGTAGGATAAATCTGGTGCGATTCCTGACGAGGCTTCTTATGGACAAAGTCAAAATGGTGCAACTTGTTAACAACGGCCCCACTGAGAAACATTAAGCTCTTAGCCAAATTACGAGTGTTTGATGAAGGTTCAGCATCGAAAGCTATTTATAAACTACTTTCATTCAAAACAGGTAGCCGGCCAGAATGTCACATGTCTTCGAGATCAGTACTGCCTTTCTTGGATTGCTTAAGCCATCTGCCCACAGTCGATTTCGTTTCTCATACCAGCGCCTTCACCCTCAATAATCTCATCGACGGTTCTGAAAATCGATAAGCATTTCTTCAGTAATGGTAGATCAACACATGCAGATCATACTGTTCAATAGGAATTCTGAAGCCGAAATGAATGAACTAGATAAATCCATGCAAAAGTACTGATAAAAATGCACAAAGATTATAAAAAACAGAACTTTCAAAAATTTCTTATAGCTTTTTGCTCTGCATAGTACGATGATAATTTTCAGTAAAGCGGCTTTTAGATTTTTTGACATATTATGAGAGAAGAAATCGGAAATTCGATTATCAACATACCTTGTCTTATACTTACTCGCCGTTCTCAGCTGGTACACCACTGTTTTTAAGGCCTTTCTCGCTAGAGAAAAGTTTTTTCGCACATTTTGTAATTATTCAAATAGCTTCAATCTGTGCAATTTCAATGACATATTTGTATACTGAAAAAGCCTTTTTGCGACGCTGTGGCAGCGGAAACAAATTTATGCTTCACACTCAGTTTGTTTCATTTGCTCGATTGAGGGTTTCATACAGCTCGTTAACAAAGTTTTGCGAGTTATTCGATAGCAAAAATCTTCAGAAATTTTATAAGATGGATAGTTTTCTGAAAAGTTACCATAGAGCGCTTAAGAGCGAAAAGAAGATTGAATATCACACCTAAAATATTACCCCGCACTCAGACGTATAGCTGGTATATCGATGATAATAGGTGAAGTTTTGCCACCTTTTCGGATCCACGATTACTCTTGCCCTAACCTATGCAGCAGTAACTTGGACGCTACGTAAGAAGAATGAGAGATCACTTGGCATTATTGAAAGCGCAGTCGACAAATTGGTGCTAGAAGTATCTCGCATCTCGTAAATAAGAGGAAGGATCAGAGGCTCCGATATACATCAACGGTCGAAGATCAAAACGCCGTTCTATACGCTGGGATATTGAAAATAAGGTGGAGCAGACACGAGATGTGTTTCAACGACAGCTGATGGACGAGAGCCGTTACCGACTGATCTCGGCATATTAAGCACTCAACAGGAAGACCACCGATCCGATGGTCCGACTTCTTCACGAAAAGCATAGAAGATAAATTTGATGATCAATTAATCCCTATGGCGAGGAGGACCCACTGGGCCACTTTCGCACGCGATGGGATGAAATGGAATTGTAGCTGGTGCCCGTTCGAGTCACTCGACGATCAACGGGCGACAGGTGATCCAGGTGATAGGTGAAGTTTATACATCAGAGCTATCTTATTCTCCCATTGACAATGGAATGTTGAATTTAAAACTTTTGTAAAGTTCTTCTGATATGAAGAGCGACTAGTTGTTTTGAAATCTTTGATTTTCAGCGCTAATACCACAGCCTTGTGAAAAATAGGCAAACCTTCAATCCTTTAGGGCACTTGTGTCTCCTGTCTTGTGAGAATTAGCTTGAAAACACATCTTTTCCAACTGGACGCCTCTAGTAGATGTCTATTTGCACCTAATTGTAATGTGTAGCCAGATGTTTTTGGTTTTCCGAAAAAGCTTTTTATTGCTCGGCAACACTGAATTCAAGATTACTTTCACATCCAGTGCACATACCCTACACAGATATGTGGATGCATTTCGCAACATTGGCATCAACTCATTGCCTTTCAAAAACCAGGCGATAGCTTTAAACCACGAGAGTTTCAAAGATGTGTTTGCCTTTTGATGAAAAAAAGCCACTGAGAGAGCTGTAACATCAAGAACGAAATTGCGATGCACATTTGTGTACTTTTCGCTGGACACGGCTTTTCTCGCAGGCTGTCATACGTCGTGTAGATCGCGCAGCGCAATTCACACGAGGCGTGTAATGCGAGTCGAGTGCGAAACTCAATACTCTGTGAACTGTAACAGCACACTAAGATGTCATTTTCAAAAACCAAGTATATCATCGAAATCAATGAGGTCTGTGCTGTCGAATGGTTATTAGAAGTCCGAATGAAAAGCTACCTCCACCGAAAGATCTTGAGTGCGGAATAAATTTTTATTTTCACTTTTGTAGTTTACTATAAAAACCATTTGAAAAGTGAAATGCAACCCTCAATTTTTTGAAGTTCAGTGTGTCGAATGTTCACTGTTGCGTCAAAAAAGAATGAAAGTACGATTTCTCCAAAGTATTGGTGCAGATAGGGAAGAAGTAGTGAGAATACTTCTTTGGTGACGCATATTTCTGATCCAATAATTTACGTAATGCCGAGGAAGGGAGCATATTTGTTGGACCCTGTCTGTGCTATAATCAGCTCTCAAAGTCGAGCATGTAGAATACGTAGAAGTTGACAGGTTTCTTGTACTTAAACCTCACTTTCTCTCGAACATCAAACATAGCCATCGAAGAGTAGGAAAAAATTCTGCGTGACAACACATTTTGCGAAGATTTACCAGTCATTTCTTAATCATTGTTCCCTTCGGGTAAATGGCAGAATATCATGCAATATTGGCCGCAAATTCCAGGATCCTCCTTTCATCGAATTTTCGAACCACCGAACGTGCACCTAATTACATTAGAGTTATTTTGAGTTCTTGAACCTGAGGAAGGTGAATGGAATCGCCTTGACGTCAATCAACTAAGAAAATGCATAGAATACGCAAAATAAGTCGCACGTATAGCGACAAAGGTTGCAACGACGAATAATGCTCATTATATGGATAAATGGATATTTAACAACTAAGAACTCATGAAACGATAAGATGAAATGCTCCTTTATTTTCTACGTAGATCCCAATTCTTGTAGTACACTAAAATTTCAATTCATTGAGTTTTATCGATGAACTGATAATGCATGCACCATACATGGTCATTATTATTATTATATATATATATATATATATATATATATATATATATTTAAGTTACGATGGTTTTTGGGTATTTTATATGATGGAAATTATTCAAGGCTTTAAAGATTTATATCGCATTGTTCGTTGTACAGCTTCTCACATTCGACTGACTGTCAAAAACACTAGGATTGCATAGTGAACTATAGCTTTGCTTTACACAGAAGAGCTATAAGTGCTCCAAAAGCATATCAGAGACCAGACAACAAAAATGTGCTGTTTCAAAGTACCACATGATATTCGTTACACATGAAAGTAATAAAATAATTTATCAACTTCTCGTTTATTACTTGAGAGAGCATAACTTTTTACACCATAGTGGGCACCACATTACGATCCATATTACTGAGCCAAATCGAGCAGCAACAGTAACGACATTACTGAAAATGTAATGTCAAACAAGGTGATGAATAAGAAAAATAGGCGAAGTCCCTACACAAAAGGAGAATTCCAACTAAACAAGCAAAAAAGCATTATGTACTTCAAAAGAGGACAAAATGAAGAAAAAAGTGAAAAGGTTGAAATGACAAATATAGGTAGATACGGCATTTTTCAAATATAAAACGTTAATCACAATCAAGTAGAGAAATGGCCAAAACACGTACTCGCTACAAACCTAGTGTATGTAAAAGGACAATTTCAAGTGTTAGAATGGTTGTTTCCAACTTGTACGCAGGGAATCGAGAATCGTGTCTCAGTTCATCGAAAGCAATAGCAAGACTTAGTAATTTGATGCGTTAGAGCTATGTAGAATAATCCAATCACAAGAGATATCTGGAAGCAACCAGAGTATATGGATGTCTTCATTAACGCTTCAATGCGATCCTCAGTTTCCAGACAAGATCTTTGCTGTCTCTTTTCCTTCGAGAATACTAAAAGACAATTTGAGTTTAAAAAAGTCCAGGTCAAATTACGCATGACGCATGAAGCATATTTATGTATACATATGTATATATATATGCATCACAAAAATTACTGATCATAGAGGGCAAGTTGCGAAGTATTTTGTGCCACCTCTACATTATGGTGAACAACATCTTCTGGCACTGGTCGCTGAAATTGGCTGCCAGATTGATAGCAGCGTCATGTTCGCAAACTGGCTCATGTACAGTGTCCATGATACTGAGATTGCCTTAAACGGAACTTGTGGTACTTCAGGATGGCATACTAGTTTCTGAGAGTCTATAATGCGGATTAGCAAAAAACGATTTCGTAATTCAGTGAGGGTACTTGTTAACATAAAACTACATTTCAAATTCTGTTACCTGCATGCCACTCTGCCACTGCTACCTTCCGTATATTGCATTACTTGGAGGTGGACCGGCTTATGGAAGAAGGGGCAGTCCTGATGGTGGATCTGCTTATGGAAGAAGTGGCAGTCCTATTGGCGGGCCCGTATATGCAAAAACGGGCAGTCCTGGTGGTGGACCGGCATGTGGAGGAAGTGGAAATCCTCGCGGTGGGCCGGTATACGGTATAGCTGCAGAAGGTATAGAATAATCGATTTCGTTCCAAAACTGCAAATAATTAGTTTCTGGGTAATGAACAGCTAATGCAAGTCAAGTTTCTGCAGCTCAAAACATCCTATAGAAAATGGTGGTCAGATAGAGTTTAAACATGAAGTCAAGTGCCGTCATGCACCAAAATTGCAAAGTTCGAACAGTTTTAGTTTTTAATGTGAATTCGCAATAAAATTGCATGACTCCGCTATCGTTCGATTGGGCATCTTTTTGCGAGCATTTTGGTACACAACTTGCTGTACCTGCTCAAAGGGAGAGCGCGCTCCAGGCTTCATTAATCTTGTGCTCCGCTTCACTAGCATTTTCCTCTACGTACCGTTCGTATTGGAGTAGCAAGCAAATTTATTCTAATGGCACTTCCATGTTAAAGCAAGTACAGGCAAGTTATATATCAAAATGTTCGCACAAAAATGCGGAATCGAATGCTACCAAAATCAATCGATTTCACCTGCTTTTGGTTATTAGACCTGAAAAGTGAATTTCCCGTGAATTGCATTTTTGAGTAGAAAAGTTGCCTTCTTCAGAGTACTATAAAACTATCATGTAGAACATTTTGAGTACAAAAAGTATATAAATGAATAGCGTCTTTAGTGAACTTTCGAGAGAAAGAATAGGAACTTGGTATCTTTATTTTTCCCGAATTTGGATGATATGGTTTGTCGACCTAGTTGCAGTACAACAATAGCAATGCGGAATATACGGAAAGGGAATGAAATAGCATACACAACAGAAATAATAGCCAAAATATGGAGCAAGCGGAGGCTCAAGAGAAAGCTCGGTTTGCTTTAAATTCTCCGTGATTGGAGAGCTTTGCGATTAGCGTAAATTAAAGTTACTGTCAAGGAAAGAAATTTTATAATAACGATACAGAAATACATTCACCATTCATAAAAATGGAAAGAGCAATGCCGCAAAGTCAAAATCACAATTGACTTCCGAAAATAGCACTAACGGACCGGTTGTTGAATATCTGGGACAGAAGCTGTGTTCAGTGAAAACTGCCCAAGTGTGAAACGCAGTTCTATTTTTACTGCCGTAGCGCAAATAGAAATTTTTTGAACCAAGTAAACCGTAAAAAGGGTGGGGATTTGAGCAATTAAATGACTCAGAAACTCTAAAAAAAGAGCAGAAAACGCATTTTTCCTAGGGGGCTGGAAATGGGGGAGGGGGGGGGGGGGGTGCAGATAGAAGAAAAGTACTGATTATGTTTCACACACACGTTTCGAGAATGAATAAAGGATCAAACTATCGGTTGTTGATACTTAAGTGATGCTTTAAACATTCATCCTCATCTAGCACTCTCTGAGACGACTGAATGCTTATCTGGCCCATGCCATGACTTACAGTGATCACAAGATGCGCGAACTCAGTGATGCTATTCTCCCAGACAAGTCTGGGATCAATCCAACGATCCAGGGAGGATGAAGGGTTGGTGAGCCCTGAGCATGGTTGAACATCACTCACTCCATGTGGATTATTATGACAAATTTCCACAAACTCGATTCATTATCAATAAAAATCTTCATTCAACCGCTTTTTCAGGTGCTAAAATGTGCAGAAAAATATACCCAGTGATGCAGAAAAATGTGTAAAACTTTCGCGTCAGGATGGACTCAAACCCAGATCTCATTCTATCCGGGAGCGTGTGCTCTAACCAGTTAAACTACTGACGCACGTTTTGTCATCACGCTTTCTACGAAGCAACGCATCTATCTGTCAGCCGACAACCGTCAACGGTATGGCACATCTACCTGTCAGCAGACAACTTGTCAACGTATGGCAAGGTCAACGGTCGGTAGCGACATTGAACCCAGTCACGCTGACAGATATTGGGTACTGAATGATCAAATAAAAATCTTTAACAAATCCTTTCATTATTATTTGAGCCAACTTGTCATGTGGTCTGGTAAGGGCTCTTGTACAGCCCGATACACGTACCCGATACCGATACAGTTTGAGCGTGGTCTTGATAAAGCACTCGAAATAAAAGGTATAATATGATGAAAATACCAGCCAACGAGCAATCGAGTGCGCAGACACTCTGTGTTAGATGAAAACTTCGCTTGACATGGAGTGTAAAACGTTCTTCTTCGATAACTCTTTGAAAAAAAGAGCAGAGCTCCCGAGAGAACTCACTATAAAAAGATCGAAAGACGACGGGTTCTGCCCGACTGACGAGTTTGTAAGGACGAAACACGTTTTACATGTTATACGTTTTATGTGACTTAGTGGTCCAGCACAGTTTCTCCAGAATGTGGCACGTCAACTTTGCACTGTGAAGTGGTGGGCGAATGCTTGAGTTGTCCCACCCAAACTTTACTTCGAAGTAATTCATTTCACTCCGATGGTGAGCGATGGTGCTATGGTCGTATTCAAGTACCTGCTCATGCCACTCAAATATTCTCTAACATACCACAGCTTTTGGCACGATTTTACGTAGGAAGAAAAACTGATTTAGAAAAAAGTGTGAAGGATATATGAGATAACCCAATATTACACGAGAAATAACATGTCTCAGTGAATTATGCTGATGCAAAAACAACTTAGTCTATTGATAGTGTACTACTTTTCTTCGATTCATTCCGCTAAGATCACAATGCTCAATGCGAAATTCCATGCCAGCACTATCTAGAACGGTCAGTCAAACAAAACAATCAGATCATCTAAGATTGAGGTAAATGGCACCCACCGATAAAGTACATATGACGATTATGCAGATCGAGGATCAATGCACGAAGCTTGCTGACACCATGACACCAACAAGAAGTCGTGTGTAGATAGTACCGATTTCTGTTATAAAATGTTATATGTTAAATTAGGTAATCAGTATGATTAACCTTGCAGAAAAGTACGCCAACGTACAAAGATTCTATTTTGTGAGCGATCAGTCCAATATATATACCTTGCCAAATAGTCCAGACGAAAGACTCGCACAGAGGTGAGGTGGGAATAGAAAGGACATCCTATAAACTGATGAATGGTTGACCAAAAGAAATGTTTGAAGCATACGGAATACCTCAGAGTCTGAGCCGTCCATGAACCATCTTCGAATCTTCCTCATACTCATATCGATCTAATACATCATCCTTTCTATGAGATCGAAATCAATGTCGTAAACCTCATGGCTAAATTCATCGTGACTTAGACCCTAAATGCAGAAAAAAGAAGGCAAACACCCAATATGTGGAGTACTGTGCAAAAACATTTGCGTCAGCCGGGATTCGAACCCAGATCCCACTCTTTCCGGGAGCGTATGCTAACCGTTGCACTACCGACGCTCGTTTTGCACAGCACTCTTATTTACGCTACAACGCGTTGTCTGCCAACAGCCAACCGGAAAGAGTGAGATCTGGGTTCGAATCCCGGCTGATGCAAACGTTTTTGCAGAGTACTCCTCATATTGGGTATATACTATAACATCATACCACTGCAAGTGGCAGTCAAAATAGAAAGAATTATGACTGATTATCGATATCCAATGTCTGTCAACTCAAGTGGGTTTAGTGCCGATAACGGCTGCCCCGCCACACCGTCGACGGTTGGCTGTTGGCAGACAACGCGTTATAGCGTAAATAAGAGTGCTGTGCAAAACGAGCGTCGGTAGTGCATCGGTTAGCATACGCTCCCGAAAAGAGTGAGATCTGGGTTCGAATCCCGGTTGACGCAAACGTTTTTGCACAGTACTCCACATATTGGGTATATACTATAACATCATACCACTGCAAGTGGCAGTCAAAATAGAAAGAATTAAGAAGGAAAATAGATGGAATTAAGTGGCTTCTGAGATGACCAAAGGTGCCTACTCCATATAAAACTTGTCTAGGAGTGAAATCATCGGTATCAAGGCAAATGTGGTAGATCCCACTAACAGCAGAAAAACAGAACCTAAATTTGATATAAAAATATTGGGTACCTTATCAAAACGTATTCTTTTGAAGAACCTTCTTCTGCTACACGAAACACGAAACGTTGTTCGAGTTCCGCCTGAAACAACGTTTGGCGCATCACTCTGCACCATTAAATTATTATAGTTACCGTAGAAATCTAAATTCTCAAAAACTTCAGACAGAAATCTAGATTTTTGACGGTTCGATGCAATTAGGAACGTCTTCTCGTCCTGATGGACAAAATCCCACTTGTTCAATTGCTCCCGTGTTACAGAAACGCTTTTACCACGACGACAAAGGAGGAAGCGAAAGATTCGTCGCTTCCCAAAAATTGGATTTCATCAAGAATACAGTGGTGAAACAGCAGTAAGAAAAGCTGCATTCACTATTCGGCTCCATAATTGCTACTCATCTACATGACCGATCGTTTATACTAACAATGTCCACTACTAACATATCCCTGCCGACGGCGCCACTTCCGCCAAGCGAGTGGAGAGGACGGCCACGAAGGGAGTCTCCCGGCGCCTGATTCGAGGCCCAATGTGGTAGTTTTCTAACGAAATTTGTAACTCTTTCGTCAGCATGTATTATTTCTGTGTCAATAAATGGTCAGATATGATAGAACAGACCACATAAGGCTATTTGTATCAAAATGACGTATTTGACCCACTCATAATCCACCCTTGTGAACGGAAAACCAAGTATTCGTAAGAAGGATATTTTTACAAGCTTTATTAAACATTTCTACGACATTTTATTTATACTCACTCAAATTCGATCAAATTTATTCTCCATTTGTTTCATCTTTTCGTACACTTTTATTGCATAAAGTGCATAAAATCAGTCACACTGGCTGTAGATTGGAAAAAAAATGAGTAGTTCGTCAAAAATAGTGCTGCTTGTTGCATGCAATCCCACTTCATCGATAATTCTTGAAATTTTTTTGATTATTAATGCAGCTTAAATTCCCATCCCTCAGATCAATGCAAATTTCGTTCTAATTCCTTATTCATAGCTTTGGCATGCAAAGAAGAGAAGAGGTATAGAGGTTCTTTCCCTTCTCTTCACCCTGAGCGCTTTGGTAGAGACATATGAGACGTCGTTCTAGTAATCATTCGATAGCCAAAATCAAATGACTTTAATTGATGCATTTTATTTCTTGTAAAGACTGTTTTTGACGCCGTAACAGTCGAAAAAAGTCAGTTTATTTGTGTTTTATTTTGTTTCACTGACAAGCATTTCTCGCCGGATAAAGCTTTTTTCATGAGCAATTAGAAATCATTAGAGAGGACAAATCTTAGTAATTGCAACTATACACTTAATTCTGATAAGGGGCTTCTCAGGGTGTTGTAACGGTCAAAAAAAGTATATTTCGCAAATTTGGATAACTTTCAATGGCGGCATCATGTATTTGACCTCTTAGGAAAAACGCATTTCCTGATTTTTGACAAGAGTTATATTAATCATTCGACAGCTTAAATCTAGGAAAGTTTGATGGTGTACTCCATTTATGAAATGGTCTTTCTAAAGTGCCTTAACAGCAAAAATTAAAGTATCTTTCACACTCAAGCATTTCTCACTGAAATTAGCTTTTTCGCTGGACTTCTAATAATACTTCGATAGCTCAAATCTCGACAATTTCCACAATAGCTTTGCGTTTAGCAAGAGCTTTCTATTGTACTGCAGAGAAACAAAAGAAGAATACGTTCTTCAATTAGTTGATGTGTTGCTAAAGGCACGGTGACTTGAGGCCAGTTTCGCAAAATCTCACCCTTTGGAGTGCAAAACCCAATCTTTTTTTGACTACCACAACTCACTAAGGAGTCTTCTCTAAAAATAAACTACGCTACGTCCTTGAAGTTGCAGAGATTTTCACTATCGAATGGTTATTAAATGCTCATAGAAAAGACTTTATTCGGTGAGAAATCCTTCAATGTGAAACAAGAATTTATTTCGACTGTAAGAGCGCAAAAGAAAGCCATTTGAGAAA
The DNA here is from genome assembly GCA_019055375.1 of Parelaphostrongylus tenuis. Lineage (NCBI taxonomy): Eukaryota > Metazoa > Nematoda > Chromadorea > Rhabditida > Metastrongylidae > Parelaphostrongylus > Parelaphostrongylus tenuis. The sequence continues at coordinate 157,431 of JAHQIW010007138.1, forward strand.
CAAAATGCATCATTCAAGTTCACTTGCCTTCAGCTATCGAATGAATACTAGTAATCTAGTGGAATAGGTCTTATCTAAATTAACTCAAAGTCCCATGATCGCAATTCTTGAAATGCGATTGCTTGTGACAGAAATCGTTTTCAAGATTAGGGATTTTCAAGACAGACAGAAAAAAACGAAGGATTCACGAGCGCAATCTTCAAAAGGCGATTGCATGCACAGTGCTTTCACAACTAGAAATTTCCAACTAGGTTGGGCGTTATTCTCATTAGGAATACGTTTGCAAAAGCTCTTTCAATGACTATTTGATTTTTTTTGCAGAAAAAGTTCATAAAAATCAAAGTTCAACTATATAATCCCAAAAAATTCGCTACGAATCAGATTAATAGGACTGCATTACAAAACGTCATGTTTTATCACTAATAAAACGTACTGTGGAAATCTTTCAACACAACAAGCTTATTATCAGAACTGAAATTGTTGAAGCTATCGCTTGAGTACAAAAACATCGAGAAGATGAGAGAAAATGTTCAATAACAGCAGGAAAAACATTCCCCTACTCGCAAGGATGTGTTCTTTTCCCTTTGGAAAAGGCACGATATAGGTAGCACTGGCGTTAATATCGCTATAATCATTCATACAGAAGTGACTTCATTGACCTTTTATCGTTTTTGGTGACAATGTTTCTCTAAGAACTTAATTAACCCAAATTTCTACTGGAGCACGCACCTATCTTTGTAACCATACGAACAGCGCGCTACGCTGAGGGTCGTAATGACCCTCATCTTCCGAAAAGGGATATGGAAGCATAACAACTATTGGTAAGTAGAAATAAGATTACGTGAACAACTTCACACTGATTGAAAATTTATGAAAAAAGAACTAGAAATGATTTCTGCAAAAACTCAAGATCGTATCAAAGCATACCTTGTCTAGAATTTGCACGTTCTGGTTTAGAGCGGAGGAGGGGTAGGTGAAGCAAGGGAGGGGAAAGGGGAGGCGAGATGCTCCAGGTGGCTTCGATGGAGAACTGTCTCCGAATGCAGCCCGCTAGCCTTTTATATGAATGGGCGGAGTTAGTCGTGTTGCTACAGAGAGCGCAGAGGCAGAGAAACAGGGTGGTCAAGGACGTAGAGTGGACTGGACTTACAGAGTTTATCGATCCGTCTGTGGCATGTATAAGCCTGCGAATAGATAGATCAGCAGTCATGAGAATCTGAAATCTATAAATAGCTGTTATTATCCCAAAAAGTGCTAAACAGAAATTCGAACCGAAAGACTTTGTCCAGAATGCTCGAAGTATGCTCCGAGTTCGACAACTACGAATGGGATTCCTATGATTTTTCTCATCTTCTACCACAGGGACAAAATTCCAGGAACTAAAACAAATTGTATGATCTTGAATATTTGAAGAGAGATTACTTCATAGTGCAAAGATCTATTTTAAAATACAGATATTAAAGCTAACGAATCCCTATAGATGGTCCAGATCAGATGCGAGACCTTTTATAACTCTCACTTCACATTATACGATAATTTCTTTCTCAATTCCTATTCTTTTGTCGCCTCACCACTCCACAATTATTGATTGCTTGAGTAGTGGAACATGAAAATCAAAAGGCAAACATGTTATGAGTGTGCTGAGGTTTCACATAATCGCTGAGGACGCATTTCGGGTAGCTAGAAGATAGCGTAAAAATATAGGAGGAACTCTGATCAGCCACAAAACGATAGTTTGTGAAAGACAGCTTTTGAAAGAAGCGATGTAAATGATTGATGAGAAAGGCAGATTTCATGGGTTATGCATGTGGTATCTTCCAGTTGTGCAGCTAACGACTGACGTATTTTAGATATGAAAGATAAGCACAAAGCCACTAATATATGCAAAAATGCGCTTCACGTACAAATTGCTTGCAGTCTATCCATGTCTTCGCTCAATGAAAGTGTCATTGAAATCAACCATGCAGAAGTATTAGTTGCATTGGCTGATGTAACGTCGGCTTGCATACCATGCTGCCAGCCGAGTATAGGGTCTTAAAATCCTGCTAGATACTGCTATCAGAAGAAATCTGACACTGGGCAGCAGCAAACATAGATCTGTCAAGGGAGCCGACGGACGAGACCGGTATACTAAGAAATCCCTAGACCCACTCCGACAAGACGACACATTGGAACTTGTCATCCATTCAACGAAATGGGACTCACCGTGGAATGAAAATTGGATTTGAGAGCTTTCAGTGGTTAAGAAGCTTAAAAATTTCGGGTTTCACTGAGAATCTGAGTACGTGTCAGTCCGACGTACTACAAGTCTACAAGTCCGACGGGCTGCAAGTACTAACAATACAACTCCCATGACCGACAGTCGACTAACCTCGGCATTGATTAAACATTTCCTAACTTTCTTTTGTTTAATAGACACGAGGTTGTAAGCACACGTGTATTTTGTACAAAACATTACAATAAAGTTCGTATCAGTGGCTAACGTTTCGGTAGCTTCGTGTTCGTCACAGCCTAAAAGAGTCAAACTAACGTTCAATCCACATAGATAAACACTTTCATAACCAAGTAAGATGAAATCTGAACAAATCGTGCGAGTTCAAAGGTACAGTAATCTGCAGTTATTAAATACTCACCGTATTTTGTTGTTTACTAGTCCACTAGTCAATATGTAGACCAGCAGCACAGATTACTTTATAGGCGACGAACGAGTGTTTAAAAATCGATCTGAGATAAGGCGCAAAATCACGAGTGATCTCAAGGCATTCATATTTCCAGTTCATATCTGGATTTATGATATAATTCCAAAATGCTTCGAGGCTTTTTCGCTAAAGCTCTCGTCTCCATGCGTTCCTGTGCGAGGATAAAAATTTCTACTTTAGAGTTCACCCTCTTATGCATCTTTTCCCTATGCGTACCTAGTGGTATTTTTGAATCCATTTTATCGCCGTTGTAAAGGTGTTGTTTGATACGGACAAAGAGAGGCTTTCCAGTTTCGTCGATATATTCGCCGCTGCGCGTTTTACAAGAGACGAGGTAGACTGTACTCATGCTCATGTATTCACCGCCTCTACCGTTGAGGTATATTGTGCAACCTTTCGTCTTACAGAGACGGTCATAATTTCAATAGTCGTTACCGATTTCTCCAAGTGTGTCTTTTTCGAGCAACGTTTTATAGCTATACCTATCTCGTTTGAAAGGAAAGAGAGAATAAACGGAATCTTGCTTTTCTGGAATCATCGTTTGTGGGCGCGTCATTCTTTTCACCTTATATCGAGGTGTTACAGTTTCGTAGCCACTGAAAATGACTATCCCGAATTAGTCAGGAATTCTACCGTTTGTTCCCTTCCATTACATACACCTTCCGATGTATGGAGCATACTTTTAACAAACGCCTTTTTTTGTACGTGGGATGGGGATGAGAGATGATGAACCAAGATATTTTTGCTACTTGGCTTTCGTTATCACTTCGCAATCTAACCTTTATCGGATAGATTTGGCTGCAAGTTCAGGAAAGAAAGTCAGATATTTTTCAGTATCTCACGCTTAAACTTTATGTATTCTGATCGCTCATTCAACAATCTAAAGATTTGTCCATTTCCTTTTGAATGGGGCAGATAACCTAATAGTCGTCTATATATTTACAGTAGATTAATGGCCAGAGATCATTCACTTGGGTATCCCCTTTAGACATGAAGGCAGTAGGAAGATTAGGTGCCCCTCACTACACCATTGCCAACTCTCTAATTTGTATAAAATGTTTCCCGGACTATCGAAAAATTGAGCAGTTCAGGCACTCGTTTAGAATAATCATGCTCTGTTGTATTAATAACGCATACATGTTCATCGCCCCTGGTGTTTCATAGGAAGCTCGTGGGAGGTTGTAATTTATATTCGTTCTGCCCGTTGCTATAATGAACGCTCATGCCGAATGACTCCATCACGTACGCGCTGTTTGGACGATGTTTGAGAGATAGGCTGGATTGTGATTTATCAACCGGGATATAATTAGAGTAAAAAACCATGCTGTCCTATCTGCCGATTCGTCTACACAGCATTTGAAATATCACTAAATAATCTGAAGAACCAAGTAGTCCGCAACCGTTTATACGACTATCTATATGAAACGATAACATGAATAAAATGCCTCCAACGATAGAGACGGCGATTGCATGAGCATAGGTACAGCCTATCAAATGTCTTGTAAAACGTGCGGTGGCAAATATATCGGCAATAGGTGAAGGCGCCTCTATGTCGATGTCAAAAAATACCTAGACAACAAAGATAAAATTTATTTAGAACACCACTAGGTACGCACAAGGCACAGCTGCATAAGGTGAACTTTGAAGTAGAAATATCCATCCTTGTACAGGAACGAAATAGCAAAATGCAATGTGCAATCATTGACGCATTGAATTTATACCAAAATTCTAATACGAATCGGTGAGATGAATGCCTTGCCATCACGCGTGATTTCGCGCCACATGTCGGATCGATTCTTGTGGATCCGAGACAAAAATATCATTCCTCGGCCATGTAATACTTGGTGCCGCTGGCTACATAATGATCAGTTAACTAGTTAACAACAAAATGCGGTGAGTATATAATGAGATTTCAATACTATACGTTGCAAGTTCTGCGATATCGCCTAGGTTTTACTTCATCTGTTTGTGGAAAGTGTTCTTGTATGTGGATTGCACATCAATTTGGCTCTTTTAGGCTCTGGCGAAGACGAAACTGTTAAAACGTCAGCCACTTATACCAACTATACTATACTATTTTGTAAAAATGAGCATGTCTTAACAACATCGTGCTTGCTCAACAAAAAAAAGTCACGGAACTAACACTACATTGGGAAACATCATCATGTCAAGTCGGGAAAAATCTTGTTTCAATCCTTTTCTGTTCGAGATAGTAAACTCGATGGAAAACTAAAAAATGCGCTCAGAATTGTAAAACAAGAAACTTTAAATTTCTTCCCAAGACCCGCAAAGTCCTCGGCCTTGATTTCAGCTGAACAACTTCTACGTGACACGAAATATATGTTTGCTGATTTTATCACGCGACTGAGCCGACATGAGGGGTTGGTGCAAAAAAATCCTGTTCGCCTAACGTTTGACACCTACGTCTTCTTCAGTTCTTCTTTGATCCGAGCTGACGGCCTACATCAGGTCATTGTCACGATGTCAGGACTAGTACTCAAGTATATTCATTTGATGTTTGAAGCTATCTACCTCACCGTATGCATCAAATCAGTGCGTGTGGTTGCTGGAGAGATAGTTATTTGCTTTTAAGCGGAATCTTGTTCACATTAGCAAACTCATAAAGATATCCTAAGCTCATGCATATAAAAGGATGTTACTGATTCTCAAAGACGTAAATTTTATTTCTTGCTGTAGGTCGTGCTGACACAAGGTGATGGCCACCCGTATTGTGGAATGATGATGCCTTGCCTAAGTCAGCCGGTATCCTGTTATCTAGGAACATTTCGCAGATCTTTTATCTTTCAAGCCATTACTGGATTTTCACCCTCATCTGCAACACTCAAAGTTTGTGATGATATATGTCCTTATGGAAGATTATTTCATTTTACGTTTAGATACTTGTAATTAGTTTGATGTACACTTTTTATTTCCAAATATTAGGAGAAAATTACTCTGGACTTGGTATTGAATTGTTTTTTTAATCCCGTTTCACTTCGGTGTCTTCCAGAAACCTTACATATTCAGGACCGCACCTACTGATCTTAGAGGGCATGTAGCAGCTATTAATGGTCAATGCATGTTGGTTCGAATCATCTTAATTCTGCTATGTCTTTTGCGTTTGAGTTCTATGTCGTATGTTTCGTATTCAGTAGACCATTTCCCTATTATGTATACTGACCAAAGTGCTGGCAAAGGAAATCCACTTTGTCTCTTTAATAAACTTTCTATTTTACAAAAACTAGCAATGTTTCTGTGCTCACCTTGGCCGGGTGGTTGTGATGCTCGTCGCAGCGCGCGAGGAGCCGAGCACCTTCCTATCAACCCTCTCGCGCACTCAGCAACAACGTCATATGATAAGCCACAGTCAGGTTATCTTTGAGATTTCCAGGAGACTCGCTCAACCAGTATCCAGGAAGACGAAAAAACTTATTAAATGCTAGAAGTACGGGAATCCGCACAGTAAAAAAACTATGTGAAAGCAGTTCAATAAAGTGTCTAGATAAAAAATTTTGCTCCTACGGGGTATCTATGAGAACGTGATACGAGGAGTTTTTAACAGGCTTCTTTCTTCTCTATAGATAACGTCAATAATGAGATCATCATACTGTGTGAGCATGATAGAGACGGCTTCACTCACAACGATAAACATGTCGTGAGTAGGGCGATGTTGTCGTGACATAAGCAATTATGAGTATAAACACCCCCTATCTTTTACCAAGAAAAACTAGCGAAAAATACTTAGTTTAAAACGTGGAGCCTATTCATGATCGGCATTCCGAATTGTTACAATAACAAAAACGTCACACAGTAGCGTTCAACAACCAATGTCTGTCAACAAAGGTGGGTACAATGCCGATAGCAACTGCAACGCCAGACCGTCGACGGTTGGCTGTTGGGAGACAAAGCATTATAGCGTGAAAAAGAATGCTGTACAAAACAAGCGTCGGTGGTGCAACGGTTAGCATTCGCTCCGGATAGAGTGAGATCTGGGTTCAAAGCGCGGCTGGTGCAAATGTTTTTGCACAGCACTCCACATCATCGGGTATACCACAACATCATACCACTGCAGTGGCAGTGAAATAAAAGAAATCAGACTGAATATGCAGAGTTTACCTTGTAAATGATGACCCATTCAATACCTTATCCGCGGAAGACAATTTTATCAGCAGGTTCTAGCTGCAGTTTGAAGCCACCCATAGCTGAATAAGTTGCTCGAAAAATGAAACACACTTCGATTGTGGCCTACTTTATAGTAGCACTGATATAGTTTCATTGAAAACAATCAGTGATAAAAATCTGATTCTTGTTACAGACATTGAACACGGTGCCGTGTCTCCAATTTCATTATCAACGAATATCACCTTAGGAGAATCAGACCCATAATCTCATCACAAAGAATGTTAACCCATTCAATACATTATCCACAATATACAGCTCATCATGCATGCGCCTAAAGAAATGAGCAGTGTCGTGTTGGACAAAAATCCATGAAAAATTCTCAGAAGTTTGATTTTTATGTGTATATTAACCAGAAAATCTACAAATATTCCTCAAGGTATATACAACCATTGGCCACGACTTTCTGCCACCTTTTTGCAAGGTCCGGATCTGTCTCAAGTATCACTCTGACCCTTCTGGATCGAATACCCCTTGACATGGTTCTTTAACTTCATTAAAAGATTCAAATCGACGGGTATTTAAACGCGTTGCATAGATCGAAACAGGCCATACTAGGATAAAGCTGATGCGATTCCTGACGAGGCTTCTTGTGGACAAAGTCAAATTGGTGCAACTTGCTGACAACGGCCGCACTGAGAAACATAAAACTTTTCAGCCAAATTACGATTGCTCGATGAAGGTTTAGCATCGGAAGCTACTTTCAGATCACTTCCATTTGAAACTGGTAGCCGGCCAGAACGACGCATGTCTTCGAGATCAAAACTGCTTTTTTTGGATTGCTTAAACCATCTGCCCACAGTCGATTTTGTCTCCACACCAACGCCTTCACCCTCAATAATCTCATCGACGGTTTTAGATATCGTTAAGCATTTTTTCCACCAATGGTGGATCAACACATGCAAATTATGATGTTCAATAGAAATTCTGGAGCTGAAATGAATGAACTAGATAATTTCATGCAAAACTAGCAATAAAAACATCATAAAAAATAAAACTTTCAAGAATTTCTCAGAGCTTTTTGCCCAGCATAGTACTATAATAATTTTGAGTGGAGTGGCTTTTAGATTTTTTACCTCACTATATATACTCATTGGATGACTGATCGGAATGTGATCCAAATAACATGAATGAGAACGAGAACGAGAATTTGTGCAGTCGCTAATGTCAAGAATTACTTTTCGAAAAGGCTCACTCGCAGGTAATCTGCCTAACGATTGTCTATCAATTCCAGTCAATCGTTATGGTGAATTGTGCTCATTGTAAGGATTGCGGGGTGTAGAAAAATACCAAAATAGATTCAACATAGCAACGTGTTCGTATTTTGGACCATAGGAACAAGTGCTCAGTAATAACACAGACATCATTCACACACATAAAGAGTTAGATCAAAAGCTCTACGACTGCTTCCCGCTGAAAATCTCTCGTTTCTCAGGTTTATCGAAAAATCACTGTTTATCGTCAAAAAACCGGCAAGCTTGCATCGGCGCAAAAATTGCTCGTATTTACTATGAAGCAGAAAGGAAAACGGTAGGACATTATGAGCTGATGAAGAACTGGGTGCGTGCGTCTAATCGTAATCGAAAATAGCTGTAAATTTAATATTAACTAGTATTTGAGATAAAACTCCTCGATTGCATTGTATACCACTATACGCAGTCGGGCGAAGTGGGCTAAGTGAATATATCTTAGGCATACCTTTTTCAAGTGTTCATTCATACCTACCGGCCGCCGCCCTTTTGTACTCAGTCGCAAGCTAATCCAGCAGGGATGTAATGTCATGTGTGGCTCGCAAAAATCTCTCTGTCAATGGCTTGTGTGACATTCCAATTCTAAATATTATAAGAAACCAAAGTTTTTATATGGAATAGACGAGCATAAATAATGCACAACAAGCTTAAAATGAGTTACGAGGTACTCCCAAATGTTGAGAGCAATATGTTTGACTACTGTAATACAACAGCGCAAGAAAGGATAAACCACTCACCAATATTAACCTCTGAGTTACACTATGCATTTGTTCAATTTTAACTTCATTTGAGATAATTGAATGCATATCTGATCTTTAAAAATTTTCGTGGTGCCTATCGGTGTATCAAGCCTGTGCTGCTATCCTCTCAGAGAAGTCTGTTACCAATTTGGCGATTCTGGAAAGATGAAAGATTTGGCGAGTGATTGGCGCATGATCGAGACATCGACCACTTGTGCGACGCAAAACACCTCCAGCCATCGCCACATGGAATCTCTTATTAACGTAACATATAGTAAACAGCTTTATGCTTTCCACGCATATTTAGAGAAAAGGAAACCAGCCTCTTCTGCAATCCTATAATGTTCACAACCACTCAAGTCCCTCATTAGTTAAGAAACTAGTGTTTACTACCTTGAAAAATTAGGAAGACGCAACTGCTAAAGGGTTCGTTCTTCCACACGAGATCTATCGGAAAACGATCGCCTAGCTCTGTGTGCTGGAAAGTCCATAGGCACGGAAACAAGCGACATCTTTGTCAAGCACTACTTATCCAAACTGCGATAACTGTTAAGCAGCAGACCCAAGGGAACTGTTCTGTTCACTGGTGGTATTCATATGACTAGGCAGAGAGACAATCTTGTCGTATTATGAATCGCTTACATCCACTTACCGATCATGTGCAGTTTGAGCAATCTGAAGTAAACACAGTGTTGTTCCGTTCCTGCTCAAACATGACCCTCTGGAACAATTTCATTCTTAATGAAAAACATAATGCAGACATGACAGGTCCAAAATGCAAATACGCATGGCAGAGTATGTAATATCGTCTGGATTAGGCTGGTATAGAAAATCTAAAAGGACTGAATATTTTTCACAAAATACTTTCAAATTCTGACTATAATGGGACCGTGCGATGCAATTCATGCCATTGAAACGCTAGAGCAAAGTCTCCTCTGCATTTGGTATGTCCTCATCCTTTGAGCCCTCCACTGGCTGACATGACATATCATTGTCTTATTGAAATTAATTCTGTGCTGTCTGCATTTCAGCCGTAAACATATCAAAAGCTGCCATAAAAGACAAAACTGATGGAAAGTATTGATTGTAAAAGCGATTGATTTGGAAATGATGACTGAGCAAGCAAAAATCCCACCTCACCAAGGAGCTGAACTCAACTTTCATACCTACAGGCACGTGCTATCTCTACACCATCGAGGCTCATCACTTTGCTACGATTTGTTCTTCGATTTGGGATATCGTAGCTTTCAGCAACCCACCATAAACGGGTTTGCGCGAGTGAGCAGATATTGGCGTTAAACCCAAATAAGTTGACGGCTAAATGCAGTCTGTAATCCATAGAGATTCATTAACTCAGCGCTTTAGCAGTGGTATTACGCCACAAACATTGATAAACATGCTCCCCGGTAAGGTTGAAACGAGGGTTCGACTCCCGTCCGAGGTCGCATTAATGCTTACCAATAAACATTTTTTAGATAAATATTCGTGACACCATACTGCAGCTAGTTCAGTAGAATGGTGAATTTATGTAGAAGCAATTACTAGAATAAAAAATGATTCGCACCAGTTATAGCCCATATTTCCCGATTTGATACAGGAAGAATTGTAGCGATGTTACGTCTGCAGAAGCAGAAAATATTTTGACCAATTCCACTGACTAAAATAGGAAATCAAATAATTTCATAACTTTAATAACGCTCGATATTATGCGTAATATGACTTGCCGATGTATGCAGAACATAAACTTGCGAACAATCAGCAATCATAACAATAGTGATGCATCACTGGATCTTGGAAACGATCAGCGTTTTGGTGAGGTATACATTAGAAGTGATACTGCGATATTAATACCATCGATGTTTAAGTCGAAGCCGAGTACTTACATTTAGAAAGTGCTAATTTCATTACCGAACCCTTTCCGAAGTCATATATCATAGGATAGGCCTTGAACAACTTTATTTAGATAAGATTTTGATACATCAAAAAGCGAGCAATAATATAAATGGGTGTACCTCTCGGCGTTTATCGATTTTCCAAAGACTGTCACATACATTTCTCTCCACTTATGGAATTATCCGGGTGGTTGAATGCATATCTGGCCTTTACAATGACTAGCGGTTGGATACCGATGTATCAGGTCACTGTTGCTATTCTCCCAGACAAATTTGCTGCCACTAGAAATGATCTTCCCCCCCCCCCCCTTCCCCAGGGAGTGGAAGGCTTGGTGAGCCTAGAGTACGGAATCGAATCATCAATCGAACATATGTGTCACAGAGTAATTCTGACCACTGCTTGAGCAATAACATGTGAATGTGCGCTACCTGTCGGAGAAAACCGCAAGTCAACAAGCAACCGTCCTGTATGAAACTTATACTCGTAATCGGGGATATAATTATTCTACTTATTACTGCTACTACTATTATTATGCTATTTATTATTAAGACTATTATTTATTATTACTTACTATCATTATGCCACTAATTATCGATCGGTTAGGAAACACATAGTGTAGCAGCTAAATCTGCACTATTTGAAGATGAAAGGGAAAGAAATCTTGAAGAGAACAAGCATAAATGTATAAAATCTTTGAGAACTTTTTGTCTATCACTAGGTTCAAGAGTAAAATAAACCAATGAGGAACTCTGTTGATGACACTCACCTCGGCCGCACATGATCTTTACACGTGAAAGGTCCAGAGCCCTGTGCACACCACAGGGCCCTTGAAGGCGGAATGCGTTAATATATCATTCGATAATGATTTAGAAGTCAAGACAAGCTATATAGATACCTTACTAAAGTGCTTCATAAAATCATCATCTAAATGGCCAAAAAATAATAGTAAAAGTATTTATTTGCCACAAACGGATTTTCTTCCAAAACACGTTCCAAGACAAACGACGAATAGATCCGATAGATCAAACAGAGCAATAACAGAACAAATTGCATAACAACAAGCAGCTCATCAGAATGACATGAGATAGGCATTAAAAATCACTCATTAATGTTCAGAATAATTCAGACGATCAAGAATAAGCTGTCCATTTGAGCATCCACTACCCATAAAACCACTGTGTGGGGAAAATTCGAAACATTCCACACATGACACTAAACGAACAGACCACGTTCTACTGGGAATAACAGTGACTGATTTTGGAGGTAACCTAATAACAAATAGCACGGAATATCAGAAAAAGCATAAAGGAATTTTCTCGTGTTGTCTTGAGTAGTTAATAAACACAATGCCGTTGACCTCATGAAGAAGTTCCACTTGGTTCTTCTGAAACTGCTGACATTCTTCAAGATGTATTTCACGATAGAACGGCTATCCTCTACTAAGGAATCTTAAACTGATTAGTGAGTAAGCCAAGTAGCGCATTCGTACACGAAAAGAGGGTTTTAAGCTCTCAGAGGTCTAGTATGGCATCTCTAGTGATATACATACGTAAGTTTCGGCGTTCTCGCTCACCTCATCAGTATCACACTGCTGCGGCTCATTCTCGCTCATTCTCACTACTATTAGGAGCGGTGCCGAAATTTATCACTCTAGACGAAGTGAAAGGATCACTTAATGTTGCTCTCTAGAGTTACTGATTTTTGATGGCTTATGGCTGTTACGAAAGAAAATAACAACACCTTCCATTTTCTGGAGAACCTTCTGGGTTGTCAGGTTTATATGGTCTCCTGAAAACTTGAAAAATCTTGCATAATCATATAATTTCCCAAAATGAGGCCGACAAAATTCCCAAAGTTCCAGAACATAGATTTTGATCGATGTTTTAATGTTTCTAATGGATGCTTATTCTTACAAAAAATCCCAGTATTGCCACCTCATTCAATGGTTTATGGTACTGGAGAATGGTCTTGACAAAACTAAAGTTTTGGCCCGTTGACGAATACATATACATTCCAATGACTTTTATTTCAACTGAGATGCATATCATGACATGAGACTTGCATGTTCAACTTTGATAGTCTGAAGACACTTTTAATTCGACACTTTCTTAATCCCTTAGTTCAATGTGTATTGTCGTAAATGCATTAGATTCCTCAATCGATATCGCATAATTTCCATCTCTTTGGAGAAGGATTGGTGGAGAATGAGGATAAAAGGCAGAAGAATGTAGGGTGGCAAACTAATTCCTAATCCAGAGATCAAATGCTGTCAATATGTTGTTTGAGAGAAGGAGTGATCAAGAAAAAACGATTTTGTGCCCAGACATCGATGAGAATTGCGGTCGGTGCGAAATGACAGCACGTCGCCCATATGACCTCTAAAATCCCCACAATTAAAATCTCCACAATCTAAAATCCACACATACTCGTGGTTTTAGAAGAACAGTTAAAGTTTCACTGTGTGATCTCATAAAAAGTGATATGGATAGCAGATAGGTCGGAACACGTAGTAAAAACGCAATAAAATAAGTCGCCCTATAACTTTTTCCACCTTCGCAACAAACTTCTATTTTTTATGGAATCTAGCGATGAATTTGGAAAGTTCTGAGTAAGCCTGACCCAGGAATGCAGGGAAAATCAACTGATTGTTATCGATAAGGAAGACCAGAGCCCCATCCAACAAACTCATACCAAAAATCAAAGAGACTCGTGGATGACGGACTGATGCAAATATGAAAATTGATAAAATAAAAACTAAAAATGCAAAATGAAATAAAACACATGTAGGACATTGGCAATGATTATCGTGTCGTAGGTCGAACTTGTTTTCGTATATGGCAGTTCGACACCCTATGCAAGAACCGTGAAGAGCTACAGCACTGTATGGCTAGCAAAAAAAGTTTTAATGAGTTTAACTGAGTTATTTGTAATAGAAGTTGGCAATGAAACGTAACTAAGCTGTGGTTCTGTGTAAAGTTAGGTTATGAGAGCGGGCTAGCGCAGTGGCCAGTTATGCAGTGTGTCAAGAAGGGATTTGATAAGTGATACGCTGGTTGAATGCCCTTTCCCAACACTCTCTTGTCATCAATCAGCTGAAACCTAGAAACGATTTAGCTCGACTATTTTCAGGCTTGCAAGGAGATTCATCTCGATCAGCACTATACGATATTCTTAGAGAGGATGAAATCAGTCCAAAATACTAGTTTGCTGTAAATCTAGGCAATATTATAGATTGCAAGGAGACTCGCGCAATTAGTAGTTTACGCCGTTCAAGAAGAGACGAAAAACGAACAGAATGTTAAAAGTACTGAACAAAGGAGAAGTGTAATGACGGATTAAATAAAATGCTATATAAACTAATAAAGATGAAATCCTCAAGCAGCAGGCAAAGCGAGATCTTTGTGGAGATACGAAAAAGGAATCAAATGTGATGTTGGAATCTCCAGGCAAATTGTGATGACGGGTCGTAAAAAAAAGTCGCACTATGTAGTTAATTTCAAAGTCCAGCTTTTTCAGGGCAGATTCAGAAATGCCAGGGGTTGCTTCCAACTTACATTCAGTCTCATACAGTATTACCAAGTCCTTTCATCTGACAACTGATGTTATGAGAAAGTAAAGTGGCCTATTCTTTAGTGATCAAAACAGGATCTATCTCTGTGGTAGTAAGAGATATTTATGTCTAACGTACGCAACAATCACCTCCGCTCCAACAAAGTCATCTAGATTGAAGAGTTCAACAATTCTGTGATAAAACAAACTATGAAAAGGTGTCGTTGTGCTCGTTGTACTGTTTGGTTCAGTACCGTACTAAGACGAAAACAAATTAGGCTCATTTGTGTTCAGAAAAGTTACTTGACGGAGTTACAAGCAATAGAAGTGGTAGCTTGAGGAATCGTTCACATCTCTTGCTCATCTTTCGAAATAGACCTTCCATAGTTTATACTGAATAGTGTCTAAAAATTCCGTTCTTTTCAAGATTAAGCAATACTACCTTGAATTTCAATCCTTGATTAGCGTAACAAAAATGTCCTTTTCGCAAACAGGCACATCGATCTCACATAATCCGATGGAGAAATGAGTAGGAAATAAAACAAAACAAAAATTCATCACCTTTGTTCGGCAAGCTGTCGAATGATCACAAAAACGTCTGAAAAAAGCTGTACGTGGGCCAAGATAAACTACTGGAAAAGCGACTCTTGTAGAGGCCTTATCGGCCCTTCGACATCTTCGAAATTACTTGGATAGAGGTTGTGCCTGTCGAGAGAATAGAGTGTTGAAAAAGTTATTTTTTTGATTTCCTTTGTTTTTTTTGCTGTTTTTTTGGAGTGTTATGATGCACAAAATAAACCCCAAAAAATCAAGTGGTAAGCAAAAATTCGATCTTAGACAGGGGTTCAGACCGAGCTTTGCAGAGGAGTGTGCTATCACTTATGTGCCCTTGCTGATAAGTGATGTTTCATGAAGAGATTTAGTAGTTGAATTACCACTCTTTAAGTCCGGAATTCACGATTCCTGGAGAGGACGAGCGAGTACAGTCAGACAAACTAGTACTACAGAAGATATTAGACCTTTCATGAACTATAATACATTTTAAGTGATGGTTATGGCTGATGATTGAAACATAGTGGGACTTAGATCGATTGCGACAACATGCCCACCCATGAGCAGAAGGAAAAATCGTGGCCAGCTGCCGACCGCCATACGATAGCAAATTTAGAATCCAGGGCGATTTGGCACCATGCCAATACGAAGGTAGCGTGTTGTAGTAGAATATAGTTTATGGCGCTTGATTGCTTTTTTCTCGGTGTTGTGAATTAAGGTAGGCGTTTTTTATGTTTGTCGTAGAGAGATGCGCCTGGAGTGGAAGGTTTTGTGTGGTGATTCCTAGGGGAAAAAAGCAAATAAAAAAGGAAGATGGTTGGCGAACGAAGGTGATAGAGAGAAATAACGATTCGTATTAAGGTTTAGTTGAAGGAAGATTTTTGGCCTTTAATTCAATAGCTTTAGACCTGACTGTATTCGTGGTTTGTTTTCAATTTTGAATCCAACACGACTAATTGATTACTGTGCAATGCGAGTCCAAAATGACAGCTGAATTCGCAAAATTCGTGGACGGCAACTACTTATCCATTACTCATAGGATATGAATAAAGAGCTTAGCATTCGATTGCTTTTTAAGGCATGGCTTAAAATGAATTAATTTGACGACATATTTCAAGCCTTTCATGAAGTCTATTAGGACACTTATGATGTGCTAAACACGTGTTTCGACCTTTCAGCTTCGTCAGTAGCACGCTGCCTTTCCTTTGATTCAATCCCTTATAAGAGTATATACCCCTTACATATAAAGGAATCAACGACGAACATATTATATCGCAAATGTTCAAGTGACAAGACCAGTGGACAGTTCAGTGATTTACAGTCGAATGCCCATGGCTAGTAAATTTGATAAAATACATTTATTTGAATTTACCAGCCATGAGCAGTCCTATTGTTAATTATTGCAATGTCGGGTGATCTTGCCACTTGACACATTTGCAGTGCTACATATTCGTCGTAGATTCCTCTATTATACGGAGTAATCCCTTGCAAAGGCTGTGCTCTAACGAAAGGCACCGCACTAATGATGAGGCTGAAAGGTCTACACACTTCATTTTTAAATTGCCCAAAATCCAAGCAGGAAATTTTTCATATTTGCAGCACATAGACATGCTTGCCCAAGGTTTTTGACAATATTGATATCTTGCTTGAAATCAAATATCCTATCAGTGATAAAGATTTAGCACCTCATTGTGGATTGATTACGCATCTAGGGCAGTGGTAAAAAGTGTTTAATGAAGAAAGCACTATCTATGGTACAGTCGTGCGCCCAGATACAATAACCCCTCCACCCACGTATTGTACGTGAGGCGAACGAAATTAACTGTTCCAGTCATTCCTAGCTTACTGGTTTCTTGAAGTTTACTGGCTTCCGAAGTTACTAACTAAAGTCGCAAACTTACAGAATACAAATTGAAATTATTATACATTTTCTTTCGAGTGTTTCTTAGATCTAGCTCAAAGCAGTGTATAATCTGATAATATGTTCTTGAGCCTTTCATGGGGTCTGTTATGGCACTTATACAATGCAAGACACGTCTTCCAATCTTTCAGCCTCGTTGTTGCACGGTGCCTTTCGGTTCAGTCAGTTCCGCGGGAAGATATCTCCTTTTAAGAGGAACTGAAGCCAAAATACTTCTGTGATAGTGATAAAATCACCGAACGGGCAGTGTTGTACACTCGGTCGCTCTTGGCTGTTAATCATGAAATGTTATAGCTTTCAATGTAAGTGTTTTTAGAACTCGTTTTAAACAAGAAAAAATCAAACAAAATAAAAATCAAAGAAATTTACGTATATCAAATTACTCGAATCACATAACGTATTTTACATCAAATAAAATGTGAAATCAATGTGAAACCATGTTGATGTGAAGATAAAAAGCATTGAAAATCGTGGTAAACGTTGAAATTGTCGCTTGGAGTCATTACGTACGGAATTTTTTGACGTGATACAACTTGGGCAGGTTAAGTGCGAGGTTGTCAGGTGACACAGCAGAACGTAATGGTGTGAATAGGAGCATAAGTCAGACGCGGAACTGAACTGCTTTTATAATTGACATGAAATGGAAGGATGTTCATCGAATCACTTCTTGTTACGGATTCGTCGAAGTGACTCGTATCTTTAGCATACACTCAAAAAAAATCATGTACATGCGTATATATGTGAGAGAGGGCCAGGAGAGATGGAGGTTGCGCATATGCCGACTGTGTTTTGTGCATTCATTCAATTTTGTCCGCTTCTCGTTAAAAACATTCAAAAAAGTAGCAGGCTCAAAGTGAATCTTTCGAGTAAGTTACTCGCCAGTATTTTTCTTTTGTTGCATTTCTCGAAGCTTTGATCAATTCCGCTCTTTCGTCGTTAAGATCTTGAGCGACGGAATACCTGAAGCGAACTTCCTTTATCAGTGAAACGAAAACACAAATATGAGCCTACCAGTTTTCCTCACAAAGTGGCTTTTGCATAGTAGTTTTTATACACAATTACCGAATAATAGAATGGTCCGCATATCTGGAAAGACATGATATTCTCAACACAATTTCAGTTTGATTGATTGTCAGAGTATGTTCTTCCCTGAAGGGCTAATTCTCATCAAGACTTCTCGAGCAAATATAGGACCCCACAGCTAATAAAAACACTTCACCAACTTTGTGCTAGCTTAGTAATATGTGAAAATTTTGATTGTTCATGTTGACTTTGAATTATAATTAGCGTTAGAAATCTGTCTACAGTTTTAAGAAAAGCGACCTACTCTCAAAACAATTGCGACAACGTCAAATTGTGCTCAAGGCCGGTCTGCATGACCACCGTGATTGGTTGAGTTACGAACTATATGGCTTTCGATAACAAACAGTGTGATGTGTCAGCTAGTGGAGAGCTCAAAGGAAGAGGACATACCAAATGCAGAGGAGAGTTTGCTCTAGCCTTTCAATGGCATGAATTGGATCGCACGGTCCCATTATAGTCAGAATTTGGAAGTATTTTGTAGAAGATATTCAGTTCTTTCAGTAATTTCTAATCAGCCTATTCCAGACGATATTACATACTTTGCCATGTGTATGTGCAGTTTGGGCCTCTCATGTCTGTAATGTGTTTTTCATTAAGAATAAAATTGTTCCAGAGGGTCATGCTTTAAGCAGGAATGGAACAATACCGTGTTCACTTCAGATTGAATAAACTGCACATGATCGGTAAGTGGATGTGAGTCATACATAATACGACAAAATTGTCTCTCAGCCTAGTCATGCGAATACCACCAGTGAGCAGAACAGTTCCCTTGGTTTTTGCTGCTTAACAGTTATCGCAGTTTGGATAAGCAATGCTTGACAAAGATGTCGCTTGTTTTTGTGCCTATGGACTTTCCAGCACGCAGCGCTATGAGATCGCTTTCCGATAGATCTCATGGGAAAGAACGCACACTTTTAGCAGTTGCGGCTTTCTAATTTTTGGGGTAGTAAACACTGATTTCTTAATTATTGACGGACTTGAGTGGTTGTGGACATTATAGGATTGTTTAAGAGGCTGGTTTCTTTCTCTACGGATATGCGCGGAAAGCATACTGCTGTTTACCATATGTTACGTTAATTTGAGAGTCCGGGTGACGATAGTTGGAGGTGTTTGCGTCGCACAAGTGGTCGATGCCTCAATCGAGCGTCAATCACCCACCAAACATTTCATCTTTCCAGACTCGCTAAATTGATAACAGACTTGTCTGAGAGGATAGCAGCACAAGCTTGATACACCGATAGGCACCGCGAATATTTGTAAAGACCATATATGCATTCAATTATCTCAAATGAAGCTAAAATTGAAGACAAGTGCATGGCACAACTCAGGGATCAATAGCGCCGAGAGGTTTATCTTTTTCTGCGTTGTTATGTCACAGTAGTCAGACAGATTGCTCTCAACATTTCGGAGTACCTCGTAACTCACCTTAAGCCTGTTGTGCATTATTTATGCTCTCCTCATCCATGTAAAAGCTTTGATTCCTTATAATATTTGAAATTGGAATAACAATCAAGCCTTTGAATTTGCCCTGAAAAGGTTTCTGTGAATCGCTAAATAGAGAGATATTTTTCACCAGTCACACACAACATTACATCCCCGTTGGATTAGCTTGCGATTGAGTACAAAAGGGCTGTCGGAAAGCCGGTATGTATGAACGAATACTTGAAAAGGGAATGCATTAGATACTACTCACTTAGTCCACTTCGCCCGACTGCGTGTAGTGGCATACAATGCAATCGAGGAGTTTTCTCTCAAAAAGCCACTTAATATTGAATTTACAGCTATTTCCGACTACGATTAGACGCTGCGTACACGTTGTTCATCAACCCATAATGTCTTACCGTTTTCCTCTCTGCTTCATGATAAATACGAGCAATTTTTGCGCCGATGCAAGCTTGCCGGTTTTTTTGACGTTCAACAGCGATTTTTCGATAACCGTGAGAAACAAGGGGATTTGAGTGGAAAGCGATCGTGGAGGAGCTTATGATCTATCGCTCTATGCGTATGAATGATGTCTGTGTTATTACTGAGCATGAGTTGCTATGGCCCAAATTGAGAACACGTTGCTGTCAGCATTTGGAACCGTATTACACCTTATGTTAAATCTATTTAGGTATTTTCCTACACCCGCATATTCCATACAATGGCACATATCACTATAATGATTGAATCGAATTTTTAGACAATCGTTGAACAGATTACCTGCGAGTGAGTCTTGTCGAAAAGGGATTCTTTGAAATTAGCGATTTCACAAATTCTCGTTCTCGTTCTCATTCATGTTATTTGGATCACCTTTCGATCAGTCATCCAATGAGTATACATAGTGAGGGGAAAAATCTAAAAGCCACCCCACTCAAAATTATCATTATACTATGCTGAGTAAAAAGGTCTAGGAATTTCTTGAAAGTTTTATTTTTCAGAATCTTTGTTCGTTTTTATTGCTATTTTTGCATAGATTTATCTAGTTCATTCGTTTCAGCTCCGGAATTTCTATTGAGGAGTGTGATTTGCATGTGTTGATCCACCATCACTGGAGAAAATGCTTAACAATTTTTAAGACCGTCGATGAGATAATTGAAGGTTAAGGCGGTGGTACGGAGACAAAATCGACTGTGGGCAGATGGTTTAAGCAATCGAAAAGCAATTGTGATCTCGAAGACATGTCTCGCTCTAGCCGGCTACGTGCTTTGAATGGAAGTGATTTGAAAGTAGCTTTCAATGCTGAATCTTCATCGAGCACTCGTAATTTGGTCGAAAAGCTTGATGTTTCTCAGTGGGGCCTCAGTTGTCAACAAACTGCACCGCTTTGACTTTGTTCACAAAAAGCCTCGTCAGGAATCGCATCAGCTTCATCCCGTATGGCCTGTTTCGATTAATGCAACACATTTTGAATGATCATCGATTTGAATCATTTCAATGAAGTTGAAGAAGCATGTCAAGGGGTAAAAGGTGGCAGAAATTCTTGGACAGTGGTGGTATATACTCTGGGAATAATTGTAGTTTTTTGGTTAATATGCACATAAAAACCTAACATCTGAGAATTTCCCATAAATTTTTGCTCAACCCTATACTGCTCATGTTTTTAGGCGCAATTCGTGATAAGCTGTATATTGCGGATAAGGTATTGAGTGGACTAACATTCTTTGTAGTGAGATTATAGGTTTGATTCTCCTAAGGTGATATTTGTTGATAATGAAATTGAAGATACGGCAGCGTGTTCAATGTTTGTAAGAAGAATATGATTCTTATCACTGACTGTTTCTCAATGAAACTATGTCAAATCTACTATAAAGTAGGCCACGATCGAAGTGTGTTTCATTTTTCGAGTAGCTTATTCAGCTATGGGTGACTTCAAATTGCAGCTAGAACCTGCTGATAAAATTGTCTTCAGCGGTAAAAAACTTGGAGAGGAACCAGCACCAGCGTCAATCAAGATCACCAATACACTGAAAGAAAGAATAGCATACAAGGTAAACTCTGCCTATTTACTTACTAACCCTTTCAGGTACGACAGGGACATGTCGCCAGACTCTCCTCGCCGAGTGCGGCATCAGCAATCACTCGGAATAACGACTTGTTCGCGGCGAGACGGGGCTAGCGGCGTGTCCCTGTTGCAACCAAAGGGTTAAGCGGTTACTAGACACTTTGTACAGAAGATTATCAAAAGTTTTTTTGTTGTAGATTGAATGCTTATCAAACGAAAGGTTTCGCAATCGGCCACCGGTTGGACCTCTCAAGCCTGACGATAATGTTGCAGTTTCTGTAAGTCTTTGTCTCCCATCCGATACATTAGCCTCATCCCTGGGTAATTTCGCTAGCGGTGATGTAACACTACGTTCCTGACCAGTAATAATCTGGGTTTGTTGAACGCTACCGTCCGAGAATTTTTGTTCTTGTAACAATTCGGAAAGCCGATCATCGAATAAGCTCCGCGTTGGAAACTAGTCTTGTTTCACGAATTTTTCTGGTAAAAGTCAGGAGGTTGTTTACATTCATACTTGCTTATGTCACGACAACATCGCTCCTCACGACAAGCTTGATCGTTGTGAGTGAAGCCGTCTCTATCATGTTCACACAGTACTGATGATCTCATTATTGACGTTATCTATCGAGAAACAAGAAGCCTATTAACAACTCCTCGTATCACGTCCTCATTGATAATCCGCAGGAGCAAAATTTTTTACCTAGACACTTTATTGAACGGCTTTCACAAAGTTTCTTACTGTGCGGATTCCCGTACTTCTAGCAATCAATCCCTTTTTTCGTCATCGTAGATACTGGTTGAGCGAGTCTCCTTGAAATCTCGAGGATAGCCTGACTATGGCTTTCCATATGACGTTGTTGTTGACTGCCGAAGGGGTTGATAGGAGGGCGCTCGGCTCCTCGCGCCCTGCGACGAGCATCGCTACCACCCGTCCACGGTAATCACAGAAACAAAGCTAGTTTTGTGAAATAGAAAGTTTATCAAAGAGACAAAGTGGATTTTCTTGGCCAGCGCTCTGGTCAGTATATATAATAGGGAAATGGCCTACTGAAAACTAAACGTACGACAAACAACTCAATCGCTGAAGATGTAGCTGAAGAAAGATGCATTCGAGCCAGCACGCATTGACCGTTGATAGCTGCTACATGTCTTCTGAGATTAGTAGGTGCTGTCGTGAATATGTAAGTTTCTGAGGACACCGAAGTAAAACGGGATGAAAAGAACAGTCCGATACAAAGTCCCGAGTAATTTTTCTCCTAATATTTGGATATAAAAGTGTACTACAAGTTATTTAGGAGTATTTAAACGCAAAATGGAAAAAATCTTTCATAAGGTCATCTATTTTCTGTCGCACATCAGCTCTGAACTAACTTAATTTAGCGTGTCACCATTCTTCGCGTAAAATGAAACGTTCACGACCGGTTAGTGAGTGATTAACTTTCATAATTAACGTTCGCCAGAGTTTTCGATGAAGTAGAGTGAGGAAAATCTGAATATGATCCGAAATGGAAGGCAACAATATCTTTTGGTTCTTCCTACAAAAGTGCATTGACGACAATGCAAGTTGATTCCATTGCGTAGTTAAGCAAGGGCACATAGAAATCTGTAGAGCTACAGAGATGTCGTTACCCAAAAATACAAAAGTAGTTATTGATAAAAGACGAATTCTAATCATTTAGAGATATTTAACATGAACTAGAGGCCTTTAGCGCAGCTGTTAGAGGTCCCCACTGCAACACACGTGATCATTAGTTCAATCCTCGACCAATCACTTCATCTAAACCGAGTTGGAAGGATAGTAACACTAACCTGATAGGTCGATTGCCCACCTCGAGCTATTGCATGAAATAGTTTTGTATACTACGGCCAGTGTGATGAATGCACAGTCCTACCGCTGAGCGACGATCAACATGTATCATCCTTGTTGATGAACAACGAAGGCCCACCATAACTGATTGGACGTTGACAGCGTTGATTATATTGGAGACTCCCGCTGTATTTTATTATTTCACCGCCGTTTTAGCAGTGTTATGATGTTACAGTTGTATACGATTTTGAGTGATATACAAAACGTAGGCGGGAGTTGAACCTTCACCTCACTTAGACCTGGAGCGCGTGCTACCAGTACACCACTGAGATCACAAACCAGACCGAACCTGTCAAAGATTATATCACTTAATCCATAATCGAGCCAACTTGTCATGTGTTCTGGCAAGGGCTCTTGTACAGCCTGATACCACGTGTTTCGTCCTTACAGACTCCTCAGCCGGGCAGAACCCGTCGTCTGTCGATCTTTTTATAGCCAGTTTTCTCGGGAGCCTTACACTCCTTATGGAGAGTCATCGACGACGTACGCTTTACACTCTATGTCAAGTGAAACCTTCACCTAACCTTGAGTGTTGTACACTCGATTGCTCATTGGCAGGTACTTTTATCATAATTATACCTTTATTTATATCATACCTGCCCGGCTGACGAGTCTGTAAGGACGAAACACGTGTATCGGGCTGTACAAGAGCCCTTACCAGACCACATGACAACTTGGCTCAAATAATGATGAAAGGATATTTTGAAAATTGAGCGTGGTCTAAGCAAAGCACTCGAATAAAGGTATAATAATGATAAAAGTATCAGCCAATGAGCAATCAAGTGCACAACACTCAGGGTTAGGTGAAGGTTTCACTTGACATAGAGTGTAAAGCGTACGTCGCCGATGACTCTCTCCAAGGAGTGTAAGGCTCCCGAGCGAACTGACTATAAAAAGATCCAAAAGTTCGACTTTCTATAAACCTCGGCATACTCAATTGATACATGATAAATGGAGAAAACTTATTTTGATTAGCTGACGCGAGGTTGATAAAACAGTTGTAGAAAATCGGCTGACGTTTCGGCGACCCGCCTTCTTCAGAGCCTGGACGTATATAGTAATAGTCCATCCTTAATGACAATACGTCCTTGACAAGTCGAGAATATCTTGCTGGTACATATTGCAACAATTCAAAAGTTCGACTTTCTATAAACCTCGGCATAATCAATTGATATATGAAAATGGAGAAAACTTATCTTGATTAGGTGACGCGAGGTTGGTAAAGCAGACCTAATACTACATACGTCCAGGCTCTGAAGAAGGCGGGTCGCCGAAACGTCAGCCGGAATTTCTACAACTGTTTTATCAACCTCGCGTCAGCTAATCAAGATAAGTTTCCTCCATTTTCATATATAAAAAGATCGACGAACGGACGGGTTCTGCCCGGCTGACGAGTTTGTAAGGACGAAACACGTGTATCGGGCTGTACAAGAGTCCTTACCAGACCACATGACAACTTGGCTCAAATAATGATGAAAGGATATATTGAAATTTGAGCGTGGTCTAAACAAGGCACTCGAAATAGAGGTATAATTATGATAAAAGTGTCAACGATTAGTTGTTGATAGCTGCGAAGAAATGTGCAGAAAAGTGACAATAGAGCGGTGAGCCGTAGCGTAGTAGTGGCGCGCCCCGATATGAGTGTACCAGCTGGCGTCAAAAATTTTGCATTGTCATTTACCACCATTGGATATCTAGTTGTAATTTCAGTTAACACTCAACCCAGGTAAAAACACTGCTCGACAGTGGCAAGCACTACTTTGCTGTTTACTACATCAACGCGACCGACGAGAAAAAGGTTAAGCGGCTTCAGTTTACTTTATCTGAATACAGCCATACAAGTTAAATATAGACCTGGTGTAAGAAAAAAAGCTAGTAGTTCAGTACTCGTGCATCTCTTGTTAATCAAAGGAATTTTGGCTAAACTTCATTGCCATCATGAGGTCGTAATTAAGGCTCCTCGAGCAACATGGGCAGACCACAAGGGCGAACCAGAAGGAACAGAGCGTCTCTATGTTGACTTCAAAAAGGTCTTACTTCAACAATTTGGTTGCTTTGCCGGTAATGGCGAGAAGAAAAAAGAAAAGAAAGAGGAGAAAAAGGATGAGGAGAAAAAGGATGAAAAAAAGGATGATGATAAAAAAGATGATAAAAAGGATGAAAAAAAGGATGACGAGAAAAAAAGACTAGAAGAAAGATGAGGAGAAGAAAGAGGTGAGTAATCTTGCAATAATTGGTCGATTTACTTTATGATTCCTGATTGGTAATAATTCTAAGAGGAAAAGAACTATGAGAAATGTCTCCAGCGAATTTTTACGTATGATGGCCATGAATAAAAAATCATATAAATGATGTCCACGAGTAAATTGTTTATGGTGATGAAACTGAACGAATTATGGCTAAAGAAATGTTCATCTTCAGTAATTAAATCAAGCTTTTATTCCCTAACATCTCTTTAATTAGTAAATAATTGCAACTAAGTACGACCATTGTTCAATACTCCATTACTGCATTATCCGGAAACCTTGAGCTTAACTTAGAATATACAACGCCTGATCTAGGTTGAATTGAGAATTATGAGTAAACACATCAGATTCAGATCACTCCGTGTTGATCATTTTGTGCTTTGTGCTCAAAATGTCAATTCTTCCTTAGACTGTGAGATTGAGACCACCAATAACTTCATCGGTCAAGTAAACAATCAATAGACAGCTAGCAATCAATGGGCAATCACTACACATCCAATATTGTTGAATGATAGATAGTAGTACAAACCTAGGGCTGTGGATGAACTTAGTTATGCAGTTTTCGAGGGATATCTGTTAGTCATTACACCACCGTGGCTCTGCATCTGCTATCATTCTTTCTGAGATACAAGGTATTGAATCTGTTAGCAGTCAACTGTAATCGGTTTAGCCTCTTAAGCAAGAGTATTAGCAGATCAAGAGCCTCGGAATGCAGTGAATATCACGCGTAACCGGATAAGGTAAGACGCGAGTTCATATCCCTCCCAAGTTCGAAACTTCGATCGCTTAACAGTGGTAGCCATATGGTTATAATAATATATCACTGCTACAAAAGCGGTTTGACCCTTTTGGAATGGAATAAATTTAATTGGATACACGAGTTTCTGAAAGCCTTTCTCACTATAAAAACCTTTCTCTTCAAACTTTTTCGCACCCAGTTGAAAGCTAAAATCTTGAGTAATTCTAAAAAAGTTTGCTTTATGGAAAGCCTTTTCTGTGTTGCAAAATCGAAAGTAGTATACATGTTTCACACTCAGCTTGCTTTGCTTGGACGGCTGGTGTGTGTGGATGGCTCCTCACTGAGGTATTAATAGGCATTTAATAGCCCAAATCTCGACAATATTGATGTTAAAAATTGTTTTTGAGAAGGTCTGCATAGCACTGCGAGGGCGAAAAGGAGATCAGGCTTCGCGCTCGAAACATTTAGCTCGTCGCCTTGAACTTCATACCTATTTCACTTGGAAATGTGAAACAGAAGAAAATGTTTGTACCTATAGAACGATAAAACAACGTCTCTACTTTCTAAGGAAAACCGAAATTTTTCCGATTCAAAGAAAAAAATTCCTATAGAACTAACAAAAATCGCACTCTCAAATAGTGCACAACTTTTAAAAATAATGATTTTTTTTACGCACGAGTCAGTAGAGAAGAGCGCGATTTCCGTCATTTACTTTATTTTCTCTGTCTCGAAAACTTTTTTGTATTAAAATTCCAGAGGAGAATTTGTTTCTTTCGTTGCTATAATGTTCAAGAAACAGGCTAACCACTCCTAGTGCAAAAGGCAATCCTCTTTTCGTTCTAACAGACTCTGTCTTTTGAAAACCTATTTCAGCATGAACATTTTCGAGATTCGAACTATCGCATGACTAATAACAATGCAGCAAAAGCTGATTCACAAGCCCGAGCAGAGTAAACAAAACAAATCGAGTGTGAAATATAATATTATTGAGTTCATTCCATGAGTTTTGGCCTAAGAGCAATAAACACCAAGTTTACTAACCAGAAGTAATTAAAACTGCACTATTTTGGTATTATTCCATTACACATTTTTTGTAAACATTTTGGTAAGCAATTTGCCAATAATTGCTTGAAGATGGAGGTGTTGCGGAAGCAAATTCGTTACTGCTACCCATAAATGAAATCCGTGTAGGGGATGCTAGTAAAGTGGCGCGCTAGTTTAATGCAGCTCCCTGTGGAAGACCCGAGCGCGATTGATCTTCCATATTATTCTCTCCAGCTTTTCATTTCTCGAAGCACTTCCTAGTCGCCCTTTCTTCAACCGTATCGTAACCTCAAATTCCATCTTGCGCTTCGCTTCATTAATATTGTTCCCTACATGCCAAATAGTGCACGAATAGCAAGCAATTTTAATTCCACATCAACTCCATCTTGAAGAAATATAGTCAAGTTGGATATCAAAAATTTGCAAGCAAATGCACAACTGAGCGATACCGAGGTCGTACAATTACGACTTTTATTTTATTATTAATTTATTTAATCCGTCATCGCAGTGTTTTGTTTTGTTTTTTCTTTGCTGTGCAGATTCCGGTACTTCCAGTATTTAATTCGTTTTTCGTTTCCTAGAATACTGATTGACAAAGATCCTTACAATCTCGAGGATAGCTTTGCTGTGGCGTTCCATAGGGTGTTGTTGTTGACTGCCGGAGGGAGGTGGGCGAGCTTCACTTCACGCGCGTCGCTACGAACACCACAAGCACTCAGTCATGGCGCTCCATTATTATGATAAATTCTGGTCAAGAAATTTAGTGCTTATTGCTCTAGTGCCAAAACTTCTGGAACGGCCTAATCTTTCACAGCTGCAAGGTAATATAAAACATTTTCTTAAATTAACATGTTATGAGATCTGCGAAATTCAAGCTTTCAAACATTCTGAAAATTTCAAGAAAAGGTTTTTCAGCAAAAAGAGCCTCCAAAAGAAATTGTGTATCCAAATGGATGCATTCCATCCCGGAAGGTTAGTAAGGAATTCTAATCAGAACACAGCCAATGACTATTCAGTAATTTATAAAAAATCAAAGTAATCAAATAAAGCAAGTAAATATCGCGTTCTCCAGGAAGTTATGTCAAAATCAAATTGTTTTTTTTTCCTAAGAAGAGGTTGTCATGCCGTATTTTTGCCTCTATTTCCTGACGATACAAAATTAGTATCACTAATCTCAATTATCGGATGAATGGCGGAATAGTCGTAATTTACGATAACCAAGTGTCCGCGGGGCACTACTATTTGTCTCAGAAACGCCCACAGAAGTACATGCGTAAGAGGAAGATTAATCGAGGCATAATATGAATATTCAATGAGAAATATAAATGTTACAAAAATGGATTATCAAATGCAAACAAAAATCATTCATTAAGGGGCTTTTGCAGAAACAGTGCATCACAAACTTTGAGAGTTGCGGATGAGGGTGAAAATCCAGTAATGGCTTGGAAGACAAAAGATCTGCGAAATTTTACCAGATAATAGGATACGGCTGACTTAGCAAGGCAGCATCACTTCACAATACGAGTAGCCATCACCTTACGTCGGCACAACTTACAACAGAAAATGAAATTTACGTCTTTGAGAATGATCAACATATTTTTATATAGAACTTAGGATATCTTCATGAGTTTGCAAATTTACAAGTCTTTCGCTTGAAAGTAAATAACTATCCTTTCAGCAACCACACCCACTGATTTGATGCGCATCGGTGAGCTAGATAGCTTCAAACATCAAAAGGATATATTTTGAGTACTAGTCCTGACATCGCGACAACGACCTAATGTAGGCCATCAACTCGGATCAAATAGCACTGAAGAAGACGAAAGTGTCAAAAGTCAGACAAACAAAATTTTTCGCACCAACCCTCGTGTCGGCTCAGTCGTGTGATAAAATCAGCAAACATATATTTCATGTCACATATAATAGTCCAGTTGAAATCAGGGCCAAGGGACTTTGCCGGTCTTGGGAAGGAAATAAAAGTTTCTTGTTTTAACGATTCTGAGCACATTTCTTGCTTTCTCCACCAAGTTCACTATCTCAAACAGCAAAAGAATGAAACAAGATTCTTCCCGACTGGACATGATGATGCTTCGCAATGTAGTGTTAGTTCCGTGACTTTCTTTTACCAAGCAAACACAAGGTTGTTAAAACATGTTCATTTTTACAAAATAGTGCAATAGAGTTCGTATCAGTGGCTAAAGATCGCCCCTCGTGTTTCGTGTAAAGCTCGTGGGTGGTTTGCAATTTATAATCATTCGGCACGTTGCTATAAAGAACGGTCACGCCAAATGACTCCATCACGTACGCGCTGATTGGACGATGTTTGAGAGATCGGCTGGATTGTGATTTAGAAAATGGGATATTATTAGAGTTGAAAACCATGCTATACTAGTGTCGATCCGTCTACACAGCTACTGAAATACCATCTAATAATGTGAAGAACCAAGTAGTCCGCAACCGTTTATATGACCGTCCATGTGAAATGATAAGATGAATAAATTGCCCCAACTATAGAGACGGCGATTGCATGAGCATAGGTACAGTCTACCGAATGTCTTGTAAAACGTGCGGTGGCGAATATATCGGCGAAAGGTAAAGGCGCCTCTATGTCGATGCCAAAAAATACCTAGACAACAAAGATAAAATTTATTCAACAGCACCACTAGGTACGCATAAGGCACAGCTGCATAAGAAGGTGAACTTTGAAGTAGAAATATTCATCCTTGTACAGGAACGAAATCGCAAAATGCAGTGTGCAATCATTGACACATTTTGGATTTATACCAAAATTCAAATACGAATCGGAGAGATGAATGCCTTGTCATCACGCGTGATTTCGCGCCACATGTCGCATCGATTATTGTGGATCCGAGACAAAAAAAAATATCATTCCTCGGCCATGTAATACTTGGTGCCGCTGGCTACATATTGATCAGTGAACTAGTTATCAACAAAATGCGGTGAGTATATAATGAGAGTTCATTACTATACGTTGCAAGTTCTGCGATTTGGTCTAGATTTTATCTCATCTGTTTGTGAAAAGTGTTCTTGTATGTGGATTGCACGTCAATCTGGCCCTTTCAGGCTCTGGCGAAGACGAAACTGTTGAAACTTTAGCCACTGATACGAACTCTATTGCACTATTTTGTAAAAATGAACATGTTTTAACAACCTTGTGTTTGCTTGGTAAAAGAAAGTCACGGAACTAACACTACATGGGAAGCATCATCATGTCCAGTCGGGAAGAATCTTGTTTCATTCTTTTGCTGTTTGAGATAGTGAACTTGGTGGAGAAGCAAAAAATGTGCTCAGAATCGTAAAACAAGAAACTTTTATTTCCTTCCCAAGACCGGCAAAGTCCCTTGGCCCTGATTTCAACTGGACTATTTATATATGACATGAAATATATGTTTGCTGATTTTATCACACGACTGAGCCGACACGAGGGTTGGTGCGAAAAATTTTGTTTGTCTTACTTTTGACACTTTCGTCTTCTTCAGTGCTATTTTGATCCGAGTTGATGGCCTACATTAGGTCGTTGTCGCGATATCAGGACTAGTACTCAAAATATATCCTTTTGATGTTTGAAGCTATCTAGCTCACCGTGCGCATCAAATCAGTGGGTGTGGTTGCTAAAAGGATAGTTATTTTACTTTCAAGCGAAGACTTGTAAATTGGATCTGAAGAATTCTGAAAAATTGATTGAAAAATGAAAAAATTGAAAAATCCTCTGAAAAAATTTTCGGTTCACATAGAAGAGCATTCACTTCGCAGAATGAGGCCCTTATTTATTGCTGTTGTCGGCGTTCTAATGCCCAACGTATAACTTGCTAGGGTCTGAACTTGAGAGTTATTACTCACGAGTAGCTTACCAGCCTCTCTCGAAGGAGCGAGAGGAGGTTAGTTGTTGGAGGCGACTCCTAACCGCCTGTCATATACTTTCCAGCCGCCTGATTGCAGGCTTTTGGCCGACTTGGCTCTCACTAAGCTAATGTCATTGGTGCTTTGAAAAGGCAAAGGCACCGATATATCACTAACATGGAAATGAAACTCGTTTAACCTCACTGAAAATAATTTAAGAAGTTGTCCTTTGAAAACTTTTTCTTTACAATGTTCACGATTTCATTGTACATGCATACGCCCATTTCCACTAGTTTGGTGCTTTGGTGGCGCTAATCTATACGTTTTAATGTCCCAAAACCGTGACCTATCATTGTGAAATAGTCA